>PVKU01002334.1:0-91499 GCA_004027475.1 Anoura caudifer | reverse complement strand
AGTATTTGTCTCTCACCTCCTGGCTTATTTCGCTTAGCATAATGCTCTCCAGTTCCATCCATGCTGTCGCGAAGGGTGGGAGCTCTAAATTGATATTTAAGTACAGTTGTCTCCATCCCCCCCCCCCCACGATTTCCCCCAGCCCCAGCCATCCTGACCTCCCACCCTTGGTCCTACCCCCCTTTGGCTTTGTCCATGTGTCTTTTATATATGTTCCTTGACAACCTAGTATACTTTTCTTGTAAGGTTTTTCATTTTTTTAAAAACAATATTTAGTATCCTTTTATACTCTAAGTATAAGAAGGAAAGAAAATGTGATAAATACATGTGCATTCATACACAGATACTAGTCACTTTTGGAAGAAATAATTTATCATAATTTTGATTGCAAAACATTTCTATAAGGTAAATGAGCCATACCAAAGAAAATGGCAACCTCTTGACAGAGTCTCCAGTGTGACAATTCTCCCATTTACTGTGCTTTCTTTAACATTCTTTCTATTTCAAATGTAAATAGAGTTAATGCCTCTGGCTTGAAGAATATTACATTGGGTAACAAAAGACATAAACTGGTGTCAGTCTTAGAAAGAGGCTTGCAACACTGGGTAAGCAAATGCAAAGGGAAAGAATAACATAGCTAATTCCGACAGATGAAGGATGTAATGGAAGACACAACACAGGCAACCATGAGACCTAAGGAATGTGATGACAAGGGTTCCTTGTTGACCACATTTCATATTTCAAGGCAGAACTCTGTTCGCGACCACTCTGACCATATTTTTCTTTCAGTTGAGTTAAAACATTGCCCCTCTCCTGTACCTGTTTAGGGGTCTTGTGTTTTCAACTGTTGACCTGCCCTACCAGTTTTAAAATTTACTTTCTTTCCACTGGATCATTGAACTGTTAGTCTCTGTTTTTGAGCAGCACCTTTCTGTAAGTCCCTTAAACTTGTTATTAGAACCACTCCCTACGCTCCACTCTTCATGCTCATAAGATGAATTAAATCACTAGCTTCCAAAACAGTCAAAGCTCACAACTTTCATTCATCAGCGTTCAAGACAAGCAACACTACAACGTAGATGGTTTATAAATTGAGGCAACCAGTTCTTTATTCCCAATGCTGACAAATCTAAAGTAATAAAACTTCTTTAACATAGTTTCATTTTTACAAATGAGATTTTTTTCTGAGTAAATGACTCAATTTATCTAATCTGGTTAACATGGCCCTGAGGTTAATGGGCTCATATTTCAGAAAATTCAGATATGAATCCAACAAGATATATTGAATACTTGCTATTTATTAGCAACAGTGCTAGCTTCTGGAGACAAAACAATGAATAAGATACAGTTCTCTAAAAGAGTTTCCTCAGGGTAGAAAAGGGAAGAAAGGCAGAGGGAAAGGCAGGGAGGAAGAATGGGAAGTGGAGAAGAGATGAAGAATGGTCATAAAGTGAGGGGAAGCTGTTGAAGAGAGAGGGTGTTTGCTGAGTGCTTAACAAGTAGCAGGCAATGTGCTAGGCACTCGTATTGACAGTATCTCATTTCATCTTCAGAAAACACATTTTTAAATTTATTATTTATTCTTATTTTATAGATAAAAATACAGTATTAGAAACAGTGATTAATTTTCATAGGGTTCCCCAGATGGTAAGTGATTGGGAAGACTATCTTTTAACAATTATACATTAAGTGAGATTGAAGGATATTTTCACAAGTAATAATACAACGGGACATGGATTAATGTACTATATTCTAAATGCTTGGTATGTTTCTACTGAACAAAGGGATATATAATAGAAAACAGATATTACATCATCATCACTTACCAGACCCAATACTTTTTAGGTTTTTGGTGTTTCCTGCTATGGAAATACTTCTTTTTCACACATTCATATAGTACCTATTTATTGATTACTTACTATCCGCTGGAATTATTGTAGGTGGTTGTAGTGAAGAGGTGAATGCAAGTTGTGGGAGTTATTCTATCAATAAAAATTAAGATATTTAAGAAATTTAAAACAAACGAAAAAACTTAAAACAAGTTGCACAATTAATTATTTCACTCCAGTTAAGGCAAGGGTTGCCGAGGAAAATGAACGGTAGGGCATCATGAGAATGTACGCTGGGGAGGATTTAGCATTGAACCAGGTTATGATGACAAACAGATGAGTAAAATCACTTATTTCCTTAGATTAGTTCGCTGTCCACTCAGAGAAATATGTCAACATGAATTGCAGTGCCATGTGATATAAAGACTGTCTTTACTGAAACTATGAGCAATGTTGAATGGAATCACATTAAAAAGATATATGGGGAAAATAGAAGAGAATTTAATACGGAGGTTATGAGTTGGAACTACTAATTTGATTATGATTTTTTTCATGTAGAGTAGAAACTGAAGGAATTTTACTGCAGTTACAGCCTTTGAAGAAAATCATGATTATAAGTAAATATTGTGTGTTTTTAAAATAGTAGGTTTAGTTTTGGTGAAGAAAAGAGTGTGGTATGAAATGACATTAAATAAGCCTGCAGATAAAGGGTTGTAACTGGCTTGTAAAAAGTTTTCCTCTTGCATTAGAAGTTTGAATGCTATTTGGAAGAGTAATAAATATAATGATTCTGTACTTCATAGAAAACAGAAATGAGTGAGAGTAAAACAGTTGTTAAAGAAGTATGAGTCCGCTCAAAGACTATCCTGGGTTCCTGAGGCGAGGGCTTGAACAATGGCAGTATTAAACAACTATTTGTACTCCAGTTGGTAGAATTTGAGGCGGTTTTGACATGGGGATGAAGAAAAGAGAGAGAGAGTAAGATCGACACTGATCATGAATGCTGTTGCAGTTAGAAAAGACAAAGTGAACATACAGATGAAGCGATGATTTACACTTGGCATGTTAAGTGTGAGGTTACTGCACTAAAACAGAGATGTGATACCCAGCAGACA
This sequence comes from Anoura caudifer, assembly GCA_004027475.1. Classification (NCBI taxonomy): domain Eukaryota; kingdom Metazoa; phylum Chordata; class Mammalia; order Chiroptera; family Phyllostomidae; genus Anoura; species Anoura caudifer. Next base: position 88,555 of record PVKU01002334.1, on the reverse strand, counting down.
GTTAAAATAATGAATCTGGTGCTCCGAAAAAAAGTTGAAGATGTGTGTAGAGATTTAGGAATCATCACACCATATATATAATGTTTGATATCACAGATACTGCTAAAATTATACAGAAAACCATTTACAAATGGAAAGAAGATAGCCAAAGGTAGGAGAAAGACTTGTGAAGATCTGGCTGGCTATTTGGCTACTCAAGCTTGGTGTTCCTCATCAGGCATGGGTCAATATTGGTTTATTTTCCCAGCACCACTGAGCTGATTTTGAGGCAGAGCCTTGAAATGTTACTTTTTAATTTAATTGTATGTATTTTTTCCACTACCATTAATTCCCATATACCCCCTTCTCTGCCAGCAATCACCACACTCTTGTCTATGTCAATAATCCTTTTTCATTTTTGCTCAGTCCCTCAACCCCTTAACCTCCCCCCTCCTTAGCTGTCATCCTGCTCTCCATCTATGAGTCTGTCCCCATTTTCCTTGTTAGTTCAGTTCGTTCATTAGAGTCCACATATGAGTGAAATCATATGGTACTTGTCTTTCTCTGACTGGCTTCTTTCATTTACCATAATGTTCTCTAGGTCCATCCATACAAAGGGTAAAATTTTCTTTTCTTTACAGCTGAGTAGTATTCCATCATGTAAGTATCCCATAGTTGTCCAATTCTTATATTGATTGATGGACACTTGGGTTGCTTTCTTGTCTTGGTGATTATAAGTACCACTGCAATGAACATAGGGGTGCTCATATTCTTTCAAATTAGTGTTTTGGGTTCTTTCAGATATATTCCCAGTAGTGGGATTATGGGGTCAAAGGCATATCTATTTTTAATTTTTGGAGGTATCACCATACTGTTTTCCACAGTGGCTGCACCAATCTGCATTCCTACTAACGGTACAAAGTGTTCCTGTTTCTCCACAACCTTCTCAGCACTTGTTATTTTTGACAATAGCCATTCTGACAGGTGTGAGATAGTATCTCACTGTGGTTTTAACTTGCATTTATTTCTCTGATGATTAGTGACATTAGCATCTTTTCATATGTTTATTGGAAATGTTATTTAGGCATTGTATGTTTTACAAATTCTTGAAACAACAAGGGAACATTTTCCTGATTTTCCCAACTGCATAAATAAGGATAGCTCATTTTAAGTGTCAGAAATTTAAAATCAATTTCACAGTTCCTGAGAATATCTTGAACTTCTAGTTCACCTTTTTGAAATGTTTAAGCAAGCACTACAAATAACAGTATTGCCCAAGACCAGTTATGTATATGCTTTCAACTACGTTGTCAGCTAAACTAAACTATTGAGTTCCTGATGTTGCAATCCATTAACAGGGAAGTCACCTTTTCCTTACAAAGGAACAACTTGCTTGGTAAGGGAAATTGCCCTTGCTGCTCTCAGATGTTTATCTCTTGCAACAATGATTAACTGTTATTAGAATTCCTAAGAAATTTCTAATAGTACAATATGCACCTGCCGATGAGTAACACCCCCTCCTCAAAAAACAAAAAGGAATGGGGGAGAAACAGATGGGTAATGAATGGACAAGTGAATACTTATGAAGTGACTGGGTTTCTAGAATCACTTATTTTTCAAATGGGTAAAGTTCAACACTGTTACCCCAGGCCAATCAGGGTTAGTTTTTATAATTCCTTTTGCCTAAGTGCTCACCACCAATCTTAAATACTATTGCTTCACCTAAACAACAGACAGACAAAGAGACAAAGGTCAAATGGAGTCTTACCAAATGTTACCAGCATTATGGTACTTCAGACATCTTGAGTTTTATAATTTTTTCTTTACTAGAGAAAATATTAAAAGCTTGGGATGAATGATGGATAAGGTAGGAAAAGGATGTGTAATAATGATAAAAATATAAGGTAGCATTCATAATTATGTAATCCATCATCGAAACCAACATCTCCCCGGATATTTCTGTTACAGTCCTTGGAGAACCATGGCCTTTGAAAATACTTGGACTCCAACTAATGTTATCTGTTCAATACAGAGACTTATTCATTGACTTAACAATATTTTGTTAATGGTTTTAGATATTGTGATTGAGTAGAAATAAAAAATAATATATATAGTTTATTTTCTTCATGAATGTGGTAATATAATTGGTGAGATAAGCACAAAATCAACTCCAGGCCATGTAAATGCAATAATAGAGAAAGATACATTTTAGAAAGTTTTCTATCTGGAGAATGGCAGGATGAAAGAGGATTGTACCAAGAAGATGATCTTCAAGGTTTTAATTTTGTTATTATCTAGAACTCAGAGGCCTTAATCAAAAGTTGTACTCCATGCCTAGGACTATTATTACACCATAATTTGAATAGGCTGAATGATGCAACAATAAATGAAACCTGGAAGAGGTTATTAAGCTGTGGGGCAAAAAAGTGTTTAATTTGGAACCTGGACATTAAGTATGGGTGATGAGATCATCTGATGGTGGGGCAAAGGTGTAATGGGCACCATAACACAAAGGTACTTAAAACCAAAGAATGATGCAGGCAACTTCATAGAATATAATGGAATTTATTATGAGGTGATTTACTCATGATACTGTAGAGTCAGAACAGACAGATGACCCAGCAATCTGTGCCGATTCTTCTCTGCTGACAATTCCTGTTACAGCACTTTATTTTTTGTATAGTATGACTCAGGTACTAATGATTGACAAGACAAAGGGACAAAGAATGCCGTTACCTCCTAGTCACCTTGTAATGGATGATTATAAGATGCTATTGATACTATCACCTGTTTGATACTGATCTCAGTTGTCATACCATTCTGGTCTTTACTAACAAAAATATTTATGGCTACACTTTAAGGAACACAGATAATCATCAAGTAGAAGGCTTTGCTAAGGACAGTAAGATTGGTTAGAGGTCACAGAGTGAAAACTTGAAGACATCTGGGACACAGAGATGGAGTTGGTTTCTGTTCACAGCTACATCTATAAAACATACGATTTTCTCTTTCTCCCCATAATAAAAGGAGGTAAAAGTTAGCTAATCTGGGATTCTGTATTCTCCAAAGCAGTGGAACTGTCCCTCCTTCTATCATCAACTCCTAGATTGATAAAACAAACTAAAATGGCACTTTTTGAAGAACAAGGGAGGTGCTGTAGGTTGTAGCCTTATTTCCTCACATGTTTTTTCCTTTACGTGTTGAATGAAAAGATAGTAACAAAAAAGTGAAGTAACCTGAACTGAGTGGGTATGGCCTACTTCACTGTGGCCATCTGAGCAATCCTCAAACAACCTGGAGTGGCCCTTCTGGTCTGGACATCTAGCTCACGGGGATTACAATTTTGATAGTTAAAAGAATATTTTTATATATGACTCTTACCATATTATGTTATATAACTTTACATGCCATTTTCTCTGCCACTTCTTGATATCAGAGCAGTACAGTGATGATGCATTTAATGGAAATATGTTGTGTTGCTATGGCCTGATCTGTATTTTCAAAAGTACTTTCTCACAGTTTATTTTGTCTGAGGCCAATCCGAATTTCCTCCTAACTCCAACTTTGTGCCTCTGATGATAAATATCAGGTGTGTTAATCTGAATTGCTGTTATGACACTCATAGAACAAAATATGACAGAATTCAGTAATCTGGCTCAGTTGCCATTCTATAATAAATCCAATCATAAGTGGTCATGAACTTTCAGGGATAGCTCCAGGGCATGTTACCAAATTGCTAACTGTGGAGTTTTTCATTTCCCTTTTGTTTTGGACTCCTGTTGATGCCCACTACGAAAGTATTGCTTAAAAAGGCCTCCAGGTAATTAATTCAGTAAAGATATGAAAAGCAGGACAATTTGTTCAAAAGAGTTTGTCATTTATTTAACAAATAATTACTGGACACTCACTATCTGCCAAACCTTAAAAAAGGTACTAGGAATTCAACACTTAATTAACAAGGTATGTGTGATTCCCACTCTAAGAGATTTTACAACCTAATGGGGTAGCCACTTTCAAAGCCAGTTACGGTATAGTGTGGTGCCCTGACAGGAGCAGTGCAAGGCGGAGGGTGAGCATATAGGGAGGTGCCCATCGCAGACCTGAGCAGCAGGCACGCTACCTCCTTGAAAGTGTAGTAACATAGTTGGAGTAAATAGTAGGTCACAAACGAAGTTAAAGAATGTACCAAAACTTAGAAATCAGAAAGAGTTTGTCAAGGACAAGGATTCGGAGTGGCCTGAGAAGCTAGAATGCAGAAGAAGAGATTAGGATGCAGTGAAACCTGAGGCAGTAAGCAAACTAAAGTGCCAGCTCAAGAGGCCATTTTGCTTTTATTTTGTCCAAATGGCAACTGTGATCCATTAAAGTGTTTTCAATGTGGAGAGACAGAAACAGTTCTTTGATTGGGAATTGGATTCCAGAAAGTTCTGAGACTGGTGCTATTCAAATTAGCAAACTAAAATATTCAGAACATTTAGAATGAACTTGAGTATTTACATCTATCAATCTATCCAGCATCTACACAGCGTGTGAGATTCCCATTTTTCCTTTTTGAGGAAATGTTTGGTGGGTTGTTTCGGATATCTGATTAGGCAGCAATAGACTTATACTTGGAGAAAATGTTTATCAGAAAAAAAGATTTAAAGGGAAATATTAGGAAAGCAACATTTATCAAACTTTTAATACATGTCAGATGCTGTGACAAGTACTTTCATGAACATTTTCTACTGCACATTTACCTTGGAAAAACAGAGGTAATGAGAAATGCACTGGATTAAATGGTAAACAACTCAGACCCACGTGGCTTCGAATGTGGGTTGAAGTCCCTAGTAGGAGTCAGAATCCCAGGAAACAAGGCAGTGTTGCCCTTTCTAAAAAATGTTGCCCTGAAATGCGACTAAACTGTTCTCTTGTCAACACAAGAATTTCTTTATTCCTTTGGTCTCCCAGATCAGGGTTTCTCAATATTGGCATTATTGACATTTGGGGCTGGATAATTCTTTGTTGTGGGGACTACCCTGTGCATTATAGGGTGTTTAGCAGAATCCTTATCCTCTACTCAAGATATTAGTAGCACAATTCCCAGTTGTGATGACCAAAAATATCTCCCAACATTGCCAAATATCCCAGGGGGCAAACTTATCCCCAGTTGAGAACAAGAGCAATGTTTCTCACTGATGATGTGAGAATATCTGAGAATAAGGCATTGGTGTTGGCAAAGTTTGCTTTAATCCTTGGGGAAATAAGGAAACCTGACAACAAATTCAGTTCTTCATTTTGAGTTCATCTTCCTCTTTTCATGTTTGGTATCAAATGTCCTTTTTTTCATAGAGTAATGGTAGAAATAAATAAATAAATAATTGTAGTTTTAGTTTTTAATTCCTTACTTGGCACAATAAAAAATCAGCCCTCTTTTGTCAATTTTCTAATTTTTATTTTTGTGTTACTTTTTTAATTGTTTTTCAATTATAGGTGTCCCCATTTCCCCCCATTACTCTCCTCTGCTCTATCCACCCCCACCTCCCACATTTCAATCCTCCCCCATAGTTGTCTTTGTCCATGGGTCCTTTATACATGTTCCATTTGTGTTATTTTATTTTTGTGTTGTTTATTCAACTATGAAGTTCAAAATATCTTCTATAGAGAAAATTTAATGATTACCTCATTAAAAGGAAAATATTCTTACAGCATCCGGGACGAATACATTTGGGTTAATTCCGACTACATAGGAAAGTTTGTTTTAGAACCCTGTACAATCCATGTTATGCCCCTTCTGAAGAAACTCCTTCGGTCACTTATAAGTTTATTCTGATAATAATGAAAATGTTAATTAATCTGGGCATATGTGTTTTAATATAAAGTGAGTATATACTAGAAAATTCTTCAAGGCCAAAAGGAAAGTCTCTTTAGTAGTAGAATTTCAGGTACAAGCAATTGAAGAACAATGAAGGGCAGGGAGTCTAGCTTAAATTAGATTAATTTTGCTGCCAAAATTAGTCCTCTAAAGTGACATATTTTCCATAGAAATTTAAAAGAAAATCAGTACACCTGCAAATTGAGGAAGGAAAATGAATAAAACAATGTTTTAATAACACTTGAAGTTAATTTGTTTGCAGGTTACAAGTGCTCTTTTTTAGTCTTCAGTAGCGATTTGAAACAACACTCATAAAGCATAATACTTTTTTAAGATGCTAATATGTTCCAGGACATTACAGAAGATGGGATAATATAATTCTTCTGTGTGAAGTAAGGGCAGTGACTGGGTTTCCAACTACTGTGGGTAAATCTATTCCCCAAGATCTATGTCATTGCAGATTTTTTGACAAAGTACCAAAACACTGTTTCTGGCTAGTCTGTAACATCACATGTTGCCATATCCCCGAGGCTTCTGTTTGGTTACTTGCTCTTCCCTTTCTATTTCTTTCATACAAAGACCTGTATTCCCTGCATTGCCAACATGCAAAGTTGTTGTACGCTTACAATGGAATATCCGGATCAGAGAGAACTGACATGATGCTGAGAGCTCTCCCGAAATCCCCTCACAGCCCTGGAGTGATTTCCTAAGTTTAGTCTGAACAAACTTCAAAGTAACAGTAACTGTTTGGGCAAATGTGTGAAAAGAAAAAAAATCTCATCTTCCAGTTGGATGCAGATAAGAACCAAAACAGGTCAATTCACTTTATTCAATTTTATTTAACAATAAATTCACTGAGCACTTTGAATTTTCTATAACTGATATTATAAATATTCTATTGACATTGATTTTAATATATATTCTGTAAATAAAATTTTGATGAACTCTTTTAATGAAAGTTCTAGAATTCATTGTTTGCTAATTTGATGTTTGGTGTTTCTAGGTCAGTGTTTTCTAATTGAATTTTCTAAATCAAAGTGAACAGGTTTCCTTGGCTAAATTTTTCATGTTAACTTCCATCTACATTGTATGTTTTTTTAAAAAAGTACATTTTCATGAGAATTGTAAAAAAAGTTTTTTTATTTCTATGGTACAAATTTCAAAGTGAATATTGATGAATTAGTTAATCTATATTTCATGGATCATCTCTGGAAACTACCATCTAGAACCACTTGAAGCCAGAATAATGTCTAATATTTCGTTTGTACAAACTGACCTCAGTCTGGATGGTGTAAAAACCTTTCTACTCAAATCATGGGCCCTAGATCAGCAATACTGGCTGCTTGTTAGAAATTCAGCATAATCTCCCCTCCCAGATCTATTGAATCAGAATCTGCATTTTACCAATATTCTTGGGTAATTTGTTCACATAAAAAAAAGACCAGATTGATAATCAAGCCATTTGCCCTTTCCCTCTGGTTTACCACTGCTTAGCAAAACAACCTACTTCAGATTTCTAGACTTTGTTCCCTTTATAAAACAGGCATTAAGAACAAGATAATCTCTAAATTTACCTTAAGTTCTAAAACTCATTGCCAAATGTGTAGCACTTTTAAATATATTTCAAGAAGCCAAATATACTCTAAATGTTTTGTTCCTTAAAACTGAAGAAATTTAAGAGATAATGTGACCTTTCTTGAAAATAATGAAAGTTTGAAATAATTTGAAATTATTTCTGTATGAAATGCTTCACCAAACACTTAATGCAATTCAAGTATTTTATATAATTTAACCTTTCCTTATCTTAATATGTATGTTTGTCATTCTTTTCTTTCTTCAGACCTGTATATTTTAACTTATTCATCGCATTTTTGTCTTTTAATGATATGAGGTGGTTACATATATTATGTCTGACAACGTCCGAACAAAAGGGCACTAGGCACGTTGCATGAGAAACACTCTAAGCTTTGCATCTAGTTCAGTTGGCTGAACCATTTCAAATTATTATTAGTATTTTATCTTCAATGCTTGTGCTGTAGACTATGTATATTTTGCTTTAGAGAAGATATGGGTATTTCTATTGAATATATTCACTCAGCCAGTGTGTATTGTGCTCTGTCTTCTCTATGGACAAAAACTGGTTGTTCACAAGGATTTTCCAAGGAAGAGCACAATGCCTGAAGTGTAGCGAGCATGCAGTAAGTGTGTGTTGATTGACATATGAAATAAATGAAAATTTTATTGATTTAAAACTCTTAGAGAAAGTAGGTCTGCTCAGTTATGGAGACTTAGTTGTGCGCTCTTGGTACTTCACCGTTCCTATCCTTTCTCACTATAGTATTCCTTGGAATTACAAAGAAGTATGTACATGTGTTCCAAGACACTCTTTAGATAAAATGTGAACAACTTATATTAAAACCAGCTTCCTTCATTACATACCTAGAACCTGGAAGTGCCAGAATTTCTTCTCTTCCTCCCATGAGGTGAAGAGGAATCCTGAAAACTTTAAGTATGACGTACATGCTTCAAGACCTTCTCGTGGAATGTTCTTTCCATAAATCTTTATGGTTCACACCCTCATCAGCTTTAAGTCTTTCTCAAATGTTAACTATTCACATGGAGGACCTGTCCCCCACTATGTCATCCACCTGGTGTACAAGGGGTTGATGACATTGACTGCTGACCTTCCCTGGGGCATCAAGGTCTTTCTCATTGAGGACAACCTTACTGACTAGTAAGTAGGTCACCACTGAGGGCCCCCATGGGACTCCATAGACCAGAGCCCTGTTGGGGATGAAACATCTTCCAGGGAAAGACTTTCTAGCCTCCCTGCCCAAGACTTACTTCCTGACCAAGTTCTACCAGAATGTGGATGCCAGTGAGGTCTACATGCTCTAGAGGGACCAGACAACCGAGTTGGGAATCCAACACGTGTTGCTGACTACCAAATGCCAGCTTATCTACCCTAACTTTGAGTCTTCCCTTCACCAGGGGGCGAGTCCTCTGCATTGGAAAACTGCTGGGAGTGCCTCTCTCCAAGGTATGGCTGAACTCCGGGATCCACAGGGCCCGTGCAGAAGGAAGCCTCCTCCACCCTCCCCATGGCCCCTGGGTGCCTGGGAGGAGCTGAGGGCACCATGGACAAGAAGCATGCTGGCAAGCACGATAGGAAGGTGGGGGCCAAGAAAAAGACGAGAGGCAACGCTGCAGTGGCTGTACTGGGCTCCTGTCCTTTCCCACCCCAATCTGACCAGACCCTTAACTCTGTTTCTAAGTTATTTAATTATGGCTGGAGTGGGAGAGGGTATGGCAGCACTGGGGCCTGGATTTGTTTCTCTAAATAAAGTTGGATAAGCAAACATAAAGGTAAGGTTTGGTCTTCCCTCCTTATTTTAAATTGCATTGTTTGGGTGTGTGGCTCTGTTCTTTGCTTTATTCTTCTAAAGGCATTTATTCCCCTTAAGACAAAGTATTTATACTAATAATATATACATGTATGATATTTATAGTATATTAGTATACATTAAAGTATATTAAATGTGTGTTAAATATAAAATATAGAACATTAATTTCCCACCAAAACGAGGGCAAAGATTTTGTATTCTTAACACCTAAAAAAATGCCTGGTACCAAATATGTATTCAATTAATATTTATTAAGTAAATAAATTTAGGGGTTCATCTTGTACTTTCCCTGCCTCAGCCCCAGAATTCCCATGTCTTGCCTCAGTGCTTTTGCTTTTTAGAGTTTTCATAACTTCTTGATTGTTTACATTTCCATAACAATTTTAGAATCATCTTATTTCCAGGATAAAAGAAAACCTGTTGTCAGTTTTATTGTGGTGCATTAGATTAAAGAAAACTGATATCTTCATAAAATGTGGAGTTTTCCCATTTAATACATTCCCACATATGTTTCTTCTTTCAAGTCTCTTTTGTGTCCTTCAGGGATATTTTAATGCCTTCTTCACACAATTTTTAATACTTTGAGTTTATTCTGAGTTATTTTATTTTTTATTACTAAAATGGTATCTTCTATTATATACAAGGGATATATTTAATTTTTCATATGAGGACTATTGGTAGCTGAATATTTATTTCATATTTTACTAACTTGTTTATAGAAACATTTCAAATGCTTCTTTTGAGTTTTTCAAGAGTACAATAATTTTGTCTGCAAGTAATGAGAGTTTTAGATGTATACTATTTACTTCCATTTAGGAAAAAATAATTCAGATTGTAATTGCAGAGGAGAAAATTCAGATTTTGATGGTGTACATGAATTTGTCCCTTTTCATTCACTTATGAATTCTTCATATTTATTGAGTTTCTGCTATATGCCAGGCACTGGGAATTATTATTTTAAAAGCAGAGAAAAGAAAGAAGCTGGGTTTTGTTCATGCCTTAGGGAAAAAATGCATTATTCACTTTATTCATTGGAAATTAAGATTTGTTAGTATTAACTGACTAGAAAAGGAAGAAAATTCTGTAGTAGAAATTCCTAAACAAACATTGTCTCTAATTTTCAGTATGTAATATATTTAATGGATGTAGTGTTGAACGGCTTGCTACACTTCATAAATGCATCAATGAATACAGACATTAGAAAGGGATTCACTGTATCTAAACTGATAAATACAATATGTATTAAGCTAGATTAAGTAACTATAGTTTATGTTTTTAACATTAAAAATATGTGAAACATGACTAACAATTATATTGGTATAATGAAAGTGTGTATAGTTTCACATACCTGTGTAAATTCATTAGGGAATATTGCTAGTTATAAGGTATTATAGAGAGCTGGAATATATTATGTTTAAAGTGTGGGCTGTGAAATCTGACAGGGTTCAAATCTAGGCTCTGTTAAATAACAAAATTCAACTCAGTAAATTTGAACATCCAATTGGCTTTATTAAGGCATTCATGCATTTGGCAGCAAATAGAAGGGCACTGGAAAGTATTGTACAACAGGGAAAGTTTTAGAGGAAGAAGAGTGTGGGAGGGAATACATTAGCAAAAAGAAAACAAAGGATTGTTTTTAGACCAGGACATCTTCTTTTGGGTGGAGGGTGGGCCAGCCAAGTGTTCTGTCATGCAGATTGCCTCTTCTTACAGGCAACGGAGAGGGCCCGAGTAACAATTTATCTCATTGGTGTTGGGTAGAAAATTCCAGACTGGTTGATTTAAGGTTATAATTCTGCGAAAGGTTGAAGCTGTAACTAAATCAGGTATTAAGTAAATTAGGTTTTGTATTGTAACAGGGTAGCCAGGGCCAGAAGCTGGGGAGTGGGTGAGACCCCAATCCTTTGGAAACCGATGGGGGGAACCTGGTCTGACAAAGAGGATGCACTCCCCTGGAGAGTCAGCACTGCCCAGGCAGCAGATTAAAACTGCCTGAGGCAGGTGGAGTATGCCTGAGGCAACTGTAAACAAAAGAAGCCAGCAGTGGTCCCTGGCAACCTAGCAGTGCAGCAGGGACCTAGCAGGGGAAAGGCTATGGGAAAAGGTTGTTGACCAGGGCAGCAGTAAACATCATGTGGGGCCCCTGGCAGTGGGGCGGCTGGTGACCAAGCTAGAGTGAATTTGTACTGAGGCTGCTTGTGCCTGAAAAGGTCAAAATACAAGCATATGGTGGAGGTCAGCAAGCTGCATCAGGGGCTGAATGCCCCACCCTGGGGCCAAGACATTTGTGTGCCTGTGCACAGCTGGGAAACATCTGCTCCCTTCTGCAAAATGGTGGCTGGAACAGCAACAAAGATAGTTATGACAAACATGACCAACATTGGCTCACATTGGTTGAAAAGCTGGACACCCCCCCCCCCCCAGCAATGGGATTCTGGAAGGGGACTTTAGAACAGAACATGCACAGAAGCCTATCTGTCTCGCTTGCCTTGGGCTCCTGGTTAGGGTGTACTTGCAGAGTGCCCACAGGGTTGACAGATGCTGAGCCCACTTGGAGCTTAGGCCTCGCACAGTGGGAAGCCTACTCACAGAGGTGGAATATCATGCTGGGAGGTGTGGCTTGCTGGGCACCAACTCTTGGGATACTATAACACCATGCAACACACTGCAGGGGTCATGAACTGCTTCCACTTTTTTGGCCTGAGAGCAGCACATGGAGGCTGGGAGCAACACAGGAAAGCCTGAGCTGGGAATGTTCTTCCACTCCAGGGGTGCAGGCAACCTCGGGCGCCAGGGTCCCACGGATGGAGTTTCCCCTGCATGACCATCTGGAGTGATCTGGCAGCACACCCCAGGCCCAGGAGAGAGAGAGAACTGTGTGAAACCATGGCAACGCTAAAACCCACAAGTATACACCAGAGAGAGAGAAAGCCTGAGGATGGAGACCTGTTTGTGTAGCCCTCTTGAGCTTCAAAAGGACAGATAAGCAATAATGGGAAACTTTTGGGCATGGATTTAGATTTCAGTCTCTCTGGGAACATGGGAATTTCTGTGCGTTGTAGAAGAGGTTAGTTAGGAGCAGGATTGCTCTTAGGTCCCCCAAATTGGATACCCTGTTAATAAAAACCTCTTTTGTTTCCCCAAAATCTTTGTGTTATGCTTGTACATGACAGCGAATGGCTGGACCCCTAGCTGCCTGGTAACAATTCCATGGGTTTTTAGCACAAGTGAGACAATTCTGAGCCTGTGGTTTCTTTTTAACAGCTTTTGCATTTACAGACTGATTAATACTGGATACGTTGAAACCTCCTGGAAACTATTTTCTTATCTTCAAAATGAAAAAAATAACAGTACCAAACTACAGTGTTTTTATGAGGATGAAATGTGTTTTACAAGGATAAAAAATGTTTAGAACAATCCTTGGCACTTAGTAAAAAATAAATGTTAAGATACAAAGGTGAAATGGACATGGGGAGTAAGCAGAGTAAAGTTCTTGGAGCTAGCCTCACAGCTGCTTTTGTAGAATATGGCCATTGTAAAGTACATAATCTCCGTGATTCTCCCCATGCTTACACAGTTTATCTCTTTGGTTAGATTATATTCCAAGCCACAGAGAAAATCAGTTACTTGGTTCCAAAGCAGTGATTTGCATTGTTCCAGGAAGGAGGATCAGTTGTTTGCTATGTGCTGGACTCTGCCCAATCGGCCTGGAATTGTACAAAATTAGTACAACAATATTTGATTAATATAGTCCAACACAAACATGCGGAAATGTCTTCCCAATCAACTCCATCCGTCCGGACTAAAAAGAAAATCCAAATATAACTGAGCTCTTATAAAACTAGGCATTTTCATTTATAAACTTAAGATTGTATGAATAAGAAAGCACTTGTTTGGGAGTAGAAAATATTCTAAAGTCAACAAATCACTAAGGTCTTTGTTGAAAGCCTTTAAAGATCTGAATGTTGTATGTTTCCTTTTGTTCATTGACCTGTGATATTTTCAAGGTATTATAAAAAAGTAAAGAGAGGAACTACTAACCTATTATTTCTCATCAAACAATGAGAAATAAATGCAATATTTTTATTGTATTTTTTTAATTCTAGAAAGCCCTGAACAAAAATAATATACTTAAAAAAAAGCATGGCCTACTTTTGAAGAAATAGCACAACTATACAAATTAATCCCTTTTAGAGCCAAACTTTTGGCGGTCCAGCTAAGCAAGTCACTCTGCATTATGGGTGAACTCATTTACTTTTTAAAGGTTTTATATTATTACATCAATAACATTGAGAACATCACATGTGATTTCACTCCACATCTGACACACATTTTCTGATATATTTCAACCCATTTTCCTCACTTCTTTCTTTTTATGTAAGATGATTATGTTCTTTCTGCATTTAAGGACAATTTTTCCATAACTTGTATTTTAGATCCCATTCTGTCCATGTCTTTGACCTTACTTTTTAAACAATTGGTCCATACCTGAAATAAGTTAACATTTTGAATTACCTAGTTTTTGCCTCATCATATGTGTAGGAATACCTAGTCTTGATAATGCCTTTGCAATATGCAGTTGAATGAAAAAAATGTCAGTTAAACTTGGTGAAAGTATTTCCTTTTCCAATATTTAAGTCAAATCACATTTACTGTCTCCTATATTGCAATACGCAAGGCTATTGATTTTAGCCTACTTAATGAATAGTATCAAGATTAAACCTAAGGCTGGTGGGGCTGAGCAGTAAGAGATGACCTTGTATGGAATCAGTGTAACTGATGAAGGTCAAGATTATAAATAAGTAAAGGGTGTCTTTTTGAAGTTGTGGGGAACCGGCACTCTTTGCTTTTACACTTACATAGCTTTAGAATAACACAAATTTTCTAGTTAGAACTTGCTTTTGTTTTTTAAGCCCCACTTTATATAACAAAGTCTAAACTCAACAAAATTCTGTAACAAAACAAATGAGTTTTTTCTAAACAAGTCTGCCCTAATTCAGAGCTAGTGGGACTTCTTTCAGTTTCTCAGGTAGAACGGTCTTGCTCACAACAAGGCTTTTACCCATGAGTTTTTAACATATTTTCATAATGCATCTGGATATAAAATATAAATATATTATTATAGGTCAATATTACCTCTTATTGGGAAAAAAGTTCTTTTGGCAAGCCTATTAACACTTAAGAACACTAATATTTATAAATCTCAGAGGACCAGGTACTTTACTATGCTTTGACGATAAGAATTGTCTCTCCTGTTCTTTTCAGATTACATTAAGTTAAAAAAATATTGGGGAGAGTCAGATGAGTTCCAAGGACCCATCAAAATGCTTGAAGCACAAAGATGGGTACAAAAGGATTCTAGCCCAGATTAGCTTGAAAATATGTGTCATTGTGCTCCTTGTAATTGCAGTTATATAATTTTCTTGTGTTATTCTTGCAATTGTCATTATACAGAATGGGGCAAAAAGTAGGTTTATGATTATGAGTGTGCAAAACACAGAATATTATTGCATAAAACCCTTGTATTATTATGTATTAATTATTGTATTATTTTCCATGCAAACAACTGTAAACCTACTTTTACCCCACCCTGTATAATTGAAGTTCAGATCTCTAAGCACAGTGCTGGCTTAATAGATATCATTTTAATCAAAATGAATTATATATTAAATAAAGTTCTTGGAACTTTTTCTTGTACATCTGTTCCTCAGCCCAAGTCAACAAATTTTAACCCCCCAAATGAACTACATCTAGAAGTGATCAATCTGCTTCATTGTGGCATGAGGACAGGTTCTATGAGATCATCTTGTTTGCATTTATCCTACCGCACTCAGCATGTATTAGTAAATCTACTTTTTTTTAGAGTTTTTATGTGTTACACCAGAGGCATGGGCATGTGAGTCCACAAAAGTCCAGATAACAACTTCCAATTCAGTGGAATTCTTCATCATGTTAATGAAAATATATTTCTTTCCTGGGTTCTAAAACCTCTAAATCAGAAAGGTCCATTGTCTGAGAAGGGAAAATAAGTATTTTACAATAGCCATTGCCAAATCCACACCTTGACTCCCAGAGTCATATGTTTCTATCTCTGCAAGAAGGAAGAACAGGCACTTCAATATAACTCATTCTTAAACCTCCTTGCAACAATCCTCCATAATGTCTTGTTCTAAATTTATAATCATCCTGCAACAAATTTGTTAAGGCCAATAAAATGGTGTGGATCTTTACCTCAGGCCATTTAATGGCCTTTTTTAAAAATATAGTAATTACCCAAAATATGGCTTTCATTTCCAAAAAAATAAGAGAACTCCATTTCTGGATCACCTTGACGCCAGGGAGCAGATAAGTGATGTAGTTTCAACCAATTACATGCATTGTTGTGAGACCTGAAATCAGAAGTGAGTGAAATGAGGAGGCAGTGGAGGAAAGTGTGAGCATGAGTAGCCATTTCTTGTTCCTTGAGGATAAGATAAGCAGAACGCCTTTTTACTTCTAGTTCAATGTGTTTATTCCACAACTCTAGGAGTCAAAGGTGGGGATTCTGATCATTGCTAATTACACCAATCATAACCACACAATTGAGAACTGAATAAACAACCAGGAGATGGACCTGGGCTCCCTGAGGTCTACTATGAAGCCAACTGGCATGAAAATTCCGTTCTTGATTGTTATAATCCTTTTCTCTCAGGTATTATTAGCATGATAGTATATAATATTTTGTAAAATATTTTTATATCTTTCTTTCCCAGATCTGATGTGCTTTATAAAGTGTTCAGGTTGCATATCTTTGGAAAAGCTAGGAGGAAGGTCACAGGTAAGGATTATCTACACAACTGAGGAAGAAACCAATGAAAATTATGTAAATATTTGTGGATAAAAATTCAGCTGCCCATATCACACATTGGTGGAAAAGATAATTAAATAATCCCCTCTTCACCATTAATGAAGCACCCATTGAGAGCAAGCATTTGGGGACCACATTGCTACTGCTTAATATGTAGTACTGGGCTGAATACAAGTTCTAGGAAAATTAAAACGAAATGACAAGCCCAGAATGCTAACCCTTCTCATCCAGACTTCTGTAACAATTGATTCCTAAATTCTTGATGGATGTAATGAATTACCTTCTGTCCTATGCATTCAGAAATGTACTATGTAAGCACCATCCTTGAAATTACTGAGAAAACAGTCATGTAAATCATTCTCTGTGGAACTTAATTCTCTCATATTTCCCAGGTGAGAAAGGTTGCTCTTCTATTTTGGCTAAAGATACGCATTGAAGACAGATGTCACCAAGATGGCCACATGGGAGGCTCCTAGAATTCCCTGTCCCCATGGATGCACCAAGAATACAGCTCACATGGATCAATTCTCTCTGGGAGAAATCCAGAAACTACTTGAGTAACTCCTACATTATCAGCATGTATAAACACAGTGATTAAAATAAATAATTGAACTTTTTGGATTCAATGCTTATAGAAAAACATGAATTTATATACATGGTAATTAATATGATTTGCCTGTTCATTAAGGACATTTTCATATTTTATTAAGACAGTAAATTCAGTAAATATAGACATTGTTCTATATTATAACTATACTATTATTGTATTGTAATATAATTTAGACATTGTTCCATTTAATAAGCTCTGTTTCTGTAATTGCCTTTTAACCTGTATCCTTGCTTCTGACTTTGTCCTCCATAGTCGTTTGTCTACACAAAACCATTGATTCCTAAAACTAAAATGAAGTCACATCATATGCTTACTTTCCTTTAAACCTATAATGACTTCCCATTTCCCAAAGAAAAAAAGCCCAAGTCCTTACCATGGCCTGTTACATGATCTCACCTTGTCATCTTGGCTGCATATTCATTTACTCAGCTCCAGGCATGTTTACCTTCTCATTGTTCCTAGAACATACTGGCCGTACTTTTGTTTTTCACAGGCCTTTTCCTTCTCTCTAGGTCTTTCTCTCTTTCACTCTGATAGTCTGTTTTCTAATTTATCTCCTTCATCATCTATTTGCTATTTTTCTCACCCCTCTTAAGCCGTTGCGCATCATGTATGTCTGACTTTGACTACCTGCCTTGATAGTCTACACCACTACCATTGCTCACAGTCTTCACACTTTCTTACCTTTTTTTCCTTCTTTAGTGTTTATAACGCTTTACAGAATTTACTTACTTCTAGTATCTATTGCTAATCTGACCATTAGAAAATGTAAACAAAATTCAAATTATAAATGTAAATGTTAGAAAATGTAAACATTGGCAGGCATTGTAGGTCAATTAGTATTTCTTCAATGAATAATTAACCCTGAACTTTAATGTACTGTAAGTATAGATTAAGAATTATCTAAAGAAATGTTTTAAAATATATGTAAAGCATAAAGAAATGAAGCTTTGTCATACAACACTATATTTGCTGGGTTCACTTGACTAAGGATTCAGTAGGCTATAACAGGCTATTATACAAATAACAGGGCATATTTGTGAGGTACATGAAAAAACAAATTACAGAGTTAAATATTTTGTCATTATTTTTATAAATTATTAAACATTTTGAACAAAAAATACTTGGAAGAAAGGAAATTGCTTTTCTAAACAATTCTTGAATTGAAAAGAATTTCGAATAGTAACTACAGAGTATTTATTATAAATGATATTAACAACACTGCATATCTAAATGTAAGAGATGTGGCCAAAGTCCTATTCAGTTGTGCATTCAAGTCCTCACCAGTTCATTCACATCCGGGACATGACCATTGCCATATGCCTCTCTCCAGCATGTTCTGCTCTTCAATCATGTCTCAGCTTTCTTAGAAACCAGCAGCTTGTTTCTTCGTAAGGCTTCCTCGGTTGTGGACAGAGCTGACCTCTAGAGACCCCTGGTGGAAAAATGAAAAGATAACGAGAAGAGTGTCAACATGGTGTGCTTTGAACTCAACTGTGAAGAAGTTGCATGCTTTTCTGTTGCCCTTCAATGCTGTTTCTTCAGTGTTCTCCTTCCCAGTTCCTAGTACCCACCTTGAAACTCTGATGCTCCTGTCCTGCCTCTGTTGTCCTCTACCTGGCCCGCCCTTTTCAGCAATACGATATGTATCAAGATTTTCTCCATCACTAGCCGGTCCACCACCAAACTCACTTGTAATTTCGTGAACAAAATAAACAAACAAAGTAGAAACAGACTCACAGATACATAGAACAGACTGACAGCTGTCAGAGGGGAGAGGGGTTTTGGGGGGCTGGGTGAAATAGGTGAACGGATTAAGCAAAAAACAAAAACAAAAAAAAACCCCTCATGAACACAGACAACACCATGGTGATTACCAGAGGGAAAGGGGGTTGGTGAAGACAGGTAGACAAGGACAAAGTGGGGATAAATGGTGATGGAAAAGGATTTCAATTTGGGTGAAGAGCACACAATACAATACACAGATGATGTACTGTAGAATTGCATACTTGAAACCTATATACTTTTATTAGCCAATGTCACAACCAATAAATTCAATAAAATTAAAACAAAACAAAACAGACTCACTTGTCTTGTACTCTATTCCCTAACAGCATACCTCTCTGTCAAGAATAAACCTTAAAACTTAATGGTTTTAAGGTAACCGATTTAACTCCAAAAGTTGACCTAAAGCACAGTCTAGAAAAGGAATCCCTTTGGGTTAAAGATAAACAGCTTTCATCAGGATTGCACTGTAATGACTACAATTATCAGCCATTTCTGTGCTCCTTTTACAGCACATCCTCTTTAAAAGAGATGTCTATAATTCCCCTCTTCCCTTTCTTCCTGTTCTCTCTTGAACTCATTTGTCTGTTTTTCCCCCTATCACTTCATCAAAACTGCTTCTGTCAGAGTCTACAGTGACCTCCATTTCGTCCAAATCCAGCACCAGTGTCTCTGCCTCCCTTGCCCAGAGGTAGCCAGCCTGGCCGCGCCCCACCCCGCCCCGCCCGCCCCACTTCTGGGTGGTGGTCTGGAGGATGTGGGACCAGGCCCTGAGCTCCAGGCTGGAAAACGATTCAGGGAGGATGGTGGGTAAAACCTCACAGCTCCCAATGATCCCCTGGGAAACTCCACTCCTGCCAGCTCGGCAGGGGAGACGCTGGGGTGCTTGTACAGAAACTGTCAGTGCCTTCCCTCTCTAAGTCTCAGTTTGAGACACCAAAAGGGGCCAGTGAGAGGAGAAGCCACAGGAGAGCGCAGCCCTGCCCTGTAAGGCGATGGAATATTAATTCCAGCAAGGCCAGACTTTCCCCGCCTACTCTTCCACCCCTCTCTACCCCTCCCCAGCCCGGGCCCCTGCTCTCCTGCTGCCTGCCGCCCCCCACAGAGAGAATGAAACTTGTACTCTGTGCACCACTTCCTCCCGCTGAGACCAAACACGAGGTGGACAAACGTACGTTTACGGTTGTTTGTTGCCAGCCTTCATTATTTACACTTTCTTGTAGTTTGCTTGCTATCCTCAAGCACACTTTGGCACCGACTGTAAACTTATTTTTGCTTACCCGCCTTAAGTTGTTTCCTCCCTTGACTGTTCTGTAGAGTCCTCCACTTTCATCACGGAATAGAAAGAAAACATGCTAAAGACATTCGTCTGTCTATGGGGAGTATTAACACATCTACTATTCTGCAGGTAGTATACCTATATGGACTTGTTGATATTCCTGTATGTACGTTATTATTAAATCCTTCAAGCTATGCAGTTGATCTGTAGCTAGTTGTCAAGAATCTCATTATCTCTAAACCAAATAATCCAACTGGGATGTTGGGAGTGCAAGAAGGCACTTTAAAAGTATATTTTGGATTAAAAAGAATCCTACGCCTGTATTAGAGAAAACTGAAAGGAGGGATCAGTTTAAGAAAACCCCAAAGCCCTGCATTTGGGTGGGTTGTGGTAGCAATGCCTCAGCCAAGAAGGGGCAGCTTTGTAATTCTTCAGTTCAGACAAGATACCTTTATATAAGAGCAATCTGCTCTCCTGCAAGCCTCCCCAGGTTGCTTTTTCTTATGCGCACACAGGGTATGACATGGTTAGCTGTGATCTTGTCTCAGTCTTTCAAAGTTCACAGGGGTGGATGGAATTAAATTCCCTCCAGTCATGTCTGGCAAGACAGTTTCAAACCATGGGTCCCCCTGGGGCTCACTTGAGGGAAGTGTGTCTGAAAGTCACACCTCAAAATTCAAGAGGGAAAGGGTTGACTATGACATTTCAGCCTCTTAGGGCTGGGAGGAGCCCTCTGACTTTGCTCACCAGGTAAGTGGTTTTGCTAAGAGCACCAGCAGACAGGCCCCCACCCCGAGTGCTTCCACCGTGTAAGAATCAGGCTGCTTGGTGGAAACTCTTGACTCATTTCCTCTGTGACCCTGGGCAAGCTACTCAGCTTCTTTGTACTTCAATTTTAAAATGGAGGGGAGGAGGGATGTTTAGTTCTTATCTGAAGTCAGTTTTCCTTTACTCTGAAGCTTGTCTGAAGCATCGAAGCATCTATAACCAAAGGTCAGAGTTTGTGCTTCATTGAAGAGAGACCACCTCAGAACCTTCATAGTAGAAGGACACCAGGTACCTTAAACTTCCTAGCTCTAAAGAATAGACTCCTCGGGATAGACTTCAATGGCTTTGCTTGGACAATGCTCCAGGGTGCTGCTCAGGATTTCCAGAACTCTGTTTATTTGAGAAATGGACAATTTCATGAGACCACTAAGCCAAGACCTAGTGGAATAAGAATTGCTAACATAAATGAAGTAACTGATAACCTGTACTGTGTTTACTGTGGATATTGTTTTAATGTTTGATTTTTTTGAGATATATAAGGAAGCCCTTTTTCTTTTTAAGTTGTCTATAACTGTTAACTAATACATTCTTTAGTAAATTGAAATGAATCATTTAAAAATGATATCTGACTTTTACTGTCTGCCTTCTCCCCAAATTCAGAGCGCATTCTTATTTTTCATGGTGATATAGCTATTGCAACTGTTAAAAAGAAAGAGAGGAAGAAGAGAAAACTCAGATGACTAATAGTGATAATTCACGTGTCCCTGTTATATGCAGTGAATGTGAGTTTGGTTAACACACCCTGTAGTTGAGGAATCAACCTCAAGAATCTCTCAATTCAACAAAAGCTCTTTATAATCTGGGACCTAAATAATAGTGTGTAATAGACATTAGCAAAGAGTCTTGCCAAATATTAGAAAACCTAGGTATTATAAAAGAGAAAGAAAATAAAGGTGTTTTTGTTTTTTCCAAAAAAGTCAAGAAAAAAGTAGGAACAATTTGCAAGTGCCTCTTTAATAGTTCTAATAGGTAAGTCTTGTCTGACTTTCATAAGGTTCAATATGATTTCCAAACTGTATGTTTCAAACTGCTATCAGATCCACCTAAGAAACTTAAGATGTAATTTCCATCACCTCCAATTCTAGAGTCTCAGAGTGCCCCCAAGAAATTGGCTACACCCAAAGGAGACCAGATTTTATTATTAATTGGGGTGACACTGGTTAATAAAATTACATAGGTTTCACGTGTACAATTGTATGATATGTCATTTGTATATTGTATTGTGTGGTTACCACACAAAGTCACATCTCCTGTCAACATATATTTGTCCCCCTTTATCCTTTACTAACCCCTTACTTCCTTTTCCCTTGAGTAACCACCATACTGTTGTCTGGGTCTATGAGTTTTTGTTTGTTTGTCTTCTTGTTTTCAGTTTTATATCCCACATATGAGTGAAATCATATGGTTCTTGACTTTTTCTGTGACTCACTTCACTTAGCGTGACATTCTATGGAATATGTATAGTGAGAACAGATTGCAAATTTTTAGAGCTCCTCTACAGCCTTAGAGAATTAATCTTTGAGAAAGCCAGAGCAAAAAGCACCATCTCCACCTTCTAAAAAGCTTCCCACATCAAAGTGATGAAAATAGTCACGCAAATGCTCTGCAGTCAGTAGAAGCTGTTGATGCAAGTGGCACTCACAAGCAAACTGCTGAAAAGCTACCCAACCCAGATGCCTCTCTTGGCTCTAGGCTCCACAGTCATGAACAGTGTGTTCTGCCCCCACATGATAGGTGACACTTCTGTCTCTCATGGCCCAGAAATTACTGATGCGGCCATTGTTGACTTCCCTGCTGATTGTTTTGATTGTCTTGCATATTCTACATTGGTTACCTTGACAAAAGGATAAATTAGCTTATATTTGTATGGTATATTAACTAGGTGAACATAAATCTGATGCTACATTGATGCTACTTGGTAATCAGAAATATTTATAAGTTATGTTAAATATTAATGAGTTATGTTATGCTAAAAGCAGAATCTAGAAAACTAGTGATATCAAAATGTGTTCAGTTTAACCCTGACTTTTAATTTTTAGTTTGTAAGACAGCTTGTATTTTTTATCTAATTATGAAATTAGTGTCAAGTTAATGGGAAGCTAATATTATTTTAATATTTTGTAAACATGTCGTTTTTAGAACTTAAATTGCACAGGAGAATTTCAAATAAATATTTTATATATACATAAGTTTCCTATGAAAATGTTGCTACATTGTAACAGTTATTTCACAGTTGACATGTACAGAGGAGTAAGTGTTAGTGTATGACCATTTGAAAAAAATTGAAGACTATTGGGAGTTCCAGATATTCTGGTTTTAATTATAGTAAAACAATAAAATAAAATCATTATATAAATTTACAGCTGAGTTCCAGCAAATATCACAAGTCCAGTCATTATGAAGGATAAAGAGAATAAAGAGTTTTATATAAAATTTATTAGTATCTCAATTTACATAATGTTATTTTACCATTTATTAGAATTAAAGCCACAATTTCTGGAACATATAGATACATTGATCTAGAACTGTTAAGAGAAACAAAACCTAATTTGCTGGCTTATAATTTTAGTGTCTTCGATTATTAATCTATTAGGTTGAATAATATCTTGCATATTGAATAATTATTTACATTTCCTGTTTTGCTAATAATTTCTTGATGTTCTTTCCATAGATCTATTGAGGTATTGATGCTTTTTCCTATTCAATTTGTGACTGCTATTTAGAAATCTTCTTTGTGATACAGAATGGGAATGCTAATGTGGTAGAACCCAGACAGCACTGAGATTAAGGAAGGATCCTTCTGTAACTCAGAAAAACTTCCTTTTCAACCAAGCGTAAATTTTGCAAGGAATATCATGGAGCAGTGATAAACAAAAAGCATGATTGCTTGGGCATTCAGATTGGCTAAAAGGATTCTTAGCAAATGATAGGTAGCTGCTGCCACAGCCAGAGTCCCTTCGTAGCCTGTGTAAGTTCCTTATATAATGGGTATACTAATTATTTGCAATAGTCATGGAAAATATTTCAATATTTATTATTTTATTTTAAAATTTAGTTATTTTTATCTATAGAGTTAAATATACTGAGGTTAAATAAGCCATTTTCCCATTATAAAATTTTCAATATTTTTTTTTGCTGACAAGGACACAGTATTGGTATTCTTAGAAAGTTCCATTTGTAGTTATGAACACATACATATTTCCTTCATTTAAACTTTATTTTGGTGTATAGTATAAAATGCAATATATTTTTTATAAAATTGTCACCATTTGGCTCAACATGTTTATCAAATAATGTGTTTATTTCTCATTGATTTATTTTGCCATCTTTAGAACAGATTTAATACTTTTGTATAAAAAATACATTTATAGATTACTTATTTTGTTTCATTTATCTGTCTCTTATGTCAGATTCACACTGAAAAAAGGCTTAAGTTTTGGAACATGTTTAATATGTGAGAGAATACTCAATCTGCTATGAATTATCATTGAATTTTTTGCTGTTTATTCTCTTTATCTGACCTGAACACTTCATGTTTAATATATTTTTAAGTTTAGAGAGTTAACTGAAGTAAACATTTTCTGACTTTTATATACATATTTTCTTTGTGTTTCTTCGTGGAACATTATTTTTCTTCTACCCAAAGGAGTGTGTTAAAAAAAAATGCATGTCTTTCTCTTTCTTCATTCTTAAATGAAGGTACATCCTGCTGTGAAACAAGATACTATTAAATCTGGAAGGATATCCCTCAGTTTTCTGGACATCTTCATTAAAGGGCCTGCAACTTTTAGAATACCTGTCTCTCGTATAAAGCTGGAGAGCAGTTCAGTCATACAGTGATGTTACAATTTCTAGGACTTGACAGGTGGATGAATGCTGCTGCTCTTCTCTGTGAGTAAGTCTAAGAGGCTTCCTGAGGCCACCAGAAGACCATGAAGTGTGTTTACGCTCCAGAGAAGAAGGCATGCAGAGCAGATAGGCCCAAACCTGCGTCACCACTGTTGGCAGGACTCTAAGAATGGTGTGTTTTTTGCCCAGACCAACAGTGATGCAAAGGGGCTTTTTGCTAAACTCTGCTTTCTGGCTCTCTAGATGGAAGTCTGGGCTATCTTTCACCTTCAGTTGTGAGCATTCGAGGCCAATTCATTCTCTCCATAGAGTTGTGCTGCAGCCAGTGTGCAAAAGTCGATGGAATCTCCATCTCAAGTAGCGGCTCTTCACTGGCCTCCTGCACTGTTTTTGATATCATTTCCTAAATTAGGGTAACGTTTTTCACCTGTGCAGTTTCCCCTCCAGCAGTTCTCCATGTCGATTTTAAGGGCTGTTATTAGAAGTGTTCAAAAGCTACATTTTAGTCCCATCCCAGGTCTCTACTGTCATGGCTCTGCTGGGAAATTTGTTTGATTCTGTCCCTTCAGTTGCTATGGTTGTAGAAATTTCTTCTTTATTCTGACATATTTATTTTAAAATTTAATTTGTGCTACCATTCTGGTCTTTCCACAGGTCATATATACTACAGTGTATTTTAACAAGACGCTGGAAAAAATACTTTTCACTGTAATCTTCTGTTATTTTTAGACATATGATGCTATTTGCTTTAAAGGCATCTTTATAATCTCAGCAAAGGACTTAAAAATGAAGATACTTCCACCATTGTTCCTCTGTTTTTCAGGTCTCTTTAAACACAGTTATCATATCCGGCGTTGCTTCACCTGGATTATAACCTGTACACTGCTTGCAAATGCACACACTGAAGAGAGCTATTGTTTGTAACTACCTAAAAATGTTTTGGGTTATATATGGTTCATTGTTTGAAAAAAAAAATAGAATTCCTTTTGTTCAACATCTAGAAGACACCTGTTATCTTTATTCTAGGCTAGCACTGTTCAATTAAGAAATGATGAAATTATTCTACGTCAGCACACTGGAAATTGTAGCCATTAGCCACATGTGGCTTTTGAGCACCTGGAATGTGGTTAGTTCTTTTAACTTATTTAATTATAATCAATTAAAATTTAAGTCATGTGGGATTGATGGTTAGTATATTGGATAGCAGCTCTAGGTGTGATTGGGATTTGGACAATAAAGCATTTAGAGAAGAATTTTTCACTATCAGTTTCTTCGTCAGGAGTGGAGTAACAAAATCAATAAATATTTCCGAAGAAGCTCTTAGGTTACCTTTTGTGAAAAAGTGGTACATTTACTGATCATGGTGTGTTTATTTGTTGTGCTTACACAAATTAGCACCTGAACAAGAACTGATGTCCAAGATCTGTGCTTGCAGTCAGCCAGAAGATACTACGTTAGAGAAGTAGTAGACAGACAGTGAAAGAATAGAGCCTCAACAAAAATTTTAATTAGGAAAAAACTATAATAGGAAATGTAACTGATTACAAGATGGGTTTTGGAGATTAACAGGAAAACGTGGGCCTTGGCTTGGCCGTTATTAGCTATGTCATATTGGCAAGTTACACAGACTCTCTGAGATTCATTTATTTTACTACTGAAGTAGGGATAGTAATAATACTTCCATAACTTTTTAGGATATATAGTAAAATGCCTGGAATAAAATAAACACTTTGTGTTAACTTTTCATATAATTAACTCCTTCCTACATGTCCAAAGCATAAAATTATACAAATTTAGAAATATGTGAGTATTATAAAAGAGCATGCCTGATATACAGAGAAAATTACTTTAATGATGGATAAGTAAATAGACCTTCATTTCCCAAATCCAAGGAAGAAAAACAATGCATGCTCATTTACAGATGCCTGTCAATATAAATTGGTACCATTGGGGGGCAGCATAATACATTAAACAGGACTTTGGTACAGAAACATTGGGGGAAAGTCTTAGCTGTATTATTCAACCATTCTGTGACTTAGAACAAATCCTGTAGTGATTTCAAACTGAGTACGAAGTGGAAATAGTGATGTTTGTCTTGCCTACATCACATTAGAACTGTGAGAGTCACAAGAACTGTGTTAAAGCATCTTTAATATATTACACAGAAGGTCCTCATTCTCCAATCTTTTATTCACAAAACCACTGCAGATATGAGGTTGTATGAGAGAACAACAAACGTTAAAAGCAAGAAAACAAAGTTATTCACTGATGAACTGAAGTTTATAAAATTGGCTTGCAGGCACCTTCCTTTCCCACCTGGCATTAGCCTCTATCTGTGTTGTGACATCAAGTACACTGTAAACTGCCTTTTACCAGCTGTTAGATGCTAAAAGTTGATAATATAGTGCGAATATAATGTATTATGCAAGTTAAAATTGCTTTAAAAATATTTAGAATTTTATGAGAGACATGAAAGCAATAGAGATTGTTTAAATCACAAGCAGTGTGCCTAACAAATGAAAGAACATCAGAGCTGCACAAGTCAATGACTTACATGGAGAAGATCCATGGGACACTAAGGAGATTGGCAGCTGAAGCTAAGGAGAATGAATTAAAGGATAAGTCATTAAGAAAGACTCTGTAGAACTAAAATCTGTATTCTTTTTTAAATGATGTTAGATGACAATGTTACAAAACTCAACGTGAGGTACAGTTGTGCTTTTGTGCTATTATAAAATATTGTTGAAAAATAATGGATCTCCAAAAATCACACTTGATTCTTTTCCCAATCCATGAATTACTGCACACACACAATTATCCATTAAGTTTTAATTATATGATACATTTATTTAAAAAAATTTTTTTTTATTTTTCATGATAAAGCCTAGTTAACTCCCCTCCACCACTACTCTCTATGAAATTTGGTTCTTCTTTTAGGTCAGTTTATATAAGTGGCCCTTTTCTGGTACCAGTTATACTTGTACATTGAGGACCTCCAGTATATATTAAGGTGACTTGTTTAGGAAATAATAAAATCAAATTTGGAAATTGCTAAAATAATTTCACATGATTAGGTACATGCCTTATTTTTTCCCCCTTGTGTCTTTGTATCAACTGTGCTTCCTCCCACATTTACCACTATTCTGAATATATAGTTAACAGCAAAAAATATTAATAATAAAGTTAAAAACAAAATTTTAAAAATATGTGTACCAAATATAAAAATGTTCAACAATATCAAAAGTCAGGAAAATTATAATTAAATTCAGAATATGTGTGTATGTAGTGATTTTCTTCTTTTACACAAAATTATGTTTGGGAAGTTTAATTTGTTGTCACATGTACTTACGTAGACCATTAATTTTAATTATGATGATAACAATCCATTTTCTATTAGATGAATATTTGATGTGTTTCCTGTTGTTTGGGGCTTGTTTGGGGCTTTAACGAAAACAGCTACAATGAATATTCTTTTCATGTTCACCTTGGTGAATAATCACAAGTCCTTCACTAGTTTCTATAGAATAAACACCTAAGAATAGAATTTCTTATTCCTTGAGGATGCTTATCTTCTATTTTATTATGTAATGCTAAACTGTTTCTCAAAATAGTTGTCCACAGTCACCCATGATGGCTCATTGTTGCTGTTGCTTCAGTGTTTTTGATATTTGGTGATGTTAGAATGTGCTAAATTTTGCCAATCTAAAGGCTTATACTGTTACGGAAAATAATTCGGAAAATAATGACTCTGGGGTGGTTTGGGGTAACGGAGTGAGGCTTTATTACATGCACGGACCCAGAGGAGGCAGTCTCCAAATTCTGGGCCCCGAACCTTGGCTGAGCAGGGCTTTTATTGCTCTCCGGACATCCTATCCTACGTGGCAAAAGCAAGAGGTACAGAAGCTGATGTGAAAATGACTCTAGCCTTGAGGTGTCCTTATTGGAAGCTGGGTGTACAGAAGCCAAAGCAGAAATTATGACTACCTAACCGAAACCCGACGGTTTGGCAGTTTCTAAGTAATTTAAACAAAACTCTTTCCCAGTTCCCGGTTCCTCTTCTGGGTCACCTTGCACTAGTTGACTTTTCTTCTACAATACGTCTTGGTGGTTAAAATTCACATTTCTTTTTCTAATTATATATAAGAATGACCACTTTTCCACATATGTACTAGTTCTTTGAATATCCTTTTGTTGTGAAAATCTTTTCAAGTTTTTTGGCCATTTTTGCTTGTGAGTGGTGTATGCCCTGTGTCTTATTGGTGTTTTTTAAAGAATAATGGAAGCGAATCCATTACTCTTTGTAAGTGTTACAAATATTTTTTCTTATCTTGCACCTATGTTCAGCAGGGATATTGGCCTGTAGTTTTCTCTTCTTATAGTGTTCTTATATGGTTTGGATACCAGGGTAATACTGACCTTACAAAACAAGTTTGGGTGTATTCCTCCCTCTTCAATTTTGTGGAATAGTTTGAGAAGAAATGATTCTTCTTTAAATGTTTGGTAGAACACCCCAGGTGCACATCATCTACTGCATAGTCCTTGGTGAGTGCTGTGGGTGTCCACAGAGCCTGCAAGACCTGTTGGGGTCCTCAGGGGTGTCTCCAGGTCCAACAGCTAGGAACTAGGGCGAGCAGTAGTTGTGGCTATAGCCAATGCTGTGCGCACGTTTGGTTTCAGGAACATCTGCAGGTCCCTGTGCAATGGCAAGAGCCAGCTGCAGACACATATGTGGTGGTGGGGGCCAGGGCCAGTAGCAAGAGCTGGAGCAAGCTGTAGGTGTACAGGCAGTTATGGAAGCCCTGGCTGTTAGCGTGCATTACTGAATTTTAACAAGGGTGCACAGCAGTGGAGGCCAGTATTGAAATTCAGCCTGGGGGCATCCAAATACTCAGCTGAAGAAGTTAGGTGCAGTTGAGTCCTGGGGTTCAGGTCAGAGACAGTAGCCAGAGTGAGATGCAGGCCCATAAGCAGCTATGAGGCCTTGGGAGTCAGGGCAGTGGTGTTCAGCCACACAGCTGGAGGGATTAGCCCTGTGTGTGCATACATTGGTGGGAGGCAGCTGTGGGGATCTAGGCTGGTGTTGGCTGCCTGTTGGTCCTGATCTTTGGCAGGATCAGAGGTGGGTTGAGGGAGCTGGGATGGACAGGAAGCAAGAGTCTGTGAACATGAACACCTGTGGGACAAAAACCAGTGAAATCTGCAGGGAGGCTGAGCTGGCCCTTGTTTTGTTTTTGTTTTTTTTTTTTTCCAGTGGTGAAAGCTGCTGGGGTTCTCTGCATGTCCTGCTCTGCAACTGGGAAGCATAGTCACTTCTGCTGTGTGCCCGATACTAGGAGCCCCCGCATGTCTTCCTTGTTCCTAGTCCTTTCAATAATTCTCAGCTTAGCTGGTCTCTGCTTAGGGTGAAACCAAAGGAGGTTGCTAACTCCACACTTTGTTTCCCAGAGAGGGGAACTCTTTCTGGTAGGGGAGTTCCCTCTTCATGCTGTAATGCTGGCCTGGAGGAGGGGATGATGCAACCAGAGGAAGCTGTTCTTCCCTTTTTTATGTAGTCATTCTAACTTTTTTCCCCCACTGTGTTACTGAAGTTTCTTAGGTGGACTCCAGATCTTCCCCAGTGCTGTTTTTGTTAATAGATAGCTGTCTAATTGCTGATCTTGGTGGATGATCTGAGGTTGGAATCTCTTTTGCCACCATTTTGATGACCAGATCTCTAATTTCCTACCATCTATGAGTTTAGAGTCATTTCCAGCTTTTAGAAGCTACTGAATTCCTTGGCTTATGGTTCCCTCTGTCTTCAATGCCAGAAAATGTTGGGTTGGATTCCTTGAATCCTTTTCACATTCCATCTGTTCTGACATCCTCTTTCACTTCCCAGGACTCAAGTGATTAGATTAGGCCCACCCAGATGATTTATGGTAATCTCTATGTCAAGGCCCTTAACTTAATCACATCTGGAAGGTCCTTTTTACAACAGAAAATAACATCTGTGGGTTCTAGGGATCTAGGAATGATGCTTACATCGTTCGAGGACCATTATTTTGACGATTACAACAGGACTTTTTAATGTCTCTCATTCAACTTTTAGTATTTTCCCTCTTTAGTTTTTGCACATGGGTTTTTACTTTCATATTTATTCTTATAAACTTTATATTTTTAATATTATATACATTGAAAGTGATTTACCCACATTTAAAAAATTGGCAAATTCTTTAAACTATTTGTTTCTACCACAGTGTTTCCTCTGTAATCCCTCCCTGATTCCCTGCAGCAGATTCAGGAACACTTTCTCATGTTCCGATCCTATTTAATTCATGCCAC
The DNA here is from genome assembly GCA_004027475.1 of Anoura caudifer. Lineage (NCBI taxonomy): Eukaryota > Metazoa > Chordata > Mammalia > Chiroptera > Phyllostomidae > Anoura > Anoura caudifer. The sequence goes on along the minus strand of PVKU01002334.1, from coordinate 57,799 downwards.
CACTACAGTGCTCCCATTTCTGAAGGTGTTTATTTTTAGCCTCTCTGGCTCTATTACTTCTTGCATATGTCTTAATTTTTGACAAAATATAAACAACATTTCGCTCCGGAGTGTTAACTATATTTAATGAGTGGCCTAAATTAGGCTGTGAAAACAGTCTCATTTTTAGATAAGTAAATAGGAAGCTTAATAAACTATAACGGTCTTACTTTGGATACATGGTCATGTCGTAGGCAGTTAGATAGGCATGAGCAGAGTAGGAACATAGGCTGGGTGCAGAGGGTCACCGTGGGGGAGAGCCCTGGGTGCCTGGCAAGGAGCAAGACTACAAACTCTTGCAGGACCACTCCATTAAGAATTAACCCCTGGAGATGACATCTGGTCCTCAGCTGTGTTTCCATTCCACGCCCAGAAAAGCAGCAAAACCAGACCAAGCCAGGCCATGGCTGACATTAGCACCAGCTGCATTAACTAATGACCCCCTCTACCCTAGTGCCAACCAATCAGTAGTGGCCACCACCCTGAGGGGATACACCTGGAAAGCTGATGAATATTTTATTGGGAGCCTCCCCTGAGACTTCAGATGAAAACCATAAGGACAGAGGACTTAGTGTGGCTCTCTCTTTGGAGCATGCTGGTGCCTTTTTCCATCCCTTTTTTTTTTTTCCTTCAAGGCATGACTCTGGAACACACCCAGAACTTTCCCCCTTTTCTTTCTCTAGGTGCATTTTCTTTACCTGTCTTAGTCCTAAACTCCAAGGGCCCTTCTTTTTTCTCTGTAACTGATTTCCTGAGCCCACATAGCCTAGCTGGATCACCTTTCCTACATCTGTGACTTTCTAAATAAACTTTCTATTATAATTTGAGTCTTGGCTCTGAATTCTTTCTTAGTCAGAACTCAAGTAGAAGAAGGTTGCTGAACCAACTTTCTTACTCTGCTGGTTAAATTTGGTACAATTTTGCTGCTAACAGTAACATAATTTTACTAAATAAGAATTGGGAATTTTAGTAAATAATTTTAAGATTTAGCAATTTATATCAGTGTGTCAAAGTAGCACTGAAATATATTTAAGTGATTGATTGTAGTTGTTCAGTTCTTGACTTATGCTATTATTTAAGTTTATTAGAATGTGATGGCATTTATTAGAATAAACAAGTCCTTAGTATAAAATATTTTAAGAGGTTTAGGCAACATATACTTGTTTTTTAAGAGTACAGGAAATAATGGCAACAGAACTTGGTTGAACTTACTCCTACAGACAGTTTTTTAGTATCAGGTATAATTATAAACGTTCTAACTGAAAGGAAGAACAGCTGCAGAGAATATGAAGTTAAGGACAATTCAAGAAAACAATTTGTACTTTCTAGTCTTGCTGTTTTATAACTTGATTTGGTAACAAGTAGGTTTCTATTAGGTCCCATTCAAATTTTAAAACTTTGTTACCTATGCCGCTTTTCCTTTTCCAAAAACAAGAAAATGAACAACCTAACAGTGAAGACTTGGTAGGGTGTTAGGAGTTTTACCAGCAGGGAAGCCAACTTGGGGATTTTTTTTTAATGTTGTGGCTTGGGTATTTGATTTGAAGAAATGTAAAAAATACTTTAAAACAAGAACTAAGTTTTTTTTATAGCCTCTATGCCTGAGATAATACCTGTCACATAATAGATACTGATTAAATATTGTAAGTATTTTTGGAATGAATGAAAACTATATTTTCCTATGTGAAAATCTTAAAGTTTTATTATTATCCCTCTTTAGTTCTTATAGATATGTTTATCAGACACAATCCTAAATATATTTTAATTTTGTTAGCTCATGGTTTATTCTCAATTGTGTTAACTTTTCATCAGCACAAACAAAGAGAAAATTTTTACAGCATATGATGAGTTGCAGTGACTGAATCCTGTATGAGCTTATGGCTAACCCCAGATTTTTTCTGATAATGAAGTTAAAATAAAATTGGGTTACAGGAGATGTTATCTTGCTTTTCATTGAAATAGTACTTGATCTCTGACTAGTTTTTCTTTTCTATAACACTCTGGAATTTGATTTTTTTATTCAAAACTAGTATTGTTTCAAAAATGACCACATAAATATCTTTCATAAGATCAATGAAATTGTGCACTAATGACCAAAAAACACAACTAGTATTATTTGTACTTTCTTAGAAAAATATAAATGAATACTTTGATTGTTCATTTCTGAACTGATACTTACAGATCCATAGTTTGTTTCCTTAAAACTATAAGACATTGCTGAAATATGTGTCAAAATATATCAAGAATTTGAATGAGCATTTTCAGTAAAGAAAAAAGTGCATATATTTCTGCCTCATTCTATATATTCCCTCACTGTAGGTCAATAATTAAAAATACATTATTTTTATCTCTGTGATGTAAATTCTTATTCATCAAAGAAAAAATACATAGCAGATATTTTTAATAAGCTTGTGAGAAGAAAGGCATTTCATTATTTTAATGGACTTAGAGAGAATTCAAACAATTTTAATATATAAACAGTTAACTACAGGATAATTCCCATAACACTGTCAGCTGATTTCTCAAAACAAACTTTGCAGACTAGAAGGGATTGGCAAGAAGTATTCAGTCATGAAAAGTAGGGACCTACAGCCAAGATTGCTTTACCTAGTAAAGATATTTAGAATTTAAGGGCAAATAAAGAGCTTCCCAGACAAGAAAAAAATAAGGGAGTTTATCATCACAAAACCATTATTATATGAAATGTTAAAGAGATTTATTTAAGCAAAAGATCAAACTTATGAACAATTAAATGGCAACAAACACATATCTATCAACAATTGAATCTAAAAAACAAACTAAGCAAACAAGAAGAACAAAGAGAGAATCATGGATATTGAGAGCATTTTGATAGTTGCCAGAAGGGAGGGATTATGGGGGACCAGGTGAAGTGGTGAGAGGATTTAGAAGTACAGATAGGTAGTAACAGAATAGCCGTGAGGATGTAAAATATAGTATAGGAGATGGAGTAGCCAAAGAACCTACACATGACCCATGGACATGATCTTTGGGGATCACCTGAGGGAGTCGGGGATGCTGAGTGGAAGGGGGAAAAGAGGGAACAGTTGGGACAACTGTAATTGCATAATCAATAAAATATAATTAAAAACAGTTATTAATCTTTCCCATAATCTGATTAAATATTTTTTAAGAAATGAAGTACAGTGAATAAATGAGTGGAACATAATAATCTCAATGTTGAAACAGTAGTATGATGAATTTTTCATGTCTCAAATTACAGACAAACTATCACAGAGAGGTGCCACTGGGGCTTTCCCTTTCTGGATATTCTAGTGTCTAATACAAGTTTAGTGAGTCTCTTGATAAATTTACATTGGTTCACCTCATCTTTAATTGATCTGGGTTCCCATTCTATTACTTCTACATAAACCACTGATAATAAATTTTGATTTATTCTTCAGAGCTAAAAAGTTTCCCTAAACATTTGGGTTATATATACTTACACTCTATAAGTCTCATTTTTTAGTCTTCAAGAGCTGCAGGTTGGTCTCTTCTATATTTGTTTTCCCTCCTCTGTGCAGTTGGTTTTCCTCATCACAAATGGAGACATATCTCTCCCACACTGCTATGGCCTCAAAAAGCATTTGTTAATAGCTTTGTCTGGATATCAATAATTTATTTTATAATCCCTTAAATTTTCAAAGTGATGGTGTTTTCCAATTTTAAATGTAATCAAATTTCACTTTCTTTCAGCTAGGATGGAACAAGAGGAAGTAGATTTGCCCACCTATTAAAAATATACATAATTGCATTTTTGATAGCAAACATGGTTGACCAAAATTTGTTTTGCATTATTAGCAGTTTTGAGTTTTTTGGATGTCACACTTGTTAATGGTAATGTTATGTTGGTGAAGTTATTTCCTATGATAAATATAAGGTTGTGGGATCATTAAGGTGTTCTTATTCAGAGATGAATCTTAAGCACTCTTTGACTTGATGGCTTATTTTCCAGTGTGTCCTAGTGAGATGACCTCATTGTGGTGGTATACAATGTTTTATATTATCTGACAGGAAGGAAATTCTATTTTGTCTAACATGATTGAGACTCAGTCCTCCACTTACAATTTTTATTTGTCAAATTCTTGGAAGAATTTTCCACAGACTAGGTTTTATGGCTCTCTACATTTCAAATCTATTTTCTCTTCCATTTTTCACTTGCTTCTAGTTCTGGGTTCTATAGCATTTAGTCATATCACTAACATCTGGTCTTGCACCTTTGTGCCATGATACAAGGGAAGTCAATACTGTGTAGGTTAAGAGTGTTTCTAGAAGCCATACCTTCACCAGGAAGGCTTGCAGAACTTAAATATATTTAGAAATAACAGCAAATTACATACATTTATGGCACTTAACTAAGTTGAGAATTCATGCCACCTCAACTTCCCCTTCAGAATATCAACAACAACAACAAAAATGCTCTCCACTCTTTCAACGCTAATGGAAAGAAATGTAGCATGGAAAGGTAGTCAGAGCAGAACGAGAGAGCAGTCTTAATTCTGTACAGTTATAATATCTTAGGTTTGCAAAATTTGCAAAAACATACAACTATGCAGACACATTGTGAGGGTTCATCTAGTACCTTACAAGGGAGCCAGGTAAGAGAAGAGTTTGAAGATTCAACTTCAACAGTTTCAAAGTAGATCCACCACTAGACACATTCCCATGTTTTTCAGAGAATGAGTGCTGAATGAATGAATGGTTTTGTTTTTTTGTTTGTTTGTTTTTTTCCTGCAAATGTGGAAGCCCAGGCTGGCAGCTGAGATTACAGAACTCACCAAACAAGTGAGAGGGACCTGCAGGAAGCTTCCTCCTTCATTTGTGTCCTAGGTTATCAGGTCGCCTTAGAGCCCTATGCAGAACTGAGTGCAACTTCAAGAGTGATCTGACTCGTGCCGGGCAGGCAAAGTAGAAAAGTCACCCTGCTCATTCCAAACCACTTGCCACTAGCAATCTAAACTCGAGTGGTTTTGTTGTGGGTGTTTTTCTCTTTCCTTCTCAATGACTATAAATTCTATTGCAATAAGATTGTTGTCATATTTGTTTAGGCCACTATCTTTTTTTCTTCACTGATTTGCTATATTCTGCCCTCTATTTCTGCCAACTCCCCTCAAGTCCCTAGGGGAGTAATCTCTTCAAGTAAACATACTGTTAAAACGTCTTTAATTCCAAACTTTCTCTTTTTCATATCACTTCTTGGGATAATATTCCTGGCTCACAAGCAATCAGTCTGTTGCTTCATATTTATTCACATGTTGGTCTGAGTTATTATTTTTCATGCAAAAATTCAAACAAAGGAGGAAAGCACAGGATATATGTGATAAAATTTTAGGTAAACCACAAACTTCAAAATATGCCCAAGAAATGCCATAACCACTGCTGAGAGGAAATAAGGTGCCAGCAAAGAGAAAGACTGTGGTTGTCCTTTCACAGCTGCTTTTCTCTGATGTACAATAAAAAAACTATTTAGACATCTGCATGCAACTCTGGGCAAACTGAACCAAGTGTGTCTAGAATTCAAAGCATAGAATAATGTGTGTCCTATACCAGAATTTTAAAAACTTTTATCTCTCTCCATTTTTTCTATTGTCAGAGTAGAAATAATATCTTTGCTTCAGAGACAATATTTTATAAAGCATTTTATGAAGCCAGCAGTTAATATTGAAAACAGATAAAGACATTAAAAGAAAGTAAAAACACAGGTCAATTATCTTTCATGAATATACAAACAAAATCCTCAACTAGACAGGAGCAAATTAAATTTAAAAATGTACAAAAGAAGTATACAGCATGACCAAATAGGCTTTATTTCAGGTATAAAAAGCAGGCTCAACATTCAAAAATCAAGAAATGTGTAGCCTATTATGTCAACAAGCTTAAGAAGTAGAAGCATATGATCATGTCGACTGACAGGAAAAAAATGTGACAAAGTTCAACACCCACTAACGATAAACACTCTGACGAAACAAATGGGAATTTCCTCAACTTGATAAAGAATGCCTACAAAACAAAAACTACTGTTAACATCATATTTCACGAGAGATGAGATACTTCCCCCTTTATGGTCATGAACAAGGCAAGGATGTCCACTCACAACTTTATGCAACGTTGCATTGGGAGTTCTAGCTCATGCAAGAAGATAAGAACGAAAAACAAAAGGAATACAGATTGGAAAAGAAGAAACAAATTTTTTTTTTCACCAGATGATGTGATTGTCTAGTTAGACAACCCCCCAAAATTAAAATAATTGGAAATAAGTGTATACATAAAATTTGCAGGATACAAGATTAATATATAAAAATCAATTGCATTTGTATACACCAGCAATAAACAACTAAAATTTAACATTTGAATTTTTTTTATAATAGCACAAAAAATAAAAGTAAATGTAAATATATCAAAATATATACAGAATCTGTTTTTAAGAAATTATAAAACACTGATAAAATACAAAAAATAAAAAAATTAGATCAGTGGAGAGATCCTATGTTCATAGATTGAAAGATTCATTATTGCAAGATGTTAATTCTTTCCAACTTCATCCATAGACTGCAATTCCAAACAAATCTCTTCAAACTATTTTGCAGGTACTGTAAACTGGTTCTAAAACTATAGAAAGTAAAAAGATCAAGAACAGTTTCCTCATGCTGAGGAAGAACAAAGTTGGAGGACTCACTACCTGATTTTAAGACTCTCTATAAAGCTAAAGTAATCAAGACAGCATGGTATTGGTGAACAAATAGACACATAGATCAATAGAACAAAATGGAGATCTGAAAAGTAGAACAGTTTTAATACAGTCAACTCATTTTTGAGAAAGACACAAAGGCAGTACAGTAAAGAAAGGATATATATCTATATATCTATATATACCTGGAAATGGTGCCAGAATATATATACATATAAATATATATACACACAAATATGTTCTGGAATTTATACATATATGTACTAGAATATATGTGTGCGTATGTATGTGTGCTGAAATTATTGAATGTTTATATGTCAAAAAAGAAAAAAAAAACCCTTGACACACATAAGCTTTACACTTTCAACAAAAAGTAATTCAAAAACAATCATAGAACAAAATGTAAAAGCAAAACTCTAAAACTTCTAGAGGAAAACAGCAGTATATCTGCATAACCTTGATTTGGTGAAGAATTTTTTTATTCAACACCAAAAGTGCTGTCCACGAAGTAAAATAAGTTGGACTTTATTTAAATTGAAAACTTCTACTCTAATAAAAACACTTTTAAAAGAATAAAAAGACAAGCCAAAGACTAGTAAAAAGTATTTGCAAAACACATACTGATAAAAGGACTTGTATTCAAAATATACTAAGAACTCAATGCTTAACAATAAGAAAACAAACAAGTCAATAGAAAATTTGGCAAAAGAGCTTAAAATATACTGCTTCAAAGAAAATATACAGATGGACATTTAGCACATGAAAAGGTACTCAACATTACCTGTCATAGGGAGATGAAAATTAAAACATGGAACTACAACTAGACACTTATTAGAATCCTGAAAAAACAAAACAAAACAAAACCCTGAGAATACCGACTGAGGCTGGGGAGCAACAGAAACTCTAATATACTGTAGATGAAAATGCAAAATGGTACGGCTACGTTGAAAGGCAATTCTACAGTTTCTTACAAAACTAAACACACTCCACCATATAATCCAGCAACTACCCTCTTATTTACCTAACTGATTTTAAAACTTCCATGCATGCAAAAGCCTACACATGAACATTTAGAGTAGAATGAATCATAATTTACCTCAGCTGGAAGCAGCCAAGATGTCCTTCAAAATATGCCCAAGAAATGCCACAACCACTGCTGAGAGGAAATAAGGTGCCAGCAAAGAGAAAGAGTGTGGTCGTCCTTTCACAGCTGCTTTTCTCTGATGTACAATTAAAAAAAAAAAAAAAACTATTTAGATGGATGGTTGAGAAAATTGTGGTACTTATATATTATGGAAACAGCAGAAAAAGGAATAATCTATAAATCTTAAATGCATATTTCATATTGTAAAAACAGTCTGAAAAGACTATTTTCTGTATAATTTCATTTACATGATATCTGGATGAGGCAGAAATGTAGAGAAGATTTGGGAGTGGGGTTGAAAAGTGATGCAGAGTGGATTTTATTAGGGCAGTGAACCTATTCTGTACAATGCTGTAATGGTGGATTCATGACATTATGCAGGGAACTTCAAACATATAGAACTTTATGATAGAAAGACTGAGCCTTAATGTATGCAAATAATTTTGGAGGCTTTGAGTTCCCAGTGTGGAATGAAAAACTTCCCCAAGCATCTAAGCAACCTTAGAAATGAGAAATCTTAACTCATAAGACTAATGACAAAAGGAAGTGTACATAAACACTGTAGTTGATAAAGTAATTCTCCATAAGGTATGGATGGGATAACAATTCTGAGCTACTAAATATGTATACTGGAAATGAACAATTAAATAAATGAATAGTGATGGCAGTAGATTTGTTTCTCACTCTTGGTATGGGAGGTCATAGAAATAAAAGGAGGAGGCTAGCATGACCCATGTTGTAATGTACAGGGGTGAGCAAACGTAGGTTTATGGCTGTTCCTTTGGAAAAAGCTATGCAGGTTAAAATACTAGCCATCATCACCTAAAAGATAAATCATACATACTCACACTGTAAACCTTCTTCTGCCCATCTCTGTATTAGAGTTGGAGACATTAATCTGAACTCATCGATCCAACTGAAGGCATTTCCAATGGCTAAAGTTGGAACAATGTGAGCAATATAATAAATAAAAGAGCATTGAATTGTAACTCAAAGTAGAATAACTATGAATGAGTTTTTAATGATATAAATGATTGAATAAATGAGAGAATAGAAATATGCCCTCAAAGGAATTTTAAATAATTATATAGATACTCTGATTTCAAAGAGATGGAGCATAACTCTCACCTCCTTAAGTGTGGGCCGCAGGTCTTGGCTTTCTACCAAAGAGTACAATATAGAAATTGGGACAAGAGTAACTTTACAGTCGATAAACTTGACGAACACTACCATAGCCAAGTGACTGAAGTTAACAACAGATAAGCAGTGATAAGCCATGTTGATAGTATGTACCCTTCACAAGACGTGATAAAAATGGCAATTTATCTCTGTAGTCTTCACTGAAAACTTATAACCTGTGTAATGATGAGAAAAACACTAGACTACCCTACCATAATTTAAGAACAGTACATAAAATATCTGACCAACATTCCTCAAAAATTTCAAAAATCATCAAAAAATAAGAAAAAAGTAAGAAACTGTCACAGCCACGATTTTCCTAACAAGACCTAAGGACTATTATGTGGAAGGAATGGGATTTTTAACTAGAAAAAAGCATGAGGTAAAAACTAAGAAAAAAGTATTAGTTAAAAAGTGAATAAGAATTGAATAGACTTCAATTAATAAGTTAACAATGTTGATTTATTAATTTTGACAAATGGACTAATTGTAACATAATAATAAGGGTGTTGGGTACATGGAAACTCTCTGTTATCTTCACAACTTTTCTATAAATCAAAACTATACTCACAGAAAACATTTGTTTAGACAATGAGAGATCCTTCACTCTTTAACCATATCCTTTGTGGTTTTATAGCTAGCTTTAGGGTTTGTGTCAGGGCCACAGTTCTTGCACACAAACGCTGCTTTCGATTAGGTGATGTCGCTCTTTCCATCAAATTCAAATATGGATTATTCTGTTTATAGGACATTTGGACTAGAGGAAAGCACAGAGAGACCCACGACTCAGAAGCCAAAGAAACATCCTTGTCGTTGCCAACACAAGTGGACGTGCAAAGGTAAGATCTATAATCTCTCATTACCACAGATTATAAAGCTAGGATGTTTTATGGGTCTTTGAATCCTAGGTTTTTAATGAGAACTTTTAAGAATTTGAACTGAGGTCTATTTTTCAAAAAATTTATTATCTTATTTTGAAATAACATGTTTATGCAGATGTCTATGCACCAGGTTCTGTGGTTTCCTATCTCTCTAATCCTCACATCTAGCACAGTTCCTGGCACATAGTTATATGTTTATAAACACTATCAAATGAAATGTAATAGATCAAATTTTCCTTAACTTGTTTTGAAGATTGTGAAAGTGTTATAATGATTGTTTTATTTAAGCAAAGTACATAATTGTAAAGATTAGCATTTGAGTTTTGTTTCATGAGTTGGTATACAATACAACTTTTATTTCAAGCAATGTTTGGGAAGATGGCTACAATATTCAGTCTTGCTTATGTTTCTCCATTAGACACTCACTTTTACTATTATTCAATTACTTTAGTACAACTTACGTTTTATCTTCTTGGTCTTCAATCCCACTGAATATTATCTGTATAATTTAGTAGAAATGTAAATGAAGGTAAGTGACAAATTTTAGGTGAAATGTTTTGACTAACCAATTGATCAGTTTATATGAACCCATTTGTTGGATAAATGGTAGTTTTGAAACAGAAGTGTTAACATAAGAAGGGCAGTGAATTAAATCAAACATATTGACCCTTACTTTAGAATCAATAAATCTCTTTAACAATAATTAAGCATATGTTCATGTCAAGATAATTTAAACAGAGATTGTAGACTTCTTCCCCCATCGTCAGGCAATGAACTTACATTTCTATGACACATTTTCATTTTCATTTTAAATACCTCAATATTTCAGAGAGAAAAATTATCATTGCAGATTACCCTGAGTGTCCAAAGTGGCATCGGACTGCTCTGAGGCTGGTCAGCTTTGTGCTGGTTATACTCATTGCTGCAGTGGTAGGACTAACTATTTGGGGTAAGTTAAAAGTTATATCCAAGTATATAGATGAACATACTTCCTTTGGAGTTTCCCTTTATTTCTCTAATGTTGTCAGATAATTTTTCACATTTACCTGATGATTTATCTCATTGTCATTTCAATTATATTGGTAGTAAATGACACAGTTGATGATTTCATCAATAATTAGTAGATTTTCCCTACAGAAAGGAGGCAATAAACTATTTATAAAGCCTATTGTGCTCATAACTTTAATTATTTGGTGAATAGCATGGGCTTGGCAGTCACAATTCTATGAAATGAAGTTTGAAATCTTGGTAAAATTACTTAGTTTTATGAAAGTTGACTTGGCCCTTTTAATAAAATCTTTGATTTCAAAAGTGACTATGTGTTTTGAAGTTTTGACAAAATTTATCAGATGCTTGAAAATTGAAGGCCAAGTAAAATTAAAGATTTATTCCTTCAAGAATAAAGAGCACCCAGTGCTAGTGATAAAAAAGACTGTGCATGGGGTCTCACAGCACACCTACTACACAAAGTCACCTACCAAAGCTGGGGGTCACAACAGGTCAACCTGACTCATAGAAACAAACGCACAGAGGCAGCCAAAGTGGGGAGACAAAGAAACATGCCCAAATGAAAGAACCGGAGAGTTCCCCAGAAAAAGAGCTAAATGGAGGCAAGCAATTTACTGGACATAGAGTTCAAAAGAATGGTTACAAGGATGCTCAGAGAACTTAGTGAGAACCAAAAGCAGAAGATTGATTCAGTGAGTTGGAAAACAAGGTGAGAAAAAACACCAATCAGAACAGCAAAAGAAAAAATAATTTAAAAAAAGTGAGAATAGTTTAAGGGATATTAACATGAAGTGAACCAAATTTCACATCTTAATGGTACCATAAGGAGAAGATTGTGAAGCAAAGGACTGAGAACCTATTTGAAAAAATAATGACCAAAAACTTCTGTAACCTGATGAAGGATAACACACAAGTCCTGGAAGCATAAAGAGTTCCAAACAGGATGAACTAAAAAAGGCCTACACAAAGACACATCATAATTAAAACGGTACAGGTTAAAGACAAAGAGAGAATCTTAAAAGCCACAAGAGAAAGACAGTTAGTTACCTATAAGGGAACTTTCATAAGATTGTCATCTGATTTCTCGACAGAAACATTCAGACCAGAAGGGATTGGCATGAAATATTTAAAGTGATGAAAAGCAAGGACCTATAGTTAAGATGTCTTTACCCAGCATGGATATCATTTAAAATTGAAGTAAAAGTAAAGAGCTGTCCAGACTAAAAGAAAAAAAAAAGCTAAAGAAGTTTGTCATCACCAAACCAGTATTACAAAAACATTAAAGGCTCTCTTTTAAGAAGAATAAGAAAAAAACATAGAAACATACTTAAAAGAACAACATGACAATAAATACCTATCAATAATTACTTTAAATATAAATGCTTAAATGCTACAACCAAAAGATATAGGGTAGCTAAATGGGTAAGAAACAAGGCCTGTCTGTTTACATGCATTCTATAAGAAACTCCACCTCAGAATGAAAGATACACACAGATTAAAAGTAAAGGGATGGAAAAAGATATTTCATGCAAATGGAAATGAAAAAAGAAAAGATGGAGAAGTAATTATATCTCACAAAATACACTTTCAAACGAATGTTATAGCAAGAGACAAAGAAGGACACTGCATAATGGTAAAGGGAGCAGTCCAACAAGAGGATATAACCCTTGTAAACATGTTTGCACCCTACATATGAGCACCTAGATATATAAAGCAAATATTGATGGGCATAAAAGGAGAGATTGGCAATAATACAGTCATAGTAGGGGATTTTAACACTCCATTGGCATCAGTGAATACATCTTCCAGACAAAAAAAAAAAAAATCAACAAAGAAAGAATGACCTTAAATGACACACTAAATCAGGTGGATTTAACTGACAACATCAGAGCATTTCACCTGAAGCAGCACAACATACATTTTTTTCAAGGGCCCATGCAATATTTTCTAGAATAGACTGCCTGTTAAGACACAAAACAAATCTCAATAAATTTAAGAAGATCAAATTAATCAGATCCTCTGACCATAATAATATAAAGTTAGAAATTAATCACAAGAAAAAAATTGAAAACCACACAAAAAATTAAGCTAAATAATTTGTTAGTAATCAATGAATGTGTTAACAATCATATCAGAGAAGAAATCAAAAGATACCTTGAAAAAAGTGAAAATGAGAACACAACCACCAAAATCTATGAAACTCAACAAAAGCAGTCCTAAGAAGGAAATACATAACATTAGAGGCCTACCTTAAGAAATAAGAAATATCTCAAATAAACAATCTACACTTCAAGGAACTAGAAAAAGAGCAACAAACAGAGCTCAACATGAGTAGAAGAAAGGAAATAATAAAGATCAGAGAAGAAATAAATGAACTAGAGTCTAAAAAGCAGTACAAAATACCAATTAAACCAGAGCTAGTTCTTTGAAAAGATAAGCTAGATTGAAAAATCTTTAGCCAGACTCACCAAGAAAAAAAGGGAGGGTCCAAATAAATAAAATCAGAAATGAAAGGGGAAAAGTAACAGTTTACTACGCAGAAATACAAGGGATTGTAAGAAAATATTACAAACAACTATATGACAACAAGTTGGACAATCTGAATGAAATACATACATTTCTAAAAACATACAATCATCCAAAACTGAATTAGGAATAACAAAATAATCTGAATGGACAGATTACAACTAGCAAAATTGAAGCAGTAGAAAGCAAACAAACAAACAAAAACTTCCAACAAACAAAAGTCCTGTACTGGGTGGCTTCACAGAAGAATTTTACCAAGCATTTAAAAAAGAACATTATTTTTCTCAAACCCTTCCAAAAATTTCAAGAGGAGAAAAGATTCCCAAGTTCAATTTTTGAAGCCAACATTATTAAAATTCCAAAACCAGATAAAAAACTACAAAGAAAGAAAATTATAGGCCAATATCCTTGAGGAACATAAATGCTAAAATTCTCAACAACATATTAGCAAATGAGATCCAGCAATACATTAAAAACATCATATGCCATGATCAAGTAGGATGTATTCCTGGAATACAAGGTTGGTACAGTATATGCAAATGAATAAATGTGAAACACCATGTAAACAAAACGAAGAATAAAAATTACACGATCACATCAATAGGTGCAGAAAAAGCATTTGATAAAATCCAGCATCCATTCATGATAAAAACTCTCAGTAAAGTGGGACTAGAGGAAACATCCCAACAAATAAAGGCCATATGTAACAAATCCACAGCTAACCTCATAGTCAATGGGCAAAAACTAAAATTATTTCCATTAGGATCAGAAACAAGACTAGAATGTCAGTTTATACCACTCTTACTCAACATAGTCCTGGAAGTCTTAGCCACAGCAATCAGGCAACAAGAAGAAATGAGTCATCAAAATTGCAAAGGAAGAAGTAAAGCTGTCATTATTTGCGGATGACATGATACTGTACATAAAGACCCCGAAAGATTCCACTTGAGCTAGAATCTACTTGAACTGATAAATGAACTGAGTAAATAGGTAGGATACAAAAAATATGCAGAAATGAATTGCATTTCTATATACCAATAATAATCTATCAGAAACAAAAACTAAGAAAACAATCCCACTTACAATTGCATTACAACATGCCTAGGAATAAATTTAACAAAGGATGTGAAAAACCTGTACTGGGAAATTATAAGACATTGAAGAATAAAATTAAAGAAAATACAAACAAGTGAAAGTATATACTGTGTTCATTACTAGAAGAATTAACATCATTAAAATGTCTACACTACCAAAAGCAATGTATAGATGCAACACAATTTTTATCAAGATAATAATGGCCCATTTCACAGAACTAGAACAAATATTCCAAAAAATTATACAGAATCACAAATGACCCAGGATAACCTCAGCAATTTTGAGAAAGAAGGGAAAAGTTGTAGGAATCATGCTACCTGAAATAAAAGTATACTATAAGACCATAGTAATCAAAACAGCATGGTACTAGCATAAAAACAGACATACAGATCAATGGAACAGAATAGAAAGCCTAGAAATAAACCTATGTCTCTATGATCAATTAATATTTGACAAAGAGGGCAGCAGCATAAAATGGAGTGAAAATAGCATTTTCAACAAATGGTGTTGGGAGATCTGGACAGCTACAGGCAAAAAAATGAAACTCGATCACTTACACCATAAAAAAAAAAAAAAAACAACAACCCTCAAGGTGGGTAAAAGACTTTTCATAAGTTATGACACTATAAAAGTCCTAGAGGAGAACCTAGGCATGAAAATCTCAGATATTCCATGCAGCAATATTTTCACCAATATGTCCCCTAGGTACATAAAGGAAAGATTAAACAAATGGGATTTCATTAAATTAAAATACTTCTGTACAGCTAGAGAAAACATTGGTAAAATGAAAAGGGAACCACCATATGGGAAAATATATTTGCCAATGACACCTTGGACACGGGTTTGATCTCCAAAATATATAAAGAACTCATATGACTTCATACCAGGCAGACAAACAATCCAATTAAAAAATAGGCAAAGGACTTGAACAGACATTTCCCAAAGGAGGACATACAGAGGGCCCAGAAACATATGAAAGGATGCTCAGCATCACTAGCCATCAGGGAGATGCAAATTAAAACCACAATGAGATACTGCTTCACACTGGTTAGAATGGCCATCATAAACAAATCAGCAAACAAGTGTTGGAGAGGATATGGAGAAAAGGGAACCCTGGTGCACTGTTGGTGGGAATGCAGACTGGAGCAGCCACTGTGGAAAACAGTATGGAATTTACTTAAAAAAATAAAAATGGAACTGCCTTTTGAGCCAGTGATTTTATTGCTGCAATTATACCCTAAAATTTCTGAAATACCAATTCCAAAGAATCTATGCACACCAATGTTCATAGCAGCATTATTTGCAATAGCCAGGTGCTGGAAACAGCCTAAGTGCCCATCAGTAAATGAGTGAACCAAAAAACAGTGGTATATTTACATGATGGAATACTGCGCAGCAGAAAAGAAGAATGAATTCCTACCCTTCATGACAGCATGGATGTAACTGGAGAGCATTATGCTAAGTGAAATAATCCAGGTGGTGAAAGACAAATGCCACATGAGCTCATCTGTAAGTGGAGTCTAATCAACAAAACAAACAAGCAACCAAAATATGACCAAAGACATGGAAATAAAGAACACACTGACAGTAACCAGAGGGGAGGGGGATAGTGGGGCTTAGAAAGGGAAGGGTCATCAAGGAACACGTATACAGGACCCATGGAAAAAGACAATGAGGGTAGGGGAGGATTGAATGTGAGAGGTGGGGGTAGGTACGGTGGGGGAGAGCAATGGGGGGAATGAGGACAACTGTAATTACACAACAATAAAAATAATAAAATCATAGTGTCTAATATATTAAAATAATATAAAATCACTATAAGATATCACCTCACAAGGAACAAATGTTGGTGAGGATGTGGAGAAAAGGGAACCTTCAAGCAGTGTTGGTGGGAATGCAGATTGGTGCAAGCACTGGGGAAAAGAGTATAGAGTTACCTCAAAAAAATTAAAAATAAAACTACCTCCTGACCCAGTGATTCCACTTCTGGAAATATATCCAAAGAAATGCAAAACACTAATTTAAATGAATATAAGCACCCCTATGTTCCCTGCATTATTATTTACAACAGCCAAGATTTGGAAACAGTCCAAGTGTCTATCAGTGAATGGATGGATAAAAAAGCTGTGGTACATTCACACAATGGAATACTACTCGCTGTGAAAAAAAGGAAATCTTGCCTTCTGTGACAGCATGAATGGACCTGGAGAGCATTATGCTAAGTGAAACAAGCCAGTCAGTGAAAGAGAAATACCATGCAATCTCACTTATATGTGGAATCTAAAGAACAAAGCAAACTAACAAAGTAGAAACATCCTCATAGATACAGAGAACAGATTGAAAGCTGTCAGATGGGAGTGGATAGCAGGGCTGTGTAAAGAAGATGAAGGGAATTGAGCAACATTATGGTGATTATCAGAAGGAAAGGGAAATGGGGGAGGTAGAAGAGGGTAAAGGGGGAATAAATGGTGGTGGAAGGAGACTTGACTTGGGATGGTGGACACACAGTACAATATACAGATGGTGTATTGTAGAACTGTGCATCTGAAACCTATATAAGTTTATTAGCCAATGTTACTGCAATAAATTCAATAAAAAGATCTATTTCTAAAATGAGCTCTAGTTCAATAAACCCTATGGATCATTATATTCATTATTGATTCTATTTGTTGTGAGCTTCTACATGTTAGGATATAAGAAAAATATTTTATACACATTACCTTTTAGCCTTAGAACAACTCTAAGAGTGTTAAGCATCCCCCCCTTCATGTATGACAAAACTAGAAACAGAGAGCCTTCATAACTAGTTCAAGATCACAAAGAATTCTAACCTATACTAATAAGTAGATGCAATTTTAAATATATTTTAATTTTACTTAGATGACTTGTTTTATTGTTTGTTTCTATTACTCTTTTGCAAGTGGAAATCTTTCTAAATTATCCATGCTTTGTCAAATTAGAAGGTTGGAATGTTAATAAACAGGCTTCCCTTCAACCAGCAATGCGCATTCACTTGCAATTTCATTCTAATAGATAATTAAAAGGCAGAGTCTTATAAATCATAGAAATCTAATTCCCATTACTCCTTTTCTCTATTTCTTAGTAAGTCAGTTACGCATGCGTTCCTTCAGTGCTAACCACTGCATGGAGATGTTTGACAGTGATAATGAAACCAGAGCTTGCGATTGTATGAATGTTCTTCCCAGGAAACGGCCTGGAGATACAAACTCCCCAAGTAAGTGATTTTATATCGTTCTACTGTAGTGGAGCAAAAACTTTCCTTCTACCCTCTAAAGTTTAGTGCATGGAGGACGTAAATTAAACTGACAGAAAAACAATTAACAGGAGAAAAACGTTTATTTACATGCATACCAGAACTAACAAAAGAAGTAGTTAGTTCAACATTCTTGAGGTTAAAGGCTTATATGCCTAACTTAGTTTAAGTAAGGAATGACTTCCATGGGGAAATAAGGTTTTTTTTGAAAAGTCAAGTGTTTTTTTAAGAACAAACTGGAGACAGAAAGTTTATGATAGTGTCTGTTTACGCAGGTGAAAGTAGTCTTTCCATTTTCTTCATGGACATAATATTCCCCCCACAGGGGGGACTTATGGTGGGTTTCCTCTCAGTATTTTTTCTGGGAATAAATCACCCCAAAGACAAAATTTATGGCAGCCTCAGTTCTCAGGATTTTCTGCATTTAGTCAGGCAAAAGTACCTGACTAAATGGTGAAGAGAACTTCCTGAATCTCAAATATCCTCAGCTTAAAATAATTCTTACATAAAAATGAATTATTTTTGTCTGGTGTATTCAGACCCCTTTGAGTATTTTGAAGATGATTTTCTTATTTCACTTCTTCACCTCCAATCCCGCTTCCTGTTAATCTGTTCAGGTTCACTGCTTAAACTATGCTACTGCTGATGTGCTTACCTTAGCACTGCTGAAACCCTTCTCAAATACCACTGTCTCCAAGAGCCAATTGGCTGCTACTTCAAGTTTTGTAATTCCCTTGGTAGATAACAAACCTATCACTGGTTATCTCTTTCCATTTTTCAAAATTTAATTTATTTATTTGACTTTATATACTTACTAGGTTTATATAAAATACTTGGTTTACTGATAAGACAGCAAGAAAGTTAGAAAAATTTTCTGCCTTTAAGAATCTCATAATCAATGTGGGAAATTGTAAAGACAGAGTCAGATCGTACTGCCATAGGCAGTTTAAACTGATGAAATCTTTCCTGACAGAAGAGTAGCTTCCTACATGAGGCATTGGGATCTCCAAAGGTGAGGTGAGTACAGGAAGTGGAGTGTGGGTTAGTGATGATATGATAATAGTTACTTGATAACCCTTGATGAGTGTGGAGTCATATCCTGGAATATGTATTTGATGGAAAGTAATCTAGATAACATCACATGAAATCAAACTCACAAATACACTAAGGGTTAGAATGTAATAGATGCACAAAGATTTAAAGTGAAATCAGTTTTTTAGGAAATTGTGCTAGGAACTTAAGGGATAGATTCATTGTCCTTTATCCTTGGAGATGATTTGGTGGAAAACTGTGAGGTGCTTTTGTTACAGAGCAAACAGAAAGGTTCTCGAGACTGGCAAAACACTTCCAAAGTCTCACTTTCTTGAACCTGAGGGGTCAGTCTTCCACAGGCAATTAAGATCCCGGACGAGCCCCAAAAAACTGTTACCGAGCAACAGAAAAGGTCCGTTATTGTCCGCTGCCTTATGGAAAGATGCCTCTCAAAGCCAGAGATTTGTGAAAAGGAAAGGAAATGTTTATTAATGTTATACAGAATTAAAGTACCAAGCTAACGTCTCCATTAATATATCA
Organism: Anoura caudifer; assembly: GCA_004027475.1. Lineage (NCBI taxonomy): Eukaryota > Metazoa > Chordata > Mammalia > Chiroptera > Phyllostomidae > Anoura > Anoura caudifer. The sequence goes on along the minus strand of PVKU01002334.1, from coordinate 38,375 downwards.
AAGTCCTTTAGGATACCCAGACACCCACAGTGCTTCCTATCTCCCTCTGCCCTAAGTCAGGGTACATTAATTGCAAGGAAGAGAAGCACACGTCCGGGATCCAGGCTCTTGACACCGTCAGCTGTGTCGTCATCCAGGCAGGATCTCTGGTTAATCTGAAGCCATGTGGCACCTTCTCATGGCCCACTGGCAAGAGTCCTTTCACCCTTCCTGCTCTCTGGAGAAACTGCATGGATCTCTCCCGTGAAACCGATCTCCCCCCAAATGGCTGCCACGCCTGGGTTTAAATCCCCATGCCAATCCTGCTCTGCAGCCCCATTTCCGACTCCTCCTACAATCGGTTACACCTGCCAGCATTCCTGTATGTTTCCAAGGTTATTGGGATGCCATCATGAGTCTGGGCAGGTGTGTCCCATTTTCTGGAGCCAATCTTCTCCAAGCTCCCACACAGGCGCTTTAACTTAGGGTTCCTCCCCCAGTCACGTCCTTGGGGAAGTCCTTTCCATCCCCCCTGGCTCAGAGCATGGCCACAGCTGTTTAACATATCTATGAAACCAGTTAAAGGTTATAGATATGTTAAATGACCATTCTGGGGGTTATCTGCAAAACCATTGCCCCTTCCCCCAACTCGTACCTGTGGGGGAGGGGGTGAGGACATCTTATATGTCCCTCTAATATTCCCTGGACACCGTGAGTTCTGGGCCCCATTCCAACTCCCTTTTGGGGCCCCCCTCTTGGCTGCACCCTGTTACACTTTGGCCTAGAGTAGTTCGTTGGTGTGATTGTCTTCTACTCTGCTACTCAAAGATATACTAGTGTTTTAAACTTATTTTTATCCATTAGATGCCACTTCTATATGACTATTACTGCTTTTGTACTTCCTGTTTAAATATGTGATTAAGATGTTAATTGATTTTTAAAATTATAATGTCAAAAGATCAAGTTGTAACACATTGGGGGATCACTATGTCTCATAAAGAAAGGGGTTTTTAATTTACCGATGTTCTGTAGATCTCTATTCCCTCTCCATGCTGCAGCCATCAGCATCTTCCTAAAACGCAGATCAGCAGCCAGGGCATTCCTGTAGTCAGAACTCTGCAGTGATTTTCTGTCGTCCTTAGAATAAAGTCTAAGCACTTTAACACATTCTACAACGTCCTCTGAGTCTTGATGTCCTACAATAGCAGTCTAATTTTTAACAATACAAAGCTCTCCTTTGTCCTAGTCTCCCGCAAAACAAACCTCTATGAAGTAATATGAGGTGGTATACTTTAAGTCATTATTCATGCTGATCAAGTCCATCTCTTTTGAATATTTATTTCCCCATTTCATCTTCTTGCCCTCTGAACCCTTCTAACATACACACATGTACACACATAGTTCAGATTGGACATGCTAATATAATCTGATAAAATCATGGTTGATGTTTTGTACTTCTTACATAATAGGGAAGTTAAATATAAAATCACATATATTGGATATTTGTGGTTTTTACTCTGTAAACTGCTTGTTCAACATCTTTGCCTCCTTTTTTTAAAAAAAGGTGTTCATTTTTTCTTATTTATAAGTTTATTGTAGAATAAAAGTTAACATTTTCTCACAATTTACAATTAACTTTGAAGTAAAAAACTTACCACAAACCATAAACTTTAGCACAGGTTAAATACAAAGAATTATACTGAAATATATTTCTAGTCCTTACGTTAAATTTGGATAATTAATAAATGCGTTCTCATTAAATGCTGAAGGCCATAGAGTGATAGAATGCAGTATGAAAATATAACTGATGTTTATGTTTTTGATTGCATTTTTTCCCTTAAGACTTCATTCTTCAATTCTTTAATAGGTCAGTAAAGTACTTTCTTATTCTAGTAATTCCCATATTCCTCCTCATACATTTCTCTTCTAGGCTTCCCTCAACCACTGGGGGGCCTCCCTTTGATGGGGGTGCTATGGCACACAAAAGTTATTTGTTGACCATTTTCATCATCTTACCTTTGGCATATCAATAATAGGCCCTTATACTCTGAATAAATACAATTTTCAATAGATTAATTTCTTTTTCTTTTTACTCTATTGACAGAAACCTAGGCTTCTTTATGCTGTGAGTATGTGAGTTTTAGGCAAATTAAAAAGAAGAGTGGAATGAATAATTCATGTTTTATTGTAGATGCAAAATGCTACCATTGCAAAGGGCATATCACAGTAAATCTCTGAATAAGCATGAGAGCTCAGTCATTTATTATTTCCATCAATAATTTATGATACTGAACTTCAACAAAAATAAAGTTTTTCTCCAGCTTTGGTCTCAGGTGTACTGTTGGATATTTTTCCAGGTAAATGTAGATAAAGCCTAGTTATTAATACACTATTTCAATGGCCACTTTTTTGTCATTACTTATAAAATGAAATCCCTTGGAAAGAGGGTTGTAAAGAATTAGGATACTTTGATGATTCAAAACAGAAACTTAAAATGTAATATTTTCTTGAAATAATCTAATTTCTCATACTGTCTCATAAAGAGCTCCCACAGTTTCTAGTGGGAAAAGCTAACTTTTATATAGAGTATCTTATAGTATGTATTTTCATGTTCATTTCATTTAATATAAGCATATCAGATAAGTTTTATACAAATTTGTGAATATTTTCAAAATGATGAGCAATATTTAAGACATATAAAAATTTAAAATAGAACACAATCAATACTTATGTACCTCCTATTTAGTTTAAAATAGAAAAAGAACCATTAGTTCAGTTGAAACCTATGTGTACTTATTTCTGATACAGGTTTATCTTAATTATTTCAAATTTTTCCTTTATACAGAGATAAATCTGTTGGTCATTGAGGATGTGGACACTGTGGTCATGTTGAAGAATTTGTTTTACAAAGTTGTTAATACATGTGTTATGCAATACATTCTTTTGCAGTAAAAAAAGGACTGTGAAAATGACTTTTTTTTCACAGCAGTTTGCTTCTGATGCCCTTCAAGCTCTTTGTTTTATTTTAAGTTTCCCTATTATTAGTTATATGACTTTTAGGAAATCACTTAACCTTTAGTTTCCTAGTTTATACTTAAGCGTAACCTTAGTATCTTTATTTACAAATGTGGAACATAGAGTTAATAATTTCATAGATTTCCTAAGTTTCTTATGAGAAAAAATGTTATATATTCATGTGTGCAAAATTATTTGACATGTAGTAATTACTCTATAAATAATAACAATAATTACTTACTGCATTTATCTCGTCTATAAGTGGAGGGAGAGTTTCTTAAAGATGTAGTAAAATATTTACTTTAAAGGAAATACTTTACAAAATTAGTGCAAAAATTATTGGTTTTTTTTATGTTCAAACCTTGTTCTCATTCCTACTTCTATACATATTGTCATTTCAGGAAACCCTAGACTAAACTTGTGCCCTAACGGTTGGGTGCAGGAAAGAGGGAAACGTTACAATTTTTTTTACACTTTTAAATCATGGATCAATAGCCAAAAATCCTGTTTAAAAATGAAATCACATCTTTTGATGATCCAAGACAAGGCTGAGCTGGTAAGAGCTAAGTTTTAGCCCTTTCAAAACTAGAAGAAATAGGTATATTTTATAATCCAAGAATTATAGTACTAATAATTATTACCACTTATTGAATTCTTGCTGTATGGCAAGAACTGTGGTAAGCATATTATAAATGTTATACAACTTAGTGGTTACAACATGGGTGGTATTTTCCCCATTTTCATAAGAAGAATCTGTGGAACTTGACAGGTTGTACAAATTTGTCTATGTCATTAACTAAATGGCAAAACCAGGATATCCATGGCATCCTTTCACATTATCTCTTGGTGAGAAATATAGGAGCCCTTGTGGGTGCTCACCAAAAGCATTTTGGATATTCAGAAATATCCTTAATATCTTGGGCAGGAAATGTGGGGCTCTTTCATCTGTGTGATGTTTCACCATAGGCATCAGTTTTCTATAAGACTGCACATTGGTAGACAAAGCAATCCATGTATAGTTGCTGCTGCTTTAGACAGGCTTATTCCTTCCTAGTTTTTGCTTTACGTCTTCTTTGTAGCCTTCTTAAGATTTTCCTAATTAGGGAGATAAATATCAAAACCTTTTAAAGTCTGAGAAAAACCAAAGGTTCTATTTTAGTAGATAGAACTCAGTTAAGTTCTTCTGGAATCCCTTTTACAGGATTTCATACAAAACAGTATACAAGATGGAATCTACTTTTGGATTGGATTAAACATTACACATCCACAAAAGACATGGACTTGGCTGGATGGAACCCCATTAAACCCACAATTGTGAGTGTTTGACCTTTGAGTACCATTGGGGAAATAAAAAATCTCATCAGTCAATTGTTAGTGGGAACCTCCTGAAACTCTAGATAGGTGATTGGTTCTCATAGTTTGTAGACGTTGATCTCTGTTATTGTGTGTGTAGGAAATTTTCCTTAGAAAAATGAAAGCTCCTAAGTTAATTTATTTTCATATTTGGATTTTTTTAGTCTACCTATAATATTTGAAATATAAATAGGAAATTGCAGTCAATAAAAATTTTCCAAACTTAAATTCTTACAAAATATTTCTTAAATTTTATAAAATAATATTTATTTTGATTAATAGAAGGATTCTAATAATTAAGAAATACTACAGAATAACCTCCATGCAAACTTGCTTAGAATTATTAATTTGCAATCTAGTTTTTAAAATTTAGAATATTCTAGTTTTTTAGATCCCTTGTATTTTATTTGTTTAAGACACAAAACATCAGTTTAAACATCATGGAAAATCAGAATTAAAATAAGAATTTTCCTTCTTTCATGTTAAGGGTGAAGGATTTGAGAATATCCATATGTATACATATAAACAGATGTTCTATTGTTGAGGTGTCTATGTGAGTCAAAAAATTTAGAAGAGGAGAGGTTTTCTCCCATATTCTTGGCTCTCTTTCCCCCAAGAAAAGCTGGGGTTGCTGTCACCAGCTTTTAGCATGTGAAGTCTAGATGTACCAAAGAATATTCTTTCTTAGGATTTCTTGTAGACATAAGGAGACTCATTATACACAAATAGTGAGGGAAGGTTTCTGGAATGTGTGACATTTGAGATTTAGGTCTGGATGATGAAAATGTCAATAGTTTGATATATTCTATAGAAAACTGGTTTAATATTTTTGAAAACCATGTATACTTTTAGATGTGTTATATTTCTAATTCTTAAAATAATAAATATGATATTGTATGCTATAGAGCTGATTATCATTCAATTGTTGCAGATATTCAAAAAGCTTGAATCAGGAATTTTGGGAGTAACAAAATAAATATTTTTCCAAAAATGGCAGAATTGGTCTCAGGAATGTTTGGGCTGCTTTACCACAGAATGGGTGGCTTATAAACAATAGAAATTTTTAAAATGATGTTCGAATATAGTTATTTCCATTTTCCCACCACCACTTTCCCCTGCCGTACCCACGACCATCTCCCACCTTCAATCCCACTTCCCCTTGGCTCTGTCCATGGGTCCCTCATACATGCTCATTTACTTCCCTTTCTCTTTTTTCCTATGTTTTTTTCCCTCTCCCCTCCCCTCTGGCTACTGTCAGTTGTTGATTTCAATGTCTCTGGCTATATTTTGTTTGCCAGTTTGTTTTTAAACAATAGAAATTTATTTCTCACAGTTCTAGCTAGGGGGATTCCAAGGCTGAGGTGCCACCATGGTCATGTATCAATGAGGACCCTCTTCCTGGTGAAGCTGCAGTCTTCTCCCCATATATTCAGTAGTGGAGGGGCCTAGGAATCTCACCAGTGTCTCTCTGATAAGGAACAAATCCTATTCATGAGGGGTTCACCTTCATGACCTAATCACCCCCAAAGCTCCACCTCCTGATACTATCACATTGGGTATTAGGATTTTAAAATATAAATTTTGGGGGAGGGGACACATATATTTAAACCACAGCACACAGCTTGAGAAACAGAACTTTGAATTCATCTTATGTATGATAAAGTGAAGAGTCTTCCTCCAAATTTTGCAAACTATGTTGGTATAATCATTATAGCCAGTGTGTATCCTCTTAAAGGCCCTACTTCCTAATACCATTATTTTTAGAGATTAAAACAGTTAGACCATAGCAGTCCTCTAAGATCTTTATTTTTATATAATTACATGGCATTGGGAAACCAGTGTTTCTTATTCACATTTTTATTCCATGCAGGATTTCTAGTGACAAATGATCATTTTTTTGGTTAAAAAGCTATTTAGAGCAATGTCTTCATTAAATAAATGGTTGTTTAATGTACATTCTTTGTCTGAATATTACAATGCCTTAGATTTCCAGGTTGGAGAGTAGTACATTCTTTCTAAGAAGAGAGAAAATGCATAAAATATTCATCTTTGTGTTTTCACCAGTGTGAAGACAGTGTCTCCTCTTCCTCTACAGATTTCAAGTCACAGGCGAGGCCGAAGACAATGCCTGCGCTGCAATAACCAGGAAGGGCATTTTTTCTGAAAAATGTCACACTCAAGGTTATTGGATTTGTCAAGATGTGATTTCTTCAGATGATGACCTCAAATGATCACAGGTATTTCTCCCATTCACAAAAAAGTTCACAAATATTCCTTATGCATTTATGTAGAAGCACTTCATTTCTACTACAAATATATGGTAATTCTGATGACAATGCTATAGATTTGTGTCACTATAAATCCAGGCAATTGTCTTCAATTGATTCACATTATATTTTGATAGTCATCTCTCATTTATAATAGTAGCTATCTCAGACAGAAACTGTCCTTTTATCTGCTCAATAATTCTCTCCCTAAGCCTCTCAATCACCATTAACAGAGGAGCTTTTTAATGTTTTTTTTTCTTTTTAAAGAGAAGACATTAGATAATATATTCCTGTACTTTATACCATTGAATCTACACATTTGTCTACATCTTACTACTTTTTCCTCTTCTTCTATCTTCAAAAAAAAAATGGTATCCTTCTAAATCAAATCTCCAAGTCTGTAGCCAGGGTTACATCTCTTAATTTTTCTAGGAAATCCCTTCCTTGGTTATCTCCTCTCTTACCCCCTCTTTATATAGTTCCTTTTATATCAGCAACTAAACATTCAAGAGCAACAAGAAAATTTTCCCTCAACCACATGTGGCTTCTAGTTTCTGTCCATTTTTTCCCACCTTGGAGAAAACAACATTGTTGGTATTCCCCTTTTCTTCTTTCTAAGACTTCAAGTTCTTCTTTTTCAAATTGTTGTTCAAGTAACAGTTTTCTGCCTTTCCCCCACCCCTTCACACCACCCCAGCCTTCCCTGCCTCCCTCCCCCATTTCCACCCCTGCTTGTTGTTGTCCATATGTCCTTCATAATTGTTCCTGTAATCCCTTCCCCCTTTCCCCCCATCATCCCTTCCTCTCTCCCTTCTGATCACTGTTAGCCTGTTCCTCATTTTCAATGTCTTTGGTCTGTTCTCAATTGCAATGTCTTTGGGCAATGTCTTTGTCCATCAGTAAATGAATGGATCAAAAAACTATGGTACATCTACACAATGGAATTCTATGCACCAGAAAGAAAAAAGGAGCTCCTACACTTTGTAACAGCATGGATGGAACTGGAGAGCATTATGCTAAGTGAAATAAGCCAGGCAATGAAAGGCAAATACCATATGATCTCACCATTAACAGGAATCTAATCAACAAAACAAACAAGCAAGCAAAGTATAGTGAAGACTTCAAGTTCTAAAATTTGGCTTCTGCTTTTCCTACTATTTCACTAAAATGTTCTCACATTGTCACCAATGACTTTCTTCTGGCTAATTACAAGAACATTTTAGCTTTCATTTTAACTATCAAATTTGCTCAACACTGATCTATCCTTTCTTCTAGAAATATTTTCTAACTTCAGCATCTGTGACATGAAATGCTCTTGAACTGCTATCTACTTCTCCAGACATTCCTCCTTACTCTTTTTTGCAGTGTCTCTTTCCTCTTCTGATCTCTTAAATATTGTTGTTTCTCAGAGTTCTGTGTGGGTTCTCTATCATACAAAATTCTTGGCTAAAGTTGTCCATTCTATAATTTTAATTGTCACTAATTTACTGATAATTCCCAAACACTTATTTCTAGCCTAAACCCTTATTACAGTGGATTGCTCATTGGGCGTCTCTATTTGGACAGCTCAAGGCCCCTCAATCTTCACATGTTAAAAATTAAACTCACTAACTTAATGACAGGAACATGCCTATACTAGTCTAAGTCAGAGTCCTTGGAGTCAACCATGACTTCTTCTATTTTTTCACCTTCACTATTCAAACATTAATTTAAGTCTTGTCAATATTACTACATAAATATTTCTGGAATTCATTTATGTATCTTCATACCTACCCTCTCATCTGGATTACTGCATCGATCTTTTTTGTTTGCTTCTAATTTTGTCTGCCAAAGTCCATTCTTCATATTGTGATGTAGTGACTCTCTAAATGTCATGTCAGACCACCTTACTCACTACCTAGTTGCTTTCAGTGCCATTTCATTGCTTAAACCTTTTTTCAGCTCCTACCAGAGGCTTTGTGTCTTGGCTCCTCTTCATTTCTTCCTCATTTCCATGCGTATAATGATGCAGACATACTAATTTTTGTTCAGTTCCTCAAATGTGTCATGCTGTCTCAGGCTGCTAATCTAATCACATATTGTTTGCCTGAGTTTAACAAACATTTTTTTCTGTTACTCACCTTTTTAAATTCTTGCTTATTTTTCAGGTGACCTAGTTAAATGCCATTTGGAGGAATATACTTTTTTGACCATTCTCCACTCCAGACAAAATTTGGTAAATATTTTCATAGCTCCCTGTACTTATCTAATCTTGACATCTATCAATAGTACCGTCTTTTGTGGCCATTGTTTCCCTAACTGTTTTTTAATGCATTGTAAGGTATGCAAAGTCAATAATCATTATTATTGTTTGGAATAATGATGTATAATGGATAATAAATAAGTACCTTTTATATTAATATATATTTGTAACATGTTCTATGAATTCCCCAGCCTAAGTTTTACTAGTTTTGCAGATCTTTCCCCAGTGTTGATAAGCATAACTTACATATAGAGATATAATCCACTCTATTTTCTTAAATAAAGGTCAGTGTTAGGTTTATATGCATGAATAAATAAAATTTTCCTTGTTTGCTGTTGGTTTTTGTTTTTAACTTAAAGCCTACATTGAGACTTGGAGTAGAGACATGACTACATTAATATTTGTTAATAAAATATAAGTTTACTAATGGGACACCTATTTTAAAGTCTTAGATCCATTAAGAGTAAAGCTTAAAGGATATATGTGAATTTTAAAGATATATTTATTTCAAATACTTTTGTTTGAACAGAAGTAATTATAGTTTATAGGAAATGAAATAGAAAACCTTCAATTCACTTAAAAAAATTGAACACAAGGAACATGAAACTATGTTTATTTAGTATATGTCCTATTTTATTAATGTGAACATTTAAGAAATGTGGAAAAATGATTGGAGAGCAGTTACAAGTGAAGGGGGAGAAGAAATAATGGAAGATTAAAAGATCTTGAATATTCAAAGCCAAGTTATCAATGTTCTTTGAAACACTATGTATAGAAGAGACTAAGAGCTGTCAGAGGGAAGGGGAGTTGAGGGGCTGGGTGAAAAAAGTGAGAGGATTAAGCCAAGAAATATTTTTATGACACATAGGCCCAGACAATAGTATGGTGATAGCCAGAGGCAAAGCGGGGTGAGGGGAGGTGGAAGTGGGCAAAGTGGGAGATCAATGTGGATGGAAAGACTTTAGTTTGGGCCATGAGCACACAGCGCAGTGTGCAGACGATGTTTTTGTTGAGTTGTACACTTGAAGCCTGTATGGTTTTATTAACTATCCAGTGTCACCTCAATAAATTCAATAAAAACTATTTTAATAATTAAATCTTAAAGCATTTAAAGACAATTTAAACAACTTGGCTGCATGTCTTTCTTTTTTCTTTTTATTTGAGGATTATTCATAGAATAATATTTTCCATTAAATTCTAAAAATTGAGTAGCAATAGAGAAATGTTTTACTTGTGAACTTCTGAAGTGAAAGTTCTAAAAACTACTGCGAATTTAATTAATCATGCCTAAAAGTCCTAATACCAATCAAAGCTCGCCTTATTATTTCCATTATATATCTATGTGTGTGTATTTTTGAGAGATTAGAGTGCCTGAATCTTAACAACTAAAGTTATTTTCAGATCATCTAGTCCCCCAAATTAATATTATTTTTAAATTACAGAGTGATTCTAGTTGTTGGGAGGGAATCAGATTAAATAATGTGAGTTAGGAGATTCTTAGTGGAAAAAGCTTCAGGAATAAATGGGACAATGATAATTTATGGCTCTTCAAAGTTTTTATCTTTAGACTTCGTTTGTAATGTGTGTGTTTATGTGTTTATGTGCTTGTTTGCAACTGGGGAAAATTATGGTTTCACTAGGTAAGGGCTTCAGTGAGGCCACTTCCAACTTCCCACTCAGGACCCCTTAGAGTTGAGTGTTACATCTACCCCTCTCCTCCTGAAAGGAGAAACAGCTTAGACTCCTTTGCTCCTAAAGATCTGACATTAGGTAGATTTGAAGTGTAAAAATAGGAAAAGAACAAGTTGCATCTACACACTTGCCACTCCCTATTCATTTCTCGCTGGAAGTATGTTAACACAGTCAGGTGCACCTTACTGAATGATGCCCTTCACGGTGGTGGTTTGTTCATTTCAAGAGCAGCCCGTTTAGCAGGGTGAACACATTTGAATACCTATGGCTAAGGAATTTGAAGTCTCCATACTACTTTTCTTACTTTTTTTAAATCAAGAAGTTACTTTATTTGTTTGTTTGTTTGTTTTGAACACAGGAAGTTTTAATGTTGACTTTCTTAGAAATATTATGTAATAATTTCTGAAATCAATTTAATACATAAATTGCTGCATAAGTTCCATTGACTAAAATACATTGCAATCCATCTTTCCAGTACCTTTTAAAATAATAGTTTTTAAAATTAAATTTGAAATCATAAACATTTACTTCATGAACAGAAATTTCGTTCAGGGATATATCCTTTGCTGAAAATAATTTGCAAAAATCTTGTTTGGTACTAATAAATTTTATGTGTTCAAACACTTCAGTACATGTTTTACACAATGTAAGAACATTGACTATTAAAGTATACAGTTCTAAACACAGTTTTCTCATTATATTTAGACAGGTATTAATTTAACATCATGTCATTAACAATATGCATTCAATAGCAAAAATATGTTTCACTATTTGAAGGAATATTGTGCAGAATCTAGTGTGCAAAATGACTGAAGCATCCTTGAAATATTATAATACAATACCATATACCAGGGGAGCATGTGGTTCAGTTTGCATTGAAATTAATATATGGATTAATGCTTTTGTTATTATGAAAAATAGCATTTGTACAGTGATTAGGTGTTGGTCTAAGATTTGGTATGAGTTCCAGATTAACGTTAAGTTTGCAGTAGAGTTAGTGAGTACCCTTGAATTTACTGTATGGTATGAGGTTAAAATCAGCAACAAAAGAGCTAAATAGAACCAGAGACATGAAAATAAAGAACACACTGACAATGATCAGAGTGGGCGGAGGGGGATAATGGGGGAGGGGCAAGTCAGGAACATGAATAGAAGACTCCTGGGCATGGACAGAGGGGTGGGGATTGACTGTGGCAGAGCAGGGGAGAGCAATAGGGAAAAGAGTGGGGCAGCTATAACTGAACAACAATAATAAAATAAAATAGGTAGAGAAAAAATAAAGAATATGGTGTTAACTATAAGAGAAAGAATACTGTGCTAAACAAAGTGTGTGAAATGCTAGTAGCTTTTGAGAAATATTATCATAGTATAGTGCCATTTACTGGGGCTGTGTGGTGGCAAGCATAGTTGGCAAATGGCTCTTTTAGAAACCATCCATTCCACCTGGCTGGTGTGGCTCAGTGGACTGAGTGCTGGCCTGTGAAGCGAGGGGTCGTTGGTTCCATCCTAGTCAGGGCACACGCCTGGGTTGCAGGCCAGGTCCCCAGTATAGGGGGTGTGCTAGAAGTCACCGCGCATTAATGTTTCCCTCTCTTTTTCCTTCCCTTCCCCTCTAAAAGTAAATAAATAAAACCTTTAAATTACAAATCATTAAGAAATAATAAAAAAATTCATGCCATACATGCACAAACTGAATAAACAGTGTTGAACTCCATTTGCAAGTCAGTGCTTAAGAATCTTAATGCTTAACCTCTTTTAACTTTTTTACTGTTTTGTGGGTTCCGTTTCTACCATTATCATTATTTTTGCACCAAATGTCTTCATTAATTCCCGCAAAATAGTTTGAATAATTTCCAAAAAAACCAAAGAAATTGGGTTTATTTTAATAGTGAAAATGCATGTTGAATGACATGGCAGCTCAAGGGTGGTAAGCCTGAAATACATGTTAGGTGCTGCTTTGGTCCAAACCAAAAGCAGAACTCCAAAAAGATAAAAGAATCAATCAATAAACCCCTAATGGTAAGTTGCTCATAAATATTAAATTACCAATCTGGGAATATATGTCCATAGATATCATATATCAGTTGATTTGCATTCTCACTTCTAAGTAAGCATCTCTTAAGTCAAATGAAGTATCATATGCTTAGTCTCACAGAATAATAAGATTATATTCATGAATATCTTTTTTCCTCATTTATACTCAATTGTTTTAAACATTTTAGCTTTCCTACTAATCACTGTAAAAATTAGCATGTTACTTTCATATTTCACTTATATATCTTTCACATGCATATATATACAATTATTTTTAAACTTAAGGACATATATATTGTACTTGAGAGTATAATGAAAATTTTATTCAAGTAGAAAAATGTTTTAACTCTTAAAATTATCTTTCCAGAATTTTAGAGATACACATTTCTAGGCATAATTATCCATTATTATCCCACAAGAGAGGTATGAGTATATTTGTAATTTTATTTAAAAACAAAAACAAATATCAATTCATTTTTAAAGTAACAACTTTATTTTAGTATCAATTAAGAAACAGGAAGAACACTTTAAAATTTATATCATTAAGAATGAAATAGAATTAGGTACAATAAAAGCAGAGTCATACAAAAGATTCTTGGCATTGTTGTTATGTTATTAAAGAGGGTTAATACAATGAAGATATAATTTTTAAAACTATAACTTGAAAAAGCAAAAAATACATTAGTATATTTTTCTACTTGAGCTTGGACACTATTCAGTATCAGAAGTTTTGTAGATCTGATATTCAGAATATTGCAGCATCTCTATCTTCTGAAACATATGCATTACTCTTTTTTTAAGTTTATTTTTATTGTTGACACTGTGACAGGTGTCCCCCTTCCCCCTCCCCCTTTGCTTCCCTCCATTCATCCTCAGTTCCCCTTCCTCTGGTCATCACCGCACCATTATCTGTGTCTATGGGTTATAAATATATGATCTTTGGCTAATCACTTCTTATTTAACGCTTCTGCAAATACCCGTGAGCTGATTTGTCTGATGTTATGCTACTCTTCTGCCTATAGGCACAGATTTAGCTCCATGGCCAAACCTAAAAGTTACCTTAATTCAGACCTCACCTAATTTTTTTTAATTAAGAAAAAAAGTATACCTGTCTATGAAGTATATTTTTTACTTAATCCCTTCACCTTTTTCACCTAGCCCCCCAAACCTCTCCCCTCTGACAGCTGTCAGTCAATGTTCCCTCATAAACAGGCAAGAGTATGGTGATTACCAGAGGGAAAGAGTGTTCGGGGAGGTAGAGGAGACTAAAGGGAGATAAATGGTGATGGAAGGAGACTTGACTTGGGATGGTGAACACAATACAACACATAAATGATATATTATGTAATTGTACACCTGAAACCTATTACTTTTATTAACCAATGTAACCCCAATAAATTCAATAAAAATGCAAAAAAAAAGGTTTTATGCAAACTACAAAGCAGAAAGTTTATATAGAAGAAAACTATTCTTCCACTAAGCAAGTAATTGTCTTTTTGCTACCACATAATTTTCTCCTTTTGCTTTGGTAGGCTTATACCATAGATCTCTGCAACTTTGCATGCATCTATTTCATATATCCCCCCAGACTTGCCCTCCAGTTCCAAAACTATGTAATCTACTTCCTGCTAAGCTTTTCTAGCTGGACTTCCTACAGACTCCTGAAGCTCGATAATTAAAAAATTTTGTTTCCATAGCAGCTTATAGCACCACTATTCACTTGATTGATTTACAGTGAAACCTGGGATTTATTCTTAACATCTATTTCTCCTCCATCACTCTCATCCTGTATTTTTCTTTTTTCTTTTTTTATTTGTATTTTTCTAAGACTATCTTTAAAACAGTTTCCGAATCCATTCGCTCCTTTGCATTCTCCCTGCTACCATTTCTGGGCACTGATCTTATCATTTTTTCTTCTAGTGAATTGGACAAACTTCTAAGTTCATTTTTCATCCATCAGATAGATTTTATATGCCCTGAGAGTTATTCTGAATTATATATTTGAAGACATCATTATCTTATGTGTAAGTATTCAGTAACTTTAGAGCAATAACCTAAAGCATCAAGGCTAAACTTCCCTTAGCATGGAGTCTAATTTCCGCTAAATCTGACTCCTTTCCTCCCCCAAATCCAGCTGTTATTCTTTCCCATCATATTTCTGTCCTTCTAGTGCTTCCTGTTTTCACAATTTCTCACTTGTGTAACACTTGGTATTCTTACATATGTTTTTCACTCTGCTGGCAATGTTCTTCCTGATAATTTTCTCCCTGGAAAACCTTCAGTTTAAAAATATTTTTCCTGTAAGAACTTTGCTAGGCAACTCTTTCTCAAGTTTTGGACACTTTCTTCATATGTTGTCATCAAACCTTTTCACATATCATATACACATTTGTTTTTGTATTTCTACTCTGCTTGGTAATTACATGTTGAAGATTCATCTACTCAGTCTATGATTTTCTAAACTAATTGTAGATTTAATGCTCAGTTCCTTGTCATCCTCTTTTATATTCTAGCCTTCAATGAATACATTTTATTTACTCCTGATACAGGAGAACAATTGAGTAATAATACAATACAGTTTGATAAAAGAAAGACCTTAAGAACAAAGTCAAAATAAAGACCTTAAGAACAAACTCCTGAGTTTTCTAAAGATCCATGCAGTGGTTGGTTTTAATTAGAAAGGAAATTTCCTCAATTTCCTTGGCACTTATTTGACTGTGAACAGTTATTTCTCATATTCATGTTGAGACTAATTAAATGACCATTTGTGAAGAATGAGGGAAAAGGGCGGAACACAGTTAAAATGAGGATGAGTAGAAAGGGTGAAAAGGTGGAACACTTGTCATGGTCTATAATAAAAGGTGTAAGAATGAGACTTTACTAAGTTATTTCCCTAATTTCTTACTAGTCCCATTCTTTAATATATATTCTCCTGTTAAAACTGTTCACATTTCTATCAATGAGTATACATTCAGTATCCATAGATGCAGATCACAGATTTCACAAGAAATTTTAAAAGAGGATTATGTTTCACAAAGGGACATTGTTAATGTTGAATAAACATAAAGACAATACCCTCTGAAGAAGTATGCATTCTGATGCAGAAGCTAATTTGTTTTCTCAAAGAGAAACTTGAGCAGCCAAATTCAAACCAATCCTCATCCATCTGCCCATCAAATGATTATTATTTATATGGTCCCTTATTGCAATAGATTCTTGGCATTCACAGATAGAATGTTGCTAGTTCAAGATTCACAATCTTGAAGGCCCTTTACATGATGGTTTGAATGTGAAATCTCATTATTGCTTTATTTTTTTTTGTTGTGAGGTTGGTGTGGGAAGAAGATTCATTTATCTAGTAAATCAACACCTTTAAACACTATTATTGTATTTGAATTACACTAGATTCATGAATGACTCTCACAAAGCAACACAAATATTGCATAAGTAAAAGAAAACCATCCAATGGTTATTGATAACAAAAGAAAGGAGACCATAAAAATATCAGAGTTCTTTTGAAAAAAAGTAATTTTAAATGACATTATTCAGAATTCATATGATTACATCTTTAAATGTCATTTAATTTTTTTAATTCATACATCAGAAATTTAATTCTACAAAATTTGGACACTTTTAAATATGTTGAGGCATATACTTTTTGAATGCCAAGAATCTAATAAATTTCTAAAAAATTAATTTAGAGATTTGAAGTGAAACATCAATAAAAATTCTAAACACGAATTTTTATGCACCTTTACATTAATATAGCATGTTTCTTTCAAGAAGGATACAAACTACATTTTATGTAAAATACCCTAGGTCTGTGACATCTCAACTTCCTGGGATGCATGTGTCCGGTTTGCCGCAAATCCATTTTCTAACCAAATGGGTACTGGAACTGCTGATCCCAATCTTGTGTATATAAGCACCTTCTCCAAATCCCATAACTTTAAACCTGAAACAAAACACCATAGTGAAAAAGGCTACAGAATGAGTGAGTAGTTATTGGAAGAGTTAGTAAAAAAAAGTCTTCTGCTGTGTGCTTTTATTCTAACCCCAAACCCATATCATCGGAATGTAAAGCAAACTGAATTCATAGGCCTTGCCTGGCCTAAAATGTAACCTATATGATGAAGAAGTGCAGGATTTATTCACGATATATTATTATTCAACGGCTTTGAATATCATTTTTAAAATCTAAAATGGTGATGAAGATACTCACTTCCCCAGTTGTAAAGGTCAAATAATATGATTAGGAAGCATTATATTTGGAATAACCTGGGTATTAAGTAAGTTATATAATAATTTGTATTACTGCATTTTCTCTGGGTTCATTTTATTCTCCACCATGAAGAAAGCTTCCAGAACGGTGTGTATGGATTATAACTTCGATCTCTCCACAGTTGGAAAGGCTCAGGTCCCAGCTTTAGGTGTGGAATTGTCCACCCAGGACTTACCAGCCGTTGTGCACAGTTCCATCTATCCACTTCCAGGCCTGTCCTGGTTTTCGGCTCAGTCCAATCCAATATTGAGAAAGTTCAGAATAGCGCTTCAGGAAATCCTATGTACCGTATAAAGGGAAAATGCCTCATTCTCTTGGATTTTCTTTCATGTAATTCATCACATAATTTTTATAGAGACACAGGCTTCTAGATTTGGGAATAATCTTAGAAGTGACATTATCTTCATCTAGTTCATGCGTTTGTTTATGGGTTGTGTTACTTCTGTAACAACTTCGGTAGTAAGTGGCATTGGGTAGCTATCTCTCCTTTCTATTTTCTAAATGAATTCTATTTAAGAGAAAAATGATCTCTTCTGTGAAGGCTTGGTTGAATTTGCCAGTAAATCTTTCTAGGCTTGGTTCCTTTTAGGATGAGAGAATTTTGGTTAGCAGTAAAATATTTTGAACAGTTACTAGTTTATTCAAGTTTTGTGTATGTTCATAATTTATTCTGATACATTATGTTTTCTGACATGATTCCAGTCATCTAACTTTTGTTTTATTCAGCTTGGGTTTGGTCAATGGTTGCTTTCCGTATCTTTACCTTTTGCTTTATCTCCAACTTTCGTGTGAGTGTGTGTGTGCAGGCATTTCGACATGCTTAGCTATGTCTGGGTAGGTGGCATTAACTGTACTTTGTTGGTTTTTAAAAACCAATGTGATATATTTGTCTTTTAAAGGATAAATTAAAAACATTAACATTTTATCACAATTGCTGTTATATTGAATTTTGTGTTTCCTGACTATCTTTTTCTTCTTACTTTTACATTTTATGATTTTTTTTGGACAGATACTTTTTCTATGTCTTTATTTAAACACTTTAGTTTATTTGAACATTTTTTACTTTTCCATGCTTACCATTTTATTTTTAAGAAATATATTAATGTACACATATTCCAACTTTAAGTTTTCTAAGCAATTGCTTAAATAATAGTTCAGACATAATTTGTTTCTTTAAAGTTTTAAAAGTTATTGGAATAAAAATTCCAATACTTTTTATACCAAATATTGGTATTGGTATTAGTATACCAAATACTAATATTTTATAAATATTATAAAATATTTATAAATAGTATAAAATAGTATACTGTTAGTGTAAATAGTATAAATAATATAAAAATATATAATATTTTATACTTTTAAATCTCTGCTCTTTGTATCAGGGTGGGTCTATATTTTCTTTTTATCTGTGATTAGTCCTATCTATCCAGAGAAATAGTTTTACCTTTGTATATCCTCATTGATTATTTTGTTGCATTCTCTTTTTGATATTTTTCTTATATTGATTCCAAAAACTATTTCAATAACTATGCTTTTTAAGTTTTTATTTTTTTTGCCCTGTTTTCAGACTGATCTAATACTTTCCCATTTTTTCATGCTCTACTTTCATTATTTAGTATTCTAATGAATTAAATGTATGCTTTCATTTATATTTTTCAGCTGCCTTAATATACTAATTTTAAAATCTTCATCAGAATGTTCTACAAAATTAAACTTGGGTCAATCCCTTTTCTGCCTATTCCTCCATAGAGGAAGTGTTCAGTAAATGTTAAATATATCTCCATGCTCCTTGAGTCCTTTTCTGTCTCTTACCATCTGATGTTCTACCTGGCTATTATTTCCGCTCTGAGGGCAGTCCATGTGGCATGCTTTCACATTCCTTCACTTACCCTCCTGTGCCCCAACTCGCCCAGATCTTCTTAACTGTGTTACTCATTTTGTAATTCTTTCTGGTATTTCTGACAAATGGCTTGTTATGATTCTTTGCTTATGTTTTTAAAAAATATAGTCCCACAGAGGCAACTTTCATTTGGTGTAAAATAGGAAGGTAAACAAAATAGGCAGGTCACCCTGACTGGGTGTTTCCTGTGGTCCAAGTTGCTGTGGAAAATAGGATCTCCTCTCTGGTGGGTAAGACGCTCTTTTCTGGACCATTCCCATTTCCACTATGTACTCTGTAAACAAACTATAATCTCAAGAAGATAATTGTAGTTCAGGAGTATTGCCTTACCAGTTCTTGTGTGGTGTTGAATACAACAAGAGTTGCTGCATGAGAGACACAGAAGTTCTGGCTTGCTGCCCAGGTGGTTGTATTCTCAGAAAAATAGAAGCACTTTCCTAGGTAACCAATCCAGCCATCCAAGCATGATTTGTGGTAGGGGGAAGATTTATGTTTTCCCACTAAAAAAGTGATTTAATACCATGTTAAGTAGTGAGGAGTGAAAAGCTCTGAACAATAATTAAAACAATTATCCATGTAATGAAATCCACCAGAATTTCTTATAGACACTATGTACACATGTCTATACATGTACACAGTATATATTCATATATACATTTATATGTACATATAGACACATGTCTATATATGTACACAGCATATATTCATATATACATTTACATACATATGTGCATATAGATAAAATAATGTATATGCATATATTTATGTTTAAATGCCTAGTTCATAGAATGAAGCTGTAATATATTCCATATAAATGCTTTTATAATATGTGCACCTATATGTACATGTATATGGAATACATGCTCATTAATTTCTATTACTTTATACATGTATATAATAAATTGATATTTATAATATATACATTCATGTATAAATTGTATGTACATCTATACTGTATATACTTATGTATATATTTTCAAACATCTCATTAAAATCATTTTGAGTTCTTTATAGAATGTATGTCCATAGTTCACTATCAGATGGGGGGATGTATTTTGCTGCAATTAAAGTCTAAAAGTAATCTATATTTTGTGTTAAAATATGGTTATTAAGATAGCAATAATTTTTTTCTTGCTCAATTCTTTATAACCCATGTTTATCTGTGAATTATGAATATGAGTTGGAAATCTGTCCCCATCATTTTAAGCTGTGTAACCATAGAGAATCTTGAACTCAATTTTCATTCTTTTAAACACAGACCTCAACTAGAAACAATTTAGGGAAAAAAATACTACCATCTATATAAAACAAATGGTTTAGGGCAAGGTAGTCCACAACTGGATAACCTTCCACAAACTGTTCCCTATCAGTCCACAGTGGCATTAGGACCTTGTGACATATTGTTAAGTAAGTCACCAAATGCACTGTCTAGTTCTTTTGCTATTTTTTCAGCATGATACTTTCTTGATGAAGGAAGGAGCGTGGTGATTTACATTTTACCACAAGCTCCTTATCTTGTAAAGACCAACTAACACTGGCTAAGAAGGAAATTTCATAGACATTGTTGTTTTAATCCTCACAATATTTAGTACAGCTAGTATCCTCACATTACAGAAGAGGGAGCATATGCTGATTCTGTGTACACAGAGGTGTCTGATGACCCTTGATCCTGAGCTAAAGTATAATAGGTACACATATGATGAAATATTTTATAGGAGAGTTATTATGAGCATATTTAGGAAATAGAAAACTCACCTGTTGAAAATATGACCAGTGTAATTACTGTAATCGCTAGAAAGAAGGTGAAGATTTTAGAGGCACGAAGTCTCGTTTTATTCCTTTCTAGATTTTCTTGTGACTGTAGACTATGTCTGGAGGAGGTATCATAACCTGTAGAAAAATAATCAGCTTCTCATTACTGATGTGACTTTAGAATATTATAAGGTTCATCAACATATACAAACTAATCATATTTATATATACTATCCAGTATCAATAGGAAATTAAAATATACCATTTACAATGGCATAAAATATTAAACACTCATAGATAAATCTGACAAAAGACATGTAAAACTTTTATACTGAAGATTACAAAACACTGTTGAAAAAAATTGCAGACAAAATAGAGAGACAGATACTGTTTTCCTAAATCATAAAACATTAAGATACAATATTGCTAAAGTATCAGTTCTACTCAAATTAATCTATAGATTTATCACAATCCCAAGCAAAATTCTGAGCATGCTTTTTCTTTTGCAAAAATTGGCAAGCTGTTTATAAAATTTATATGAAAATGCAAAGGAACTAGAATAGCAAGCACTGAGAACTAAGTTGGAAGACAGACATTACCTTGTTTAAAGACTTATAAAGCCACAGTTGCCAATAGTGCATGGTATTTGTGTCAAAATAGACAAGTGGTCTAGAATAGACTCACACCAGATTTTTGGCAAAGACACACACAAAAGATAGTCATTTTGATAAATGGTTCCAGGGTAATTGGATATCCATGAGCAAAAAAGATTTTTGATCCATATCATATCCTACATACAAACATTAAATCCAATGGGTCATATAAGTGAACATAAAATCTAAAACTAAAAATGAAAGATGTCCTTGATCTAATCCAAAAAAGCATAATCCATTAAAAAGTAATAAATTGAACTTCCTAAAAAGTAATAACATCTGATATTAAAAAGATAGTTTTAAAATAAAAAGACAAACTGGACACTGGCAGAGAATATTTGTAAATTGAACATCTGATAGAGGGATTGTGTTCAGAATATATTTGATATTTGATAAATACTACTCAATACTTGATAGGAAGACAAACAATACAATAAAATATCTGAGCAAAATAGTTGAGCAAACACTTCATGAAATAAGAGACATAGATGGAAAATTGAACATAAAGAGATGCTCATCATCACTAGTCATAAAAAAGGCAAATTAAAACTGAATTTAGAAATCACTATTAGAGTGACTAAAATTAGAATGTCTACACATTCTACCACATGTCTACACACTCTGACCACATCAAGTGTTGGGGAGGATATGAAAGAACTGGAAATCCTATCTGTCGCTGGTAGAAATGTTAAACAGTACAACCATTTTGGGACGCAGTGTAGAAGTTCCTTTAAAAAACTAAATATACACCTACTACAAAGATATGTACACAAATTTCTATAATAGCTTTATTTGTAATAACCCCAAACTGAAAACTTCCAAATGTTCATTAATGAGTAAATGCATAAGTAGGCTGTGGTATAGATAGATAAGGGAATATTAGTCAGAAAAATAGAAAAGAAATGAACTATTGATATCTATGAAACATGGATTGCTATTAAAATAATTGTGGTGGCCCTGGCTGAGTGGCTCAGTTGGTTGGAGTGTCATTGATTGCATACACCACAGGCTGAGGGTTCAATCTGTGCTCAGGGCACATACCTAGGTTGTGGGTTCAATCCTTGTCAAGGTGTGTATGACAGGCAATCAATCAATGTCTTTGTCTTTCTCTTTCTTCTCTCTTTCTCTCTCCCACACCCTCACTTTACTCTCTTCCCAAAATCAATACACATATCCCCTCTGGTGAGGATTAAAAAATAAAAATTATGCCGGCTGAACAAAAATGAGTACATGTTGTATGATTCCATGTATGTAAAATTTCAGAAAATGCACATCTATTATGGTGACACAAAGTTGACTTGTGGTTGTCTCAAGGAGGGCAATAAAAAAAGATTACAATGGTGTATGGGGAAACATTTGGTGTTGATGGTTATGTCCAGCATCTTGAATGTATTTGTGGTTTCATGGATGTGTGTTGTATTCAAATTTACCAGACTGTATACTTTAAATATATGCAGTTTAATGTATGTAAATTTTATCCACATAAAGCTGTTAAAAAAGCACAAAAATCTGTTATCTTTTATTCACACCGTGTGGGTCTGTTAATAAGATACCCTGGATAGATAGCTGAAAATAATTTGACACAGGTAGAAAAGATGGAGAGCATAGAGACACTAGTTCTCTAGGAGGGTAATGATTCAGAGTGGGTGGCAGGGAATGACCAAAGGTAAATTTGCTTACATCACAAACCACATCTCAAGTCAGTCGTACACATGCTCCTCACCTGAAGATTGGGAATCTCCTACACTTCTCAGCCTTGCGTCATTATCCATGTTTCCTTTGGATTAAAAAAATATAGATTGGTCATTGAGAACACACTGGATTCACAATCCCTGCCCACTACTTGCATTTAGCTTTAATTGTATAAAGGAATATCTAAAATGAAAATACAACATTAATATGAAAATATGTCAAAAGTTCCTCAGAAATCTGATCATTCAATGCCATTCAAAAATCATTCTGTATCACTGCAGTCTGAGGAGTCCCTGGAGGTAGTTAAGACTCTGAAATAATTCTGACTGGATTCAGTGCAAAGCAAGTAAGATTCAGTGGTTTATGAAGGCAACTGTGTGAGTCTTTACAGCATCACCCTGACCTACCAAAACATTGACCACTATGGGTCCCAGCCACAGGTCCAATTTTTAAAAATTTGAGCATGAGACGGAAACTTAGACTTCCATAAAATAATATGAATTTGCTTTAATAGTAATAATTAAATAATATGTAATATGTATTGTGTTTTACTGTATGGTAGGCCTGTTTCTGAGCTCTTAAATGTTATGATTTAATTTAAACTCAACACATTATCAAATAGGAGCTTACTATTATCATTAATTCACAGATGAAGCAACTTTAAAGTAACAGAGGTTAAAAACTTTCTTAAAGTAACACAGCCAATACGTGGCAGAGCTTAGATACTAACAGGCTCTGTTTATTCAACCACCCTGTTATATTTATAGCTTCTCTCTGTCCAGAACATTTCCATAAGTATTCTTATGCCAAAGTTCTGCTTCCAGATATGGAAAGCAGAACTCAAGTTAAACAACAGCAAAAATGTGCTATTTGCATTATTCTAAGATGATTACAATCATGTAATATCATTTGACAGAGGTGAGGATGAAATAAATATAGGCATGGCAGCCTATATTTTGAAAGTCACCTGGCTGAGAGACAAACAGAAAGTAAAGGGTTCGTAATTTTTTAACAGCTGGGCTATAAGGTATAAAGTTCTCTTTAGTTATGTATTTTGAAGTTTATAATTTATATTTTTTCCCATCTCCAAAGTGTGTGTGTGTGTGTGTGTGTGTGTGTGTGTGTGTGTGTGTGTGACGGGGGGGGAGAGAGAGAGAGAGGGAGAGAAATAGATAAATAGATGTTGAGGAAACTTGTGGATGGATTTTTCTTCAATATGCTATTTTAAAACCATAAATTTTGCCACCAGTTAGCCACGGCCACATTAATGCTAGTTATGAACCATACCCCAAACCCGGGTTCACTTACTAGTCTGTGCTGTGTTGGCTGAGTGTTGTCTGATAGAAGTTGGTAACCATACGGCTGTTTCAAGCTGCAGTCCGTCTGTGCTTGCTATTCTGAGATCTAGGTTGAAGAGACAGCTTTTCCAGAAGCTCTTCTCATGGAGATATCAGAAGTGTGGGGCAGTAAGCCCAGCTACTCAGCATGTCTCAAGTCAAAGTTAGTCACGGCTGAAGCTCATCTCCTGGCTGACAAAGTTGGGGGAAGTACACTTTATTTTCAGTGAGAGGAACTTTTTACATCACAAGACAGAGGCTTTGATACACATTTGAAACCTATAAAATTTTATTAAATAATGTTACCTCAACAAATTAAATACAAATTTTTTAAAAAGAGGAATGAATTGTCAATAACTTACAAACCATAACTTGCTGGCTGGAGCATTTCTTGAGCCCTTCAGGTCAAATGTCACCATTGATCTGTTTGTTTTTTAATTAATCTCTTAGAGATTTTTGCATTATTTTGATTTTAAATGAAGCAGTTTACTTAAGAGTGCTGTTTTCAGCCTTTTTCCATTTTCTCTTATGGGAAATATGGCATCTTCAACTTAAATAAGGTTAATCACTTTTCAAAATGAGTTCCATATAAACTTTTTCCATTTCTCATGTGTATTATCACTTTTCTTTTTGCTTCACTTTTGGTACATTTATATGCCCATTTTATGCTACTCCTGTCATGTGTTTCAAAAGGAAATGCTATGGAGTAGAACGACCTACCTTTGGAGGAATGACGTTATGTAGCATGACAACGAATCCATGCAAGTAGTCTGAGCCATAATAGTAGAGGCAAAGGTCCTGTTTCAACCACTGTACTTTATAAATGAGGAAAATAAATTAAGTATAAATTAGCTAGTTATTCAATTTTACTCAGCTGATTAGTATCAGGTTCTGATTCTGCATTTGCTAATTTATTTTCTCTACATGTATGTCTAACTTTGTAGATAAATGTAATGGAGATTTGAAAGGTTGTTCTCAACTTTTATAAAACATTCAAATCAGAAACTGGGGACTCATTTGATTTGTTTAAATTTTTACCCATAGGTAACGTTGATCAGAATTATACATAAATATCTCTTTAATTTGTCTCCTCTTATCTCATCACAATTTTACTAAATATTTTAATGCCCCATTTCTTCTAAATCAGACATTTTATGTTAGCCTCTGAAGTAATTACTTCACCTCTATTCCAATCTCTATCTTCTCTCTCAACCCAGCTTTCACATTACTGGAAGAATAGTTTCTTTCTAGAATGCAAATCTATTCATAAGCTTCATTGCTTAATTTTTTCAATTCTATTATCTCCAAATCAAAATTAAGCTCCTTAGAATGGCCCTTGGCAATTCAAATGTCAAATTGAAATTCAGTCAAACTACATTATCCTGTTCATCTCTCTTCCTCTTTTTCCATACTGGATTTTGCATAATTTTTTAAATATTCACATTCTTTCACTCTTCCATACCTTAGCACATGCTGGTAATTCTACCTGAGGCACACTCCTCCCATTGCCTATCCAGCTCAAGAGTTGCCTCCAGTGAAAACAAACTTACAAACAAACAAATAAACAAACAAAAACAAAATAACCATCTCTCTTAAGTCTTCACCTTCCCCATCATACTACCAATTTAGGCTCTGTATTATAGAATTTACTATTTTAAGTTATAATTGTTCATATATGTCTCCTTAAGGTACTAGAAGCTTCAAGATGGAAAGAAATCTATGTATTCATCTTTGCATTGCCACATAGTGATTGACCCAAAATACAATGCTAAACCTAGTGTTTGATGAATCAATAAATTGATGTCCTCAGTCCTTTTTACACAGTTTCTGATTCAGCCTATTTGGACCCATCCATACTTTCTAAAACCAAATCTCTTTTAATTACAAAATGTGAATTTGTTCCTTATCAGATGTATCATTGTAGAATATGTTTTTCCATTCAGTGTGTTGCCTTTCCATTTTGTTGATGGGTTTCTTTGCTGTGCAAAAGCTTTTTAGTTTTATGCAGTATCATTTCTTTTTCTTTTATTTTCCTTGCCCAAGGAAATATATCAGAAAAAATATTGCTACAAGAAATGTCTGAGATTTTACCGCCTATGTTTTCTTGTAAGATTTTTATGGTTTCGTGTTTAAAATTTAAGTTTTTGACCATTTTGAGTTTATTCTTGAGTACAGTGTAAGTAGGTGGTCTAGTTTCATTATTTTTTTGCATATGTCTGTCCAGTGTTCACAACACTGTTCACTGAATAAGCTGTCTTTACCCCACTCTATGTTCTTGCTTTTTTGTCAAGTATTCATTGAACATAAATGTGTAGGTTTAGTTCTGGGCTCTCTATACAGTTCCATTGATCTATGTGTCTGTTTTTATGGCAGTATGATGTTGTATTTTTTCCTACCTTGTTCTCCAGCTCATTGATTCAATCCTCTGCTATGCTGTTTTGATTACTCTGGTCTTGTAGTATAGTTTCATATCAGGTAGCATGATTCCTGCAGCTTTTTTCTTCTTTCTCAAGATTGTTGAGGCTATTCTGGGCCTTCTGTGATTCCACATAAATTTTTGTAATATTTGTTCTAATTTCATGAAATGGGCCATTAGTATCTTGAAAAAATTGCATCACATCTATATATTGCTTTGGATAGTACGGATATTTTAATAACATAATTCTTCTATTCATGAACACGGTACATGCCTTCACTGACTTGTATCTTCTATAATTTTATTCTTCATTGTCTTATAATTTTCACAGTACAAATCTTTTAGATGCTTGGTTAAATTTATTCCCTGGTATTTTATTTTTGATGCAATTGTAAATGGAATTGTTTACATAATTTCTCTTTCTGATAGTTGATTGGTGGTGTATATAAATGAAACTGATTTCTGGATATTTGTTTTATATTTTGCTACTTTACCAAATTCATTGTTAGTTCTAGTAGTTTTTTTTTTTTTAAAGAATCTTTAGAGTTCTCAACATACGGTATTTTGTCACCTGCAGATAATGTCAATTTTACTTCTTCCTTTACAATTTGGATGCCTTTTATTTCTTCTTTTTGTATGATTGTTGTGGCTAGGACTTCCAGCATTATCATGAATAACATTGGTAAATGAGGACATTCCTGTCTTGTTCTCAATCTTAAAGGGAACACTTGTAGTTTTTGCTCAATGAGTATGATGTTGGCTATGAGTTTGTCATACATGGCTTTTATTATGTTGAGGTATGTTCCCTGTATTTTTACTTTGTGAGAGTTTTGATCATAAATGAGTGATGGATTTTATCAAATGCATTTTCTGCATTTATTGATATACTTATGTATGTTTTATCCTTCATTTTGTTTATGTGATGCATCACACTTATTAATTTGCAAAGATTGTAGCAACCTGGCATTCAGAAAAAAATCCCACTTGGTCACGGTGTTTGATCTTTTTAATGTATTGTTGGATCTGGTTAGCTAGTATTTTGTTGAGGATTTTAGCATCTATGTTCATAAGGGATATTGGCCTATAATTTTCTTTTTTTTTTCTGTAGTGTCTGTCTGGTTTTGAAATTAGGATAATGCTGGTGTCATAAAATGAGCTCAGGAGCCTTCTCTCCTCTTGAATTTTTTTGAAATAGTTTGAGAAAAACAGGTGTTAGTTCTTGAAATGTTTGGTAAAATTCACCTGTGAAGCTATCAGGTCCAGGACTTTTATATGTTGGGAGTTTTTGATTGCTGCTTCAATTTCACCAGGTGTAATCTGTCAATTCAGATTATCTGATGCTTCTTGATTCAGTTTTGGAAGACTGTATGTTTCTAGGAATTTATTCATTTTGTCCAGGTTGTCCAATTTATTGGCAAATAATTGTTCCTAATATTTTTTACAATCCTTCATATTTCTTTGGTGTCAGTTATTTCTTCTCTTTCATTTCTGATTTTTTTTTTTAATTTGGGTACTCTCTCTTTTTTTCTTGATGAGTCTGGTAAAAGATTTGCCAATCTTGTTTATCTTTTCAAAGAACCAGCTCTTGGATTCCTTGATCTTTTGTAATCATTTCTTTTAGACTCTATTTTGTTTATTTCTGCTCTGATCTTTATTATTTTCTTCTTTCTGCTAACTGGGCTTTGTTTTTGTTCCCTTTCAGGTTCCTTTAAGTGTAAAGTTAGATTGTTTATTTGAGCATTTTCTTTTTTTTTTTAGACGAGCTTGTAATGCCATGAATTTCCCTCATAGGATTGCTCTTGCTGTGTCTTGTAAATTTAGGGTTGTTGTGTACTTTTCATTTGTTTCAAGGAATCTTTTGATTTCTACCTTGATTCTCATTGTTAAATCACTCATTGCTTAGTAATATGCTATTTAACCTCCTTCTCTTTGTGTGGTTTTCTTTTTTCCCCTTGTGATTGATTTCTACTTTCATACAATTATGGTCAGAAAATATGCTTAGCATGATTTCAATCTTCTTAAATGTATTGAAATTTCTTTTGTGTCATAATATGTGGTCTATCCTAGAAAATGTTGCATGTGCAGTTGAAAATAATGTATATTCTGCTGCTGTGGGATGGAATGCTCTGAAGATATTAATAAACCCATCTGATCTAGTGTGTCACTCAAGGCCACTGTTTCCTTGTTGATTTTCTGTCTGGGAGATCTGTCCATTGATGTTAATGGAGTATTAAAATCCCCTACTAAGACTGTGTTACTCTCAGTCTCTCTCTTCATGTCCATCAAAGTTTGCTTTACATATTTAGATGCTCTGTGTTGGGTGCATAAATGTTGGCAAGGGTTACATATTCTTCTCTGATTGCTCCCTTTATCATCAGGTAGTGTTCTTTGTCTCTTATTATAGCCTTTGTTTTAAAGTTTATTTTGTTATCTGTAAGTATTGCTACCCCAGCTTTTAAATATTTTATTTGCATAAAATATCTTTTTTCCATCCCTTTTAGACTTTCTGTATCTTTCATTTTGAGGTGGGTCTTTTGTAGACAGCATATATATGAGCCTTATTTTTTACCCATTCAGTTACCCAATGTCTTTAATTGGAGCAGTTAAGCCTTTTACATTTAAAGTGATTATTGATAGGTATGTATTTATTGCCATTTTATTTATTTCTTTAAAAGATTTTATTTATTTATTTTTAGAGAGGGGAAGGAAGAGAGAAAGAGAGAGAGAGAGAAACATCAATGGGTGGTTGCCGTTCGGGGCCCCCCTACTGGGGACCCAGGCTTATGCCCTGACTGGGAATTGAACAGGTGACCTTTAAGGTCACAGGCTGGCACTCAATCCACTGAGCCACACCAGCCAGAGCCAATTTTTATGTTTTAACTATCTTGCTTTTCTCCTTATCCCACTCCCCTTCCTGCTTCTTCTCCAATACCTTCTCCTTCTCTTCTTTTCTTCTTCAAGAAGGCTCTTTAACATTTCTTGTAATGCCTGTTTGGTGGTAACAAACTGCTTTAGCTTGTTACCACCAAGCTAAAGCTCTATTTCTCCTTTGGTTTTAGATGATAGACTTGCTGGATAAAGTAGTCTTGCTTGTAGGTCTTGCTTTTTGTCACATCAGTCCTTTCTGGCTGAAATATTTCTGTTGAGAAATCAGCTAACAGTTTTATGGAAGCTCCCTTGAAAGCAACCGTCTTTTTATGCAGCTTTTATGATTCTCTTTGTCTTTAACATTTGCCATTTTAATTATGATGTGTCTTCATGTGGTCCTCTTTGTGTTCATTTTGTTTGGGACTGTCTGGGCTTCCTGGACTTGTGTGTCTTTTTCCTTCATCAGATTAGGCAAGTTTTCAGTCAGTATATGTTCAAATAGGTTCTCCATCCTCTGATGTCTCTTCTTCTCATACCCCCATGGTGAGGATGTTGTTACACTTCATGTTTTTCCTAAGGTCCCTTAAACTGTCCTCATTTTTTAAAAATTCCTTTCTCTTTTTGCTCCTCTGATTCAGTATTTTTTTCTATCTTGTCTTCCAAGTTACTGATTCAATTCTTTGCTTCATCCAACCTTCTCTTTACTCTATTCAATGTGTTCTTCATTTCAGATATTGTATTTTTCATTTTTACCGGTCCTTTTTGATGGTTTTTATGTCCTTTTTCATGCTGTTGAGTATCTGTATAACCATTATTTGAACTCTGTAACTGATAAATTTCTTGCATCCATATCATTTAGCTCTTTTTCAGGAGATTGCTCCTGTTCTTTCACTTGGGGATCTGTTTTTCTCTTTCCCAATTTTGGCTGCCTCTTTGTATTTGTTTCTGTGAATTGGATAGATTTTCTATGACTCCAGTCTTTGTGGTGTGCTCTTATGTAGTAGCCGTCTGGTGGGGTCCAGCTGTGCTGTGTCCTTAATCACCTGAGGTGGGTGCACCATGAATCTTTCTTGTGTGGGTTATGTGGTCTCTTCTGTTGAAACTGAGTTTTTTAATTTTTATTTTTGAAAGAGGGAGGAAGAGAAAGAAAGATAGAGAGGGAGAGAGAGACAGACAGACAGGCGGACAGAGAAGAAATACAGATTTGTTGTTCCATTTATTTCTGCATCAATTAGTTGATTCCTGTTTGTGCCCTGATTGGGGATCAAACCCAAAAACTCAATGTATCGGGAGGATGCTCTAAACAACTCAGCTACTTAGCCAGGGCATAATTAATTCTTGATTGCTATTGGTCTGTTCATGGCTGTGATCGGACTTCAGGCTGGCTGACTGTGAGGCTCAACCCCAACCATAGTGAGAAAACTGCTGTGCAGGTGCTGACCACTTGAAGCAGAATTTGCCTCAGCAGTGTTTGGTACTTTTTGAGATTTCTCTTTTGATATGCTGCTTTTGAGGTTTATTGGACCCTGCTGTGATGTCTGAAGCTGGCAACTGAGTGTATTTGTTCTGGGTTTCTCGGGTGATATTCTGGTCCAGACCAGTATCAGTCACTGCTTGTATCAGTCACTGGTTTTCCAATCCTGGACAACCTGTTTGGAGGTTCAAGAGATCCACAGTTTGTGGTTACCTTTACTGGGCCTGGGTGCTGTCAAGCAAAGACCAAGCTGTGTGCTAACGGTGGTTTTTACTGGCATCAGGCTAAGGGGCAAGTCAACAAAAGTCCCAAGTTGCCCTCAAGATCTCACTCCTCCCGCCTCTGCTTGCCAGCTGTCTGTTAGGCCCAGTTTCTGAAAGAGCCTTTGGTGGTTCTGGAGTTGCACGAGCTATGATCAGTGAGTCACCAGGTGAGGGTGAGTGGTTATCTTCCGAGGGGGAGTTTCTTGTCGGGCTTCCTCTTAAAGTTAACCACAGGGTGTACTAGCTATGGAAGATGAGAAGTGTGTTATAAAATATTGAATGAGCTATTTTTTCACTTCAGTGACTTCATTTTTTAATATCTTTAGAATAAGCAATGATTTTCTCTCCTTGCCCAACCATTGCTACTTGTGATTTCTGTTTTATTCATGGGAAAACAACCAATGCAATTAATTTTCATGCTTTTAACTTATGAGATTAGTTTGTTAATTCTACATGGGATTTAAATTCGTAAGTGCTGAATATAGAAATTCTAGTCAACATTAGAAGTTTTTTTGAGACCATTTAATTTAATACTGTTCTAGGTACTGTGATTCTTTTTTTTTTTTTTTTAAGAGGGAAAAGGTACTAAACTGAAGTACACATTCCAAATACATTCTTGAACTTCAAGGGATTCATGAACCATATACAACAGTTTGGTAGTGTGTGTGTATGTGTTTAATTTTCTGAGTCATCCCTTTCACCAGAACTTTGGAGAGTCCATTCGTGTAAGAGATCTTTATCAATTCGTACCCTGAGGCCCTAGACTTATCCTCATCAGTGATCCCTTCATACCTTTCTTTTGAAATGTATATCTCTGTTTACCCTCATTAGTGTCTTCTTACTAAACTCCTTTACTCCATTTTTGTTTGTTCCCATTGAAATACATCCCTTCAAATAGTTATACCTGGAGACAGATAAATGTGGGGTAACTTCTAGGGTTTTGACTTGGATGACTGGAGAAATATGGTATAGTGGGTATTTATTTCTCATTATTTCAGACATGCAGCAACTGGACCACTTTCCTTTGCCTAGGCAGTTCTTCACCACATGAGTCCAGATGGAAGGGTAAAGAAAGCTTTTTACCTTCCCAGCCTCCCTTGGAACTGAGGATACTGAGGGGCATGTCTGGGCCATTTGGCTGTACCCAACTCAAATTACCAGTAGGGAGCTACCTGTACACTTTCCTACTATAGTTCCTCTGAACATCTAGGTGGAGTTGTCTAGTAGCAATTTAAGTACAAGATTCCAACTTTTAGGGAAGAGATATAAATTAAAGCTAAAGGCTTGAGATTGTCAGCATGTATGAGTTAATAAAAGCTTTGTGTACAGAAGAAACTACTTAACGTAGAATATGACAGGAATATATGCCAAGTCAGAATAAAACATTTAAATAGTACTATCATATGATTCATGTTATTTTATAATGAACTTTTTTCATTAAAAATCTTTCAATTTTTAAATAAAAATTTTATTACCTTTCCCCTAGTATGTTGCCAAGCCTTATTATTTGGTCTCTTTCTCCTCATTTTCTCTTATTAGTCAGCGTGGTTTCCTTCTTCCAGGCAAACCCTGGGCCAAAGCTAACCCTACTCAACGACAATTCAGTTAAAACTATTTCACACAAATTCACTTTTAATCTATACATGAATTGAACAAACTGTCAAACAGAGCAAATACTTTATCATTACATTACATTTGTTGGTATTTTGGATTCTTTCAAAGTGACTGCATCTAGTGAAAATTTAATCCTCATTGACCTAATTTAGTAACTACTTTGCAATATAATAAATGCAATATTTTCATTTTGATGGAGTAACTTGCAATTTTGTTTCTATAACAAAGGTATTTATTTATTTAAGATGGACCATCTTAAAAGTTAAGGTTGTAATTAAACATTTTATACGTAAGAATTATCCTAATTAACTTTAACTTTTACATATAAAATTCAACATGTATATAAATATATGCCTCACAATTTTTAAATGCAATCTCTATTTCACTGCATTTTAAACCTTATATGTAAAATATAAAACTTTTTTTAGCTCCAAATTTATTGTTATGAATACTACTTTTTTACTTTTTTTTAACTCAGCATCTGTAAAGACATTTGATGTGTGGACAGCTACTTTACTCATTTACTAAATGGCATTAGATCTCTTGACTGATATTTGAAAGCAGATAAAATCTAGTTAAATTTTTATTTTAATGTGCTTATTTTCTCATTATAAAAGTGTAGTGGGAATAGATTTTACCTGTTCAGTACAGGCGCTGTACTTTCCTTATTTCACAGCACTGACTTTTGAGCAATCAAGGATCCAATCTTCTCTTTTTGTGATTAGAGATGAAGGAATGGAACATACAGAATCTGGCAGAAGTAACACCATTAAGTGTGGTTGGTAGAGTATGTGCATGTCTCCCATGAGATGGACAACAATTTAAACATTTCACCTAAAATGTCATATGGTGTGCTTGAATGTGA
Source organism: Anoura caudifer (assembly GCA_004027475.1). Lineage (NCBI taxonomy): Eukaryota > Metazoa > Chordata > Mammalia > Chiroptera > Phyllostomidae > Anoura > Anoura caudifer. The sequence goes on along the minus strand of PVKU01002334.1, from coordinate 4,677 downwards.
TATTGCTATGTTACAGAATTACATGCTTATGATTTTGTAATAAAAGATTTTTATGTAATAAATCAGGGTCATTATTTGTGCCAGATTGTATGTAAATTCTGAACCATTGAAAAAAGAACCATGCTGTCCATACGAGTCATTTTGTATCAGCTGGTGTCATTCTACCAGGTAATTTACACCAATGACAAGGAAGGTATAGATCTGTGGATCCTTCATGAGAAAGTAGTCAGCATTTTTGCCCTCAATGCTGTTTTCGTCACCCTGTGCTTCTTCACACCTTGACCTTAGGCTAATGCTGTTACAAATGAAGGTCATTTTCATTCCCAGAAGTTGCTTGCATCAATATTAGTTTCCCCCATCCCAATTCAGGCACTAGTATACATCTTGGAGGACAAAGAGGGCTGTTTCACTGAAGTGAGGCCCTCATTTAGTGTTGCAAGTCCTTTGCTACCTCATTTCTACGTTTCCTGAAGAGAGCAGTTGCTTCTGCCATCTGTTCATGGATCACCACTTCTCACTTTGGAAAACTGCTCTTCTGATCCAGACCTAGGCAAAGACCACATCCCCCCACCCTTTTTTAGGATAGTTATGCCTATATCTTTTTGATTAACAGAAAAGTGAATGTCTTAGCTGGGGTGTAATTTATACAGAGGACAATGGTAAATAATATTAAAGTGTTAAGATTGTCCAGATGATGATAGGCCTTGAATAAGAGAGAAATTTTGTACAACAGGGCTTTTCTTTTCATATTCCTCTTTTCCAGAAGAAAGAAATAAGTTTGAGGTCAAGGGTGTGGTATTTAAACAAAACCTAAAAAAAAATGTAAAAGTTTTGAAATACATTTAGCATGAATGTCTTATGTTTAGAAATTATTTTTTTCTCCAAATCCCACTTTACATGCTTTGAATTATTTGCTTCTTTCTCAGTGGACATAGAAAGACTGTTAGTCTTTGCTACATAGTAGTCTTTTGCACATAGTACCTAAAGCCATCTCTTTAGTAACTTTTGGGCTAAATATCTTTTTTTCTTTCTTGTTTTCCAGAGTCATGTATTATCTTCCAGAATTTAAATTTACCTTTGAGAAAAAGCTCTCCCAAACCTACTTTAGTCTCATTGTGACTGCCACATGTGGTGGTCCCTTCCTGACACATTCAACCAATTAGATTTTTCCACTTTTCGTAACACAATGAAATATTTTAGAAATAGATGATGTCTTATAACTATGTCTTTCTTACTGTCTTACTTGATATTTAACATGTAATATCAGGTAAGGGAGGGAAGCTATCTCTCTTCTTTTGGGATTAGGACATACAAAGAATCTCTAGTAGTCTATTTCTCATTTCATGGAGAAAGTGACCTACACATGAAGCTCAGAATCCCAGGATAAGAAAACGAAAAGATGGAGAGAAATGTCGACCTTGATAGAAAAACAGTTGAGTTCCCACATGGAGCCTAAAACCAGAGCTGATTAAACAATATGCTTTCCTAGGTATTGTGTAATCAATCCTCATGAAAACATAGACTTTGATAGGTGGACCATGTTTTACAATATGCACTTCCTAGGTCAGGAATCAAAAGATTAAACAACTCAGGTCCATAGAGCTGAGATAGGTTGTCTGATTCTAAAACTCATACTCATGTTTTTTTTTCATACTCAAGGTTGTTGTTTTCTTTCTTTTCTTAATGCAATTCTCTTAAAAGCCAAATTCTGTTTTGAATATTTTATATCTCCCTGGGAAAAAATTTGCCAATTCAACACCAACAACCTGGTGACTGAAGGGTTGGATTCAGACTTTATACTTCCTTTGTTTGCAAAAACAATGTTTAAAGAAACATTTTTAGAACATTTGATAATATTTGAAAATCGGAAGCTGTTTCACAAAAATATGGGTTTCCTAAAATGCTGGACTATGTCATCACCAGGTCTGTAATCCTTCCTAGCAACATTTTTCAAAAATGGGAGCCAAGGGCTGGAGTGGAAGAGGACAGGGGTCCTCAAATCTGATTACATTAGAAATACTTTGATTTTAAAACATGAGTATGCTTGTGTTCCATTTGTGACCAATTCATCATAATCTCTAAATGGAGACTCAGTCACAGTAAATTCTACATGCAACCACTGAGATGGGATATATGTTCTTCAGTTTGTCACAGTCCTCGCTGCACCCTCTCCACTCATGCATGACCTCCTGACCTTTGTAGAAGTTTGTCACTTCTATTTAATCACATTCTCAACCCACAACCTCAAATGACAATTTGGATTTCTGTGTTCGACACTCTAAAGCTCATTTGTTTAATTTTACCTCTACTCTGAAAATTGTCAACCTTTAAAATATGGGATCAACCTTTAAAAATTGAAAATAATCAATGAATATTGTTTGGAAATTATATAAGCTTTTTAAAAATCATGGTTCTCTTTATTATATGAGCTGAGAAGTGTCTTCTACTTTTTGTTTATTTTTTGAATGCTTGCATTTTACATAAAAATAAGCCTGCTAACAAAAGAAATGAAGCCTAGTTATATCTAGTTTCCAGAACATACCAATTACATGGAAAACTCAGGAGAATGCTATCTTATTTTTGTGATATTCTTTGTTCATTTTATACTTTCCTCCTTCCATGAAATTCCTCCAGAACACCAAATCTGTATGGTATGGTCACTACATCCTTACCCTGTCCATACCCATTTTGAAAATCAGATGTAGCTCTGGCTGGTTTGGCCCAGTTTTGTGGAGTGTCTTCCTATGTATGAGAAGGTTAGGGGTTCAATTCCCAGTCAGGACGCACACCTAGGTTGCATGTTCAATTCCTGGTTGGGACACTAATAGGAGGCAACCGATCAATGTTTCTCTCTCACATCAATATTTCTTTCTCTTTCTCCCTTCCTCTCTCTCTAAAATCAATAAATATATTTTTAAAAACCAGTTTTGTTTCATGTTGATGTCAGAAAAGCAAATAATTATGAAGATAAATTGCTAGATTTATTCCACTTTACTTCAGAATATAGGTTGGCTTGGCAGGGTGCAGTTCTCTTATGTTAATTCAGTAGAATGAGACCTCAGCTGTGTAGCTTATATTCAATCGTTCTCTGAGTTAAAGGCTGGATAACATTACACTGATGTGCAGATGTGAGGTGAGGACTTGTCTGACTGAGGATTCCTCTGAGAAAGTAGTCTATACTTTTGAACAAAGAGTCCTGAATGAAAGGAGAAGTAGCCTCTCTTTCTGGTTCCCATTCTGCCTCAGTCAGACCAGGCAGGGATTTCCCAAACAGGCTATGGCAGTTTCTTTGTCTTCAGTGCAAAGTGACAGAAATAACACCAAGAATTTGTTTCAATACTAAAAGCTAAGCACCCCTCCCCCAACCACCACTTAAACATCCCATTCCATTCCATCCCACAGTCTCCATTCATTCATTATGAGTCAGCTTTCTGGTTTAATAAAAATAAACCATTTTCTTCCGAGAGCCCCATATTCCTTCTATTACGTCCTGTTGCTCCAGGGTTAGATGAGTGGATCAGTCTGAAATGGCACCATTTTCTTTCTTGACTAAAACAGGGACTGGATCTCCAGTCAGTACACACTGGCTATGCCAATGACTGTGCCAATAAAATTTGTAAAATTTGGAGCAAGAGGCTTCACGTACTCATATATAAGATGTATACAGAGTTCTTTTTCTGAAGCTGTGTGCTATGGTCAGAATGTATGAATCCCCCCAAATTTATATGTTAAAATCCTAATACCTCATATAATAATATGAGGAGGTAGAGGTTTTAGGGAGGTGATTAGGTCCTGAGGGTGGAGGCCTCATAATGAGATTAGTGTCTTATGAAAGAGGCTTCACAGAGCTCCCCAGCTCCTTCACCACATGAGGACACAACTAGAAGCCTGTGACCTGGAAGAGGGCCCTCTGCCAACTATGTTGGCACCCTGATCTCAGACTTTCAGCCTCTGGAACTGTGGGAGATATAGTTCTGTTTATAAGTCACTCAGCTTGGGGTATTTTGTCACGACAGCCCTAACCATCTGAGAAACTGTGTCCCCAGAATCTTTCGTGTCCCAGACAGGTGTGTCAAGAACTCCATGGGCAGAGAGAGGGGGAGATGAATGAAAAGGAGCTGTACATGGGGCACCTTGCACTCTACCCCTCTTACACCAAAGTGCATCATTCTTTTTAAAATATGTTATAACTATTGGTCTTCCACATAAGATTTGCATCCAAACAGGATTCTATTACTTAAAAAGTTTGGATACCCCTGAATTACAGGGAAATCTAGTGGTATTAGAGGTGAGAAAAATAGATTCAATATCATTCCAGTTGATTTAACTATCAATTAGTATCTACTCAGCTGACTAAAACCCACAATAATTTGAACAGGGAAAATGATATAAAAATTATTAATAGAGGGCTGGAGTAATGAGGGTATTTGTTAAAAGGAAGTAAAAAAACCCTAAGAAACACAGAAATATTATACAGAGGGAGTAAACACTACCCCTTGGGGTGAAATAAAACACTCAGGGAAGCGGCCTTGAAACTGTGGACTGAAATCCTGACCTTAGTAGAGGCACAAGCATGGCTCAGCAGATGTGGAGATGTCAACTGAAGTGCCACCTCAGTAAATCTTCCGTCTGGAGTGCTGGGGGAAGTGTCCACAGAGGGTGCTAAAATTGGGAACT
>PVKU01002333.1:0-233749 GCA_004027475.1 Anoura caudifer | reverse complement strand
AGGATGGACTTTTGTCCTGGAACAAAAGGAGACATTTTCACCAGCACTGCTGTCTTCACCTTTGCAAGTGCAGGAAAGAACACCCACCTCCCGGGGAGAAGGGTGGCGTTGTGTTTACTGAGGGTCTCCTCTGTGCCAGGCTCTTGCGTGGTAACTCTTCTAGTGACCTACGAGGCAGGTGTTTGGTGGCCCCATCTTATAGTTGAAAAGTTCAGGGACGTTAAGAAATTTGTCCAAGTCCACGTAGTCAGGAAGCAGCCTCAGTTTCAGTGTTGGATCTTACAGCTGGAATTAAATTGTTCATACTCCATTGAATGTTTTCCTTCAGGAGATCCTTTCACACCTATTCTAACCTCACAGGCTGGAGGAACAGGGGCATCTCCGAGAAGTACCTGTTCACATGTCCTGTCATCGTGGGCCTCCTGCTCCTGTCCCTTTAAGCAAGTCTCCTCCCCTCCCTGGGTTTTAACTTCTCCACGCTTTGATGGAGGAGTCTCTGGGTGCTCTCTTTGGATTTAATTCTATGTTCCATGTCTTTAGAGTAGGCATTTTCAACCTTTTTCATCTCATGATATGCAAAAACTAATTACTTAAATTCTGTCCTACACTAAAAAATATAGTTTTGCCAATCTAACAAAAAAATGGGTATAATTTTGATAATTCACACCGGACAGCTTTGTTGTTTGTTGCCATTTTTTTAAATTTGACACTCTAAGGGAATCAGTGCCTCTGACTAAATAGCAAGGTATCGTATGTTTTGAAAATTCTTGCAGCACATCAGTTGAAAATCACTAAGGTCTTACAGGGTCCAAGTGCTCCTGCTTGTCCTTCAAGAAATATTTATTGACCATCTACTATACACCAAGCACTGGGCTGGATTCTGGAGGCCAGAGATAAATAAGACACAGACCTCAAGTCTTGAGGACCCAGGGGAAGAGGTAGAAGGCAGACAACCCATTTCACTCCACGTGCCTGTGCCACATGCAGAAATGCCCAGAAAAGACAGTGATTGTGCTTGCATGGCATTTTCTGAGAAAGCCTTCTCAGTGCAGGGGATGCTTGAGCTGGGTTTGAAGGATGAGGAAGAGTCTGCCAGGTGGACCAGGTGGAGACTTGGCTGGCTCATAGTGTGCCAAGGGCGCCTTTCTCAGAGTCCTCACTTGCCCACCAGGGTGAGAAGGCTGGGCTTTCCTCCATCTCTGTCTCCCCTTGTGTGTGTTGGGAGGAGTGGGGCTAAGTCCAGGTCTGCCTCAGTTTCTCTAGATGTGTGTTTCTACTGTCCCTTTGAAAGCACTACCTCCTTTAGCCCTTTTCCTTTCCTCCTCTCATTTCTCTCTCCATTTTCCCCTGTTTCCTCTCCACTCCTCAATTTCCCTGCTTCTCAGCATTTCCTTTCCCCTCCCACTGCCCCATGGCCTCCAAGACCACCTGGTTGGTTTCCTCTCTCTGCCTGTGTGTTTGAGCTTCCTGAGTTTTTGCCATCTTTCTCTGTGAGTTTTCTATATGTTTCTTAGGGTGTGTTTCCTTTTTGTGTATTCTCCTCTGTGCGTTTCAGGATGCGTTTTTCTCACTTTCCCCTGCCCCACCACCCAGAACACTCACCCTAAACAACCTGGACAGAGGGAGGGACTCCCTCCACCTAGGCAGGTGCAGCATGGGGCATTGGGCCATCAGCTCCAACTTGGCGCCTGCACCTGAGCATTTTGGCTGCAGCAAAGGCTGCCCGGCTGGGGCTCCCCTCTGCCAAGGTGGTACCCCACGCCTCCTGCAAACCTCGCACTCCTTCTCCCATGGGGCTGGGGCTGCTTGCCCAGGCCTCCTTTCTCGCAGCTCCGGGTCCATGCTGCTCACCTATCACAAGCTATGACTGCAGGATGCATTTTGGGGCACTCCTCAGCCCGGGACCCCCACAGATGGCAGAGTCCCGGCAGGGTCCATCTGGCAGCCTCAAAGAGCAAGAATTAGGGGAAGGAGCTGGGCTGTCTCAAAGAATCAAGTCCACTGGCACAGCCAAAGCCCAGGGGATGGAGCCAGAAGGGGTATGATGAGGCCGCATCCAAATCCCTCACTGCCAGTAGCTATATGATCTCAGCCAGGCCCCACGGTGGGCTGGGGTTTGGGACTGCATCACTCTGAGACCCAACAAGCCGTCCCTGCGCCCCTGTGGTGGCCTGGCCCAGGCTGGCAGAGTGGAGGGAATCTGGGTTGCAGGGATGCCCTGCCTCCCCACAAGTGGCCACCCAGGGGTCCTGGGGAGCAATAGCAGTTTCCACAGTGTGCCTGGTCTTTGCCCAAGTGGGCTCTGCTCCCCCTGCCCGGTTTAAATCCTGGCTCTGCCACTCACTACCTGTAGGCAACTTATTTCACTTCCTGTGCTTTGCTTTCTTCATCTATAAAATGACACTACTACTTGTAAGCATCCTCGGGTTCAAATAACATGATGGGTATAATGCATTTAAGAGGGAAGAGGCTAGTTCCTAGCGTGTGGGTGAAGCTCATGTCTGCAGAGGCAAGGAGCAAACATTTATTGAACACCTCCTATAAACCAGACACTGATTTACATGGTATATGCCTTATCTCATTTGATCTCACTATCCCTGAAAAATCAACATGATTATGTTTGCAAAGGGAGAAAATGGATGTGAAGGTGAGCTTACAGAGCTCTCAGTGTGTAAGTGGTAAGGGAGGGAGTGGACTCCCTGGCCCCAAAGCCCACAACGCTCAAACTAGGAAACTGCTAGCTCCACCCCCAACCCAGTCTCTGGGCAGCAACCCCTTCCTTCCAGGCAGACAGAACCAGTTGGGTGCCACACACCCCTCCTGCCCTAGCAAGGAAAGCTTCTCACATTGCCTCTAATCCTTGATAAACCTTCCTGGGCCACCTCTGGGCTCTCAGAGGGGCAGCAGAGTGGCATCCTTCACCCCCACCTAGTAGGGGGTTAAGAATATGAGCCTGAGCCAGGAAAACCATTTAAGGTGTGCCTCTTCCACATAGTAGCCATATGATCTCAGCCAGCTCACTCAGGTTTCCCCATCTGTGGAATGGGCATGGCGGTAAAACCTATGGCCAGCCTAGAGTTGTTCTGAAAATTAAAGGAGTTGATGCATTTAAAGTGCTCATCACACAGAAAGTACCGTGATGGTGGCCAGGGCCTGGGGGAAGAGCGGAATGGGGAGTTACTGTTTAATGGAGCAGAGCTTCAGTTTGGGAAGATGACAAAAGTGCGGAAGATAGATAGTGGTCAAGGCTGCACACAAACTTAATGCAGGTGGGCTTATATACTTTAAAACGGCTACAATGGCAATGTTTATGTTACATACATTTTATCACAAAATTTAAAAGTATTCATTACAGTATGACACAGAAAAAAATGGGGTCTCCTCAACATTCCTCAAACCTTCCCAGCTCACCCTACCTCGGGGTAATGCTGTGCCCTCCCTCTGTCCAGGAGCCTTCCCACCACTATTCCCATGGCTCACTCTCTGCCTTTGCTGAGGCACCTGCTTAGAGTTGCTTCTACAGAGAGTCTTCCCTGGTCCCCTGATCTAAAGAAGCATCTCTCATGATCCACACTCCCCTCGCCCTGATGAGTTTGTTTTTTTTTTTAATGGCACATATCACTACCTGAAAGTGCACCAAATGTTTGTTTATTCTTTCTCCTCTTCCTGAATGTTCCATGAGGAAAGAGACTTTACTGTCGTCTTCTTTGCTGACCCGCAGTATCTAGAGCAGTGACTGGTACTTAGTAGGTGCTCAGAAAACACTTGTGAAAGAAGTGAAAATAAAGCTGGGTTTTTGTCACCGTCATTCTACTCTGGACCCATTCCCAGCACCCAGAAGCCTGCTGGGGTGTGGCGGCTATGGGAGACCTAAGGCAGGAGGGTTGAGCTGGTGGAGACAGACAGAGAGGGCAAGGCACCGGGGTTGGAAAGACAGGAAGGTTGACCTGAGCGAAAGAGTCACAATTTGAGATCCCCAATTTGACTGTGAGTCCACCCTTGTTTTAAGTGTTCAGGCCCTTTTATGAGCTAGTGAAGGGCTTTCCAAGGAGAGAGGCCAGCCAGGTCGTGTTGGATAGGGCAGGCCAGGCCTTCTGGGAGCTGTGGGTGTGGACAGAGACCATAGTGAAGCCAGTTCCCTTTGCAGGAGTGAAAGCCAGCAATCTGAGAACTGCTGCAGCCGACCTGGGCAAGGGGCAGGACCAGGGAGCAGGGAGAAAGGAGAAGGTTGGAAAAGGGCAGCAGCTAGCAGCTCGGGGTGGGCCAGGATCCCCACTGGGGGCAAAGGTCAAGTTTGCACTTCCTGGAAGTTAAGGCAACTGGACCAGTGAACATGGAGACCACAAACAGGGGTTTCCACAGGGGACATTGGAGTGTGTACACCTGGGCAATCGGGGAGCAAGGGAAACTATACTTTTGGCAAAACACTTAAATCTTCAAAAGACTACTGAAAGACCTCTCAAGGCAGACTTCACAGCCTTCCTCTCTTGCCCACTCTGGGATTTTACCCTGCTCTTCAGAGTCAATGGAACTCTCTTGCTTTAAGTATTTAGGGAGTAATGGGCAGGTGTGTATAAGGGAAAGGAACATCCCATATTTTATTTAATGCAGAGGAGGCTGGTTCAAGAATAGATTTAATGTTCTCAATAAGGAAAAGTCATTCGGGTCTCCAGCTTTAAATCTGACCCACCAGCACCCCCTCCTTTGAATGTTTCAACATGATTGTATCAATCACAATTGCTGCCACTTTTTAGAATTCTTTTGTGCTAGTACCATGCTAAGTACTTTACATGGAGTCCATAATTATTATGATAATCACTTAATAAAGGCATTAGTTCTCCCTCACTTCAAACATGAGGAAACTGGGAGTTAGAGCAGTTAAATATGTTTCCACAGCTAGTAAGTGGTGAAGCTGGGATTTGAACTAGAATTGTCTGAAAGGTGTGCAATGTCACCCAGCACCTACACGGTGTCTAGGCCGTAATATATGCCCCCGATATTGGGTGTTGAACTGAATGAATGAGTTTTCAAGACCCCATTCACTCAGAGCCTACTCTGTTTCAGGTGCTTTACAAGTGGCACCTCATTTAATTGTCTCAACAACCTGGGGGCTAGCAATTACCTACACTTCATGCAGGTACCGAGAAATCTGGGAGGTCTAATGACCTGTCAGAGAGCCACAGCTAGTAACTGGCAGGGCTGGACATGGTGCTAAGTCTGTCTGACTCCAAGCCCTGTCTGTGTGCTTTTTACACCCTCCTCCCTCTCGGTACTCTCAGTCTTGGAAGGGACATTAGTCGTCACCTTGCCTCTGATGGATCCCCCAGTGACTGGGACTCCCTGCCTCTAATGGAATTTCATTGCCATTAAAGTTTTTGTCTTTCTCTTTAACACGTATGAAATTGACCTTGGTGTAAATATCCAACAATAACACCTGGAACCAAAGCACCGTGTCAGAGTAAGAAACACTCTCAGGTATGTCATTAACTGTCACATGCATCAGCCTGACTTGCACCACAACCTTGTGCACCACACATCCCTGCCCCCACTTTGCAAATGTGGAAACAGACATGGCTGAGTGATTACCTGACTGTGATTCCAGCGCAGCCTCTACCCGGGGCTCTGCCTAGGTTCAGTCAGATTCAAACTGGAGATTGTGAGGTAGGAGAGGGAAAGACGGTTGAAGGTGAGGCAGAGAGTCATCTTCCATTTCCTGACCACCTTAGAAACCATCTTCCCCAACTGCCCCACTCCAGGGCTCAGGCTTTGGCAACACATCCTCATTTCACTCTCTTCCGCTTAGGCTTAAAGTCTTATTTGCTAACCACTTAAAGTGAAAGATAAATAGCCGGTCATGGTAAAAGACAATTAGAACAGTAAAAGCACCTTTGGTCACTGCAAAGGGATGAGGTATCCTATCTTGGTCCTCTTTGTATTTCCCTGTGGGCAGGACAGGCCCTAAGAGACACCCAGATCCTTGGCCCAGAAGTCAAGATCAGTACCTAGGATGGGTGACCGAGTCAGGGAGAAACCCAGGTTTCCCTCTAGCCAGATCCCAGTGCTTGAGTCAGGAGGCACCGAGATAGAGCCAGAGACATTAGGACCCTGTCAGATCCTGGAAGACAGTCAACTCTAGGGATCAGGTGGAAAGATGGGAGTCCTTACTCAGCTCTTGAGTCAACCTGGATGACAATTCCCCAGGATAATTGCGGGCTGGAAGAGGCTAGTGTCTAAACCTTTGCAGGGGTTTGAGATCCCAAAGCCAGCCTAGGATGCTTGTCCTAGATCCCCAGGACGGTGGGAACCTCACAGAGAAGCCCAGGTATGGGTGAACAGCCCCCCAGATTGCCTGCAGTGCCTCAACTGTCCGCTTCCAGTTACCCACCTGAGCAGCAGCCTCTCCATCCCCATAGAGGGTCCAGGGCCAGTGGGACAGAATCCTGTGAGAGACAATGATGGGGAGAATCGGGGAAGGCTGAGTGCTTCCCTAGTGGAGCAGAACACACCCTGCTTTATCTCACCCAGGGCTGCTTCAGGTCTGCTAACCACCTACAACACCTAGGGGCTACACTTCAAGGAGTGGTCACTGGGTGTCACCACTGCTGCTCAGGCAAGTGCCTTCACGGCTTAGCTCACACCAAAGGGTGCTGGAGGGAGAAAATCCCTTCTTCCTGACATCTTCTGTGTCTCCTGTGAGCATCAAGATGTGCACGGTCCATCATGGAGTTGCTCCCTTGTGCCTCTCTCCTTCCTAGCTCACTCAGCAGAACGTGAACTCTGCGTCCTCCACAGCAGATACAGGCAGCTGGAGAAGGTCACTCAGCAAAACTGGCTTTGCTTTCGATTCATGATCACAGACCTGGAACGGGCACTCATTCCTGGTAAGCAATCTGTCCCTAAGCATCACGTCGAACTCTTTCACTTCCTTAGACTTGGCGTCTTCAAATCTTCCGTGCCCCTCTTCCGCTTGCATGTGAAACTTTCGTTTCATTCCAAAACAAACAGGAAAAAATAGGTACTAACTTCTTCATTGTTTCATCACCATATGTCCACATTCTCAAAGTCTTGAATTCTTTGCCTTTTTCTGCCTTCTTCTGAAATAACATCTCTATCTCAGAGAATTTCCATCAGCAAACAATTAAGCTCTAATATCTCTCATCTGAAAAATCTCTCTCTTTATACTAAATGATTCTATGGCTTCTAGCCTGTGTCTTTCTCTTTCAGCGCTAAATTGCTCCTTCAACACCATCAAAAAAGCTGTCTACACTAATTCCTTCCTATTCACTCTTCAACCTGCTCGAATTGAACTGACTCCCACCCTGCTTCAGTGCGTTGACTCCTCCAAGTCACTAGGATCTCCATGTCGTCCAATGCAATGGATGTGATATCTCCTTGTAACACTCTCCCCAGGACTGTGCACAGCAGACCAGACCCCTGTCTCCCCTCATGGCTTCCCCAAAACCATACCCTCCTGATTCCACATACTTCTGCTTCTTAGCTTCCTTTTTCAGTTCTCTGCTACCTGACTCTACATATTAGAATGTCTTTGGTGTTGGATTTGGGACATCTTCTCTCCCTTTTTACCCCAGCTTTCCAGGTAGTTGTACCCATTCCTGCTGATTTGTGTATCACCTTCCTCTGCTGATGATGCCCAAAGTTGTATCGTTGGTCCAGTCTCGTCTACTTGACATCTCCATTTGCACGTGTCACAGGTATTTAAAGCTTTGCACGTCCAGAATGGAAGTCTCCCCAGAACACCTGCCGTCCTCCTTTGCTCTTCATCTCTGCAACTGACACTGGTGTCTACCACACTGCTCAAGCCCCACACCTAGAAATCCTCACCTTTTCCTTCACTCCACATATCTATTCCATTAGCAAATCCCTTTTGATTCTTTCCCAAATTCATTTCAAATCTCTTCACTTGTCTCCATCTTAACTGCTACCCACCACATTCAACTCAGGCCACCATCATCTCTCTACTAAACTCATGCAAAGCATTTCTAACTAATCTTCCCATTCCACACTGTCTTCAACCTGTTCCTGATGTAGCAACAGTGATGAAAATACTCTGTATCTTCATCTGAGTATATACATAAAGCTTTGAGGTATGCTTAAGATTTACACACTTTGTTATAGGTTATACCTCAGCTAAAACCAAGCCACCAAAATAAGATATTGATTCCTGAGTTAAAATCCTTCAGTGGCTATATGCTGTCCTTGGAACTGACACCACACCCTGCCTGACTTGGCCCCAGCCTTTTCCTCCAGCCTCATCTTCTATCGTACTCCTCCCTTGCTTGGCAGAACCAAGCTGCCTGGACATTTATCTCGTTTTTCTAACAAACTGAAAGCTTTCCAGCCTGTCTCAGGACCTTTGCTCAGGCTACTATTGTTCCCTTAGCCCAGAATCTTTCCTCCTGCTGAGTACCTTCTCTTCCTTCATGTCACTTACCCAGGCTTTGCCAGATCTCCACATCTAACTCATATCATCTTATTTATTCTTTCTGCTCCTATTGTATTTTTATAATACTATTATAATTTTTTTATTTTTTCCACAATTGGGACCAGCACATACATTTGACAATACATGCTATTATACTAAGTGCTACATAGCTCGCCAACACCACGAGTCTTATAGTCAAAGAGCAGGCAGATCCCTTTGCGTTTTAATTTTTAGTTCACATAAATCAAGGTATGGGTACTTAAGTTAAAAAATAAATAAATCAACAGTTTATTCCAGTATAGCAGCCTCTACCCTTGAGCTGGAGCAGGGAGAGAGTTGGCAAGTTTACAATGTTACAGGTTCAATTGTGCCCTCCAAGAAGACAATGGGTAAGCTCAAAACGGAGCTGGGGGGAGGGAAGAATGCCTAAGAAAAATTTAAAAACTATAGACAAAACAAATAACACACACACACAACAAGAGAAAATACTTTTTCTTTTCCTTTTTTCCTTTTTTGCACACATTAAGTCAGAGGCTAAAAATACAGGACCCAGGGTCCAGGTGTGCGGCCCCAAGACTCCCATGGCAGCAGGCTCCTCTCAGATATCTTGTCTGCCAACACAGCTCACTGACATCACCAATTTGTTTTGACAAGTGCAACCATTTCGACAACAGGGCCATTCAGAACCACTTCGTTTATTCAAACGTTCTTCCGAAAGAATCTCTGCTTGACCGCTTCAAGGATCCCGCTGCTGGTAGTTGTAGAAGGATGGGCTAACCGCCTCCTGTCTAACCCATGCCTGTCACACATCCTCCAGAGAGCCCAGGAGCACCCACTGAAGTCTGAGTGTGTCTAGGGGAGAAACAGCACAGGGGTGAGACAGAGAAGCGAAGGCTTCCCGTAGTGAGCAATTTTTGGTCTAATGCAGCACCCCTGCTTCTGGGACAATGGTAGGAATGTGGTAAAAGATACACAGCCATCAAGCTATCAGCTGTCTCTGAGGAAGCCAGGAGAGGAATTTGTCGCTGTTGAGAGTTGACCCTTGTATGGATAATAAAGACTAATTCTGGTCACTTCAATTTCTGTGCCTCAGTTTTTCCTACTGGAAGCAGAGTTAGCTAACACCCAATGCCTTCTGAGGATGGAAAATATAATTTTAGTTAACTGTACTTTCATACACTATATTTCATATTAGTAAGCATTTTACTTTTTAACATTTCTCGATTTCCAGCCTTACTTCCCTGTGCCAACATGACCTCCAGCCAAGCGGGGAAAACTCGCTCTTCCTTGGGTGGATGTGCCCCTGTTCTTTCCGGTCCCCACGCCCTTCTCTCTATCTGTCATGCCTACCTACCACTCCCACACCCAACTCCAACTTTCAACCTATCTTTCCTTTAAGGCTACTCCCCATGTGCCAACTCCTGCTTATCTACACTCCACATGTTATCGAGTCCCTCCCCTCTCTGAGGACCAGAGCACTTCGTGTTCTCCAAGCCCTTGTCACAGGCTGCTCTGTTGTTGGCGTTCTTGTCTGAAGTGAGAGAGGCAGCAGGAATGGTCAAAAGAAGGCTGCCCTGAGAATCACCCGCCCGGGGCTCCCATCCTAACTCTGTCTGGACACAAGACGTCGTGTAAGCAAGTCACCTTCTCACATTGGGCCTCAGTTTCCTTTTCGTGGAAGGAAAGGCCTGCAGCGGGATTCATAAAGTTTCTCCTGGTTCTAAGGATTCAAGGTTTCCTCGATGCCCCACCCTCCCACCGCAGGGGTGTGAGCCCCTTTACAGCAGAGACCTCATCATCTGCATCTGAGCTCCCGCAGCAGTCCATCTGGGCTGGCACTTAGACACTCTACCCCTTGATCCAACAACTGTTTCATCCTTGCAGCTCCCGGAGAGGCTGACCCCTGGCACAGACTGACCCTGTGGAGGCTTGAAGAAGCAGACCGACGTGATTAAGGACAGGCCAAAGCAAGACTAAAGACTGGAAGACTGCTTAGTCCAAGCACTCCTATGGAGGGCCCTTCCAGCCAAAGGCAGGATCTCCTGCAGCAGTTCTCAACAGGGGGTGATTTTGCCCTCCAGGGGATATTAGGCAAGTCTGTGGACATTTATGGTTGTCACAACTGGGAGGAGAGGTGCTACTGGCATTTAGTGGGTAGAGGTCATCGATGTTGAACAACATTTTACAATGTACAGGATAGCCCCTCCCCCCACCAACAAAGAATTATCCAGCCCCAAAATGTCTGTTGTGTTGTGGGTGAGAAACCCTACCATTTGTCATTCACCTTTTCTCCTCCTATCTTTCCTTCCTCCCATTTCCCCCATTCTCCCAGGATAAGCAACATTCCAAATGATGCCACTGGAATGCAGGGGGCTTTGGTACAATAACACGAGAACACTCAGCCTTGCTTCGTTATCATGAAGAAGTAAAATCTATCATCAAGCCTCAGCACATCTTTCATAGGACCCCTTCACTGTCTTCCCCATAGCTTCTTTTGAAAGGGAAGGCTTTCCCAATTTTGTTCTCTACAACTTGTCTGCTATGGAGTGAGGATGGTGGGCAGGAAGAAGGAATACAGGCGTCTTCCTACTTTAGGTGCCTTCTAAGTACGGGGCACCTTTGAATGAAAACCTTATTACGCAACTCTTCAAAGTAAAGAACAGACTAGTGGTGAATCCCTCCCCCGCCCCACAAGAAAAGAGGGCATTTAAGAATCAATTTACAGATTGCCTGTCAACAGATACAAGAAAGGAGGCACAAAGAGCTCAGGTGTTCCGAGTGGCTGCCAACAGAAAGCAAGCCAAGGGGAGAAGATAGCGGCCGTCAGCAGATCCAGTTCACAGAAGCTGTCTGCACGCTGCTCTTCAGGAACTCAATGTGTGAAGAAGGACTCCTGTGTCAGAGTAAGCTGAAGTCAAGGACACACCCAGAGCCATGAACATGATACCTGTCTTGGCCATTTGAAAGTTCCACGAAGACAGTCCCAACTCATTTGCTTTAGGATTTTCCCCATGTAACCGAAAATAGGCCTGCTTTTTTCTTTCTCTTTTCCCAGTGGCTGAGCTGGCCCACTCATACTTCTTTTCGGCTGATACATGTTTTAATCTGAGGGAACCTTTGGCCACATAAGCAAATGAGGTACACGTGGGAGGCATTGTCCTTACACTTGTAGTCCACAGCGCTGGCTATGGACAAGTGTATGCTCTGATAAGGTTTTATAGGGAGAGCTGGAAAGCACACTTTCCTAATAAAATAAATGATAAGCGACTGCACCTGCAAGGGATGAATGGCTCTCAGAAGCCATAGGGGTGTTAGGTGAAGAGTCGAAAGCAGGCATGTGTTACATTCCCGAAAGGAGGAGTGTGAGGCAGGACACCGCAAGTCTCAAGCTTCCTTCTGCCCTCTCCCATGTGAAAGAGAACGTGGCCACTCTGATGTAATGGCCCTCAGTTTTCCAGGCAACACTCATCTCAGATGTTCTTTTTATGTGTCTGACTCCAGGTGGACTTAATTATAGTGGTTCATAGCCACAAAGAATTCAAAAGGACTGGGAGTGGAATCCTAGAAGTTGTATTTTTCTAAAGCATCCCAGGTGAATCCAATGGCCAGCCAGATTTGGGACTTATTGGTCAAACCTTCCCAAAGCAACTACATGGGATTTGGGATTGGGGTGGCAGGACAGTTCTTCACGGACATCATGCTGTGCGCTGCGTGTTTGTATTTGCACTGGGAAAGAAATGCACCCTGAAAGGCAAGTATATGCCTGGTTGTGTAACAGCAATCAGGAACTCAGGTGACAAAACATGAATAGGAAAGCCAGGAGGTCACTGTACCTTGCAGAGTGAATGCTGAGAAATTATAGGTACAGAAGCCATGAACTCCCTGCAATCACTGTATCAGATCAGCATTAAGGAAGTGACAGGAATCAACAGATAAGAGGGCACCAGAGAACCAGGGTGTCGAAAGAAGAGAAGAACCAGACCAAAACAGACACCCTTTCTTCCCCCATGTAATTATGAGCCCATCAAAGCTCGGGTAAGGGGACTGGAGGATCATGGTAGTGTTATCGGCTTACATTGATTGAGCTCTAACTATGTCCCAGACCCCATGCTAAGTGCTTAACATATACTTTACCTCATTTAATTATCACAGCATTATAAGGGAGGATGTTAGTGTTACTCTCACTTTACAGAAGAGGAAACTGAGTCTCAGAGGGCTTAAGTGAGTTACCCAGGCCACATACAGTGCACACAGGTTCAGAACTGTCCCTGAACCTTTGCTTCCAGCCCCCTGCTCTACCACCTTCCAACCCTGAACACCAGAGTGCCACTACCCTGTGGTCACACAGGGGTGCTCCGCACAGTTGCTATGTGTATTTAGTCATTGGAGAACTTTGAATGTAACATCCACAGTGTAGGCTCAATTCTTTTGAATTAATCCTTTGATAACAGCAGAAGCTAAACTGAATGCTGCTGTGAAAGAAAACGTGGTTCCCTATTACCTGGTTGTCAAAGCCATGTCCCACCTACCACCCCACCCCTACTCTCATTTCAACAGCTCCATCTCTCATTATTTCTCTATTTAAAAAGGTAATACGTGCACAGAGCATATGATGAAGTGAACTGGAACTTGTCATGCAAAGCAGTAAATACCAAATGGCAGGTATCTTCAAGGCTCCATGGGACCGCACACTTCACTGGACCGGGGCACCAGGGAGGGTCAGACCAGGAGGGGACTGATGTCAAGAGGACGCTGGAGTGTGTCTAGGAGAGGCGAAGGAGAACAGATGCATTGTGGCAGTGGGAGTGTAGCACAGAAGGCCTGGCCAGATGGCATTCACTTATTCAGAAATACTCAGTAAATTTTGATCCCCTACTAAGTGCAAAGCCCATGGTTATGCCTAGAAATGGTAATAAATTCCCAATAGGAATTGCAAGTCACACAGAGAAAAATCATACAGTGGTCAGAAGACCCACAGGCAGATATTAGAAATCTTAGTCTGCTAAAAAGGACCTGAATAATTATCACCTGCTAATAACTTCCCTGTCCTGGAGACAAAGAAAGCAATTTCACCAATAGCAATGCTGGTGAATATTTACTGAGTGCTTACTACCTGCTTTGAATTATATGAAGCACTTTATAGTCAACATTTCATGGGTTTAATACTCGGAGATGGGTTTTATCTTCTCTTTAACAAAGATAAGGGAACCGAGGCTTATTATACATATGAACAAACTTGTTCAATGTCCCACAAGTAGTAAGTTGCAGAGCTAGGAATTAAACTCTGGTGTGTCTGACACCAAAATTCCCATCACTATCCCTTCAAGCTAGGCCCCCTGCCCACCTGCAGCCAAATCTCCTGGTCTGCTTATTAAAATGAAGATCCCCAAGCCCCATCCTAAGCCTCTGGTACAGGTTCCTGAAGTTTGGGTACCACTGTACACCACTGCCTCCCAACTATGGGAAAATGCTACTCTGAATAGAATCCTGTTCAGTAAAAGGAGAAAGATTTATACTATCTGAGGAGAAACCAGAGTATTGGAATCCTAGTCAGAAGAGCTAATTGGAGACTTGGGAAGGATGGAAGCACCAGGAGAAAGTGTCCGTCACGTGGCTAAGAGATAAGCACAGTCAGACACAAAGCTTAGAAATGGTGAAGGCAGACTTCAAAGAGATCAGAGAAAACAGAGTTAGGACTCTGTGGATAGCAATTCTACAAGGCAGATCAACGCAACAAAAGCAGGAGTCTCTTCCTTAATTGCCTATGACCTTGGCCCCCTCTTGGATTACAATTAACTTGACCACGGTCCTATCTTGGTGGAATATCAGACCCAAAGGCCACACCAAGCTCATAAATAGGGATAATGAGTAACAAGAGCAGAAGATGGGAGACTTGGGAGCTGTGGGAATACAGGGCATGGAGTGAGTCTGGGCAGTGATTCAGGAGTAAAACTGAGTGAAAGGGTGTTAGAATCTGCTTTTATGTGGAGATGTCTGCCAGGGACGGGCTGGCCTAAGAAGTCAAATGGCCCAGGCTGGTCCAGGCATGGTAGCACACTGCAGAGGGGATTCAGGCCTAGGGTGGGGTGTTGCATTACAGGGCCTCTGAGGTCTCCTAGATTCTGTGGATTCTACTTTTAAGTCATTGAAAATTTCCCCCTGTATCATTTCTTTAGTGTTAGGCTGTCAGAATTTGGATAGAAATACTGCTCATATTATTTCTACCTCTAAATAGTCTGAAGAATTGATCCAGTTGATTGGAAAAAGTCAGAGGGGTGCACTGTGCATTTCAACGGCATCTTACTTCATGATCATAACTCTTGGAGATGGTTGCTGCTCACCGGCTGAGGAACTCTGGGCGAATGGCAGGGGGAGAGGGGGTTGTTGGGGAGGCAGATTAGAACACGTCACCTTGAGTATGATGTTACTTCTTCCCGGAATGTCAGCTCTGTAGATACTAACCCAATATTAATGGTGGATGGTATTAGTACAGACTACCTGCTGCTTTGTCAGCTGAAGGGAAGAAAGCAATTGAAATTTTTCTCACTCCCCAGCAACATCTTTAACCTCTACTCCAAGCTTTTAGAAGTGGAGTAAAAGGGCGGGGTGGGGGGAGGAGGACATGAGTGCCCTACTTAGGAACGGAGTAGAGAAGTCCTGGGGTTACCCAGAGAAGATGTAGGGTGCTGTCCTCCCTACTTCTCTTTACTACTCCCCACACACTGTCTCACCAATAGATGTCCATGTTGGGTAGGGGACACTATCTGCCACCCAAATCAGAAGTTCAAAGTTTTGGTCTCAGCTCTACCAGCACCTCACTCTGACCTAGTCCAAGTCAGTGGCTCTTCTTGGGACTCTGCTTTCCCATCTGTGAATGGAAGGTGCAGAGCTCCTTTCAACATAATCAAACTAAGTATAAAGTTTGGAGATGCCTCCTGAAGAGGGGGTGGGAATGGAGAAGGAAGAAGAGAAGGGTGGGCAGCAGGTGGCACATGGCAAGATTCCTTAGAATCTTGCTACTCAGAGTGTGGTCTGCAAACCAGCAGCAGCAGCATCACTTAGAGATCTCGTCAAAAGGCACATTTTCACTCACTAGGTCTGGGGCAGGGCCCGAGACCCCCTGTTAACTTACACATTTCCAAGTGATACTTACACACTTTAAAGTTGGAAACATCCTGCTTTAAGATATCATCAGTCCATGAATCAACTGTGGATGTGCCTTTCTGTTTTTCCTTTCATGGGTTCCTATCACTCCCAAATTTCCTAGCTCTAGGACTACTGCCAGTGGCTAGAATAGTTTAAGATTTAGTGGTTTTCTGGCTTGGGGCTTAAAGAAATGCCCCATGCTCCTGCTATATAACATCCACACACATCTATCCACACACATTTACTAATAAATTAACCCACTAATGAATTCGTCTATTGTATTCAAGAAATAACCTAAAGGGCACCAGGCACAGCTTGAGGGTTCAAAATTAAGGATGAGTAGGGCATGGCCCTGTTCTAGAGAGTTTAGGGACACACCTAGACAGCCAGCTCCAAATCAGTGTGATGAGTGTTTATGTAATTAGCAAAGAGGATACATTCCAGTGACACGTTTATAGTCAGAAACTATGTTGTCGCAGGCAGAAAGAATTCTGGAGGCAGTCCTAGATTGTATCCGCCTCCACCATCCGATTCTGTCTTTCCTGTGGCCTTGAATCTGTGGCTCCTCTGCCCACACAGGAGGATGTGCTCTTGGGACAGTCCCTGTGTGGTGACTCACAGGATACTGACAGTGATGACTCGTTTAAATCCTTCTCCATTCCCTGACAATAAGGACCTGTGGTGCGACCCTTCCCTTAGTCCAGGGGTTCTTAAGTCGGCATCCACGGACAGCTTATTCTGGACTGGGGTGATGGGGGAGGAGTCCATGTGCCACATGTTTTGTGTATATGCTTAATACATCTGTCTTGGGAGAGAAAGTCCACACGTGATCATCAAAGGACGGTGAAACTGAAACATTGAGAACCAGTGCTTGTTACTGTCCACCTGCTGCCCCGAGCTCCTGGCAGTGGCAGCTGCTTCCTTCCCTTCTTCCTCCTCCATCTCTTCCCCCTCTTCAGCTGGCATCTCCAAAGTTCCTCTGTGCTTAATTTGGTTATGTTGAAAAGAGCTCTGTCTGCAGCATCAGCCATGCCAAAGAGCTAAGGAATGATCCTTGTCCCCAAATCAACCCTGTCATAGGGAAGCCCAGCTGGGCCACAGGGAAAATCGCTGGAACCCAGAACCAGATCTTTAGTAAATGGCTGGCTGATCCTCTGTCTTCAATAACTAGAGGTAAGAACTTTTTATGTCACCTTCTGGGCTTTCTGGGTGGTTAATGACAGTGATCTCTGCTATGAAAACTCCCTTTCCTTTGTCCCATAAGGTGTCTGTACTGTGAAAGGCAAGGGTGGGGGGTGGGGGCAGCACTCCACAGATGGACAATACATTTACAACAAGGAGACAACTGTTGAGTCTGTTTTTACTCTAAAATTTAAGCTTCCAAAACCATAGAGAGCATATCTTTGATGTATCATTCTCAGTTCAAATCCAGCTATAGGCATGAAAGAGGAGGAAGTATGTTTTGAATAAGATCTAAGGCACAGAGTTCCATATCCTCGCTATGTGGTTGTGAGTGCATCATGAAGTTATTTTGCAACATAAATTTGCCTTTCTACTTCTGCTCTAGAATAACTGGGGCCTATTGAATATGCTGTGTGACTGCTTCTCCCAGCCTTCCTGCCTGTGTCTGGCAGGACTCATGCTGAAATGAGTATTCCTGGATGCAGAGCACCTGGTGAAGAGAGGAAGGGTGGGGTGGCCCAGAAGGTTGCTGGGAAAGTAGAATGGGAACAAATATTTACTGTGGAAAATTCAGCGTTGATTTTCATGGATAACTTGGAGCAGATCCTCTACAGCAGCTGTCAACCGCAGAAGAGTTTTCCGAACAACAGCTTTTGTTCAGTATGGAGAGTGGGTAGGCCTGGCCCCAGGGAAGAAGAGAACATAGCCTGAGACCAGCTCCCAGGGGCAGGAGATGAGGGGCAGGAGACTGATTTAATATGGAAAATTGACCTGACCAAGGGGCTGGATTAACAACCTCATATTACATAAGCCATAGATTCGGAGAACATTCCATATTCATTTATCAAGCAGGCATTTGCTAAGAGCTTCACAGCCTAGGCACTGTGCTACCAAGTTGCCGGAGTTATGTCCAAGAACAGAACAGACACAGCTTCCAGCCCTCATGGCCCTTACAGTCTGAGAGATGGACAGTAGGCTTAAGTGTTGTAACAGTGCTGTTGTAACAGTGCTGTAACAGGGATGACACCTCCAGGGTGTTGTGGGGGCACAGAGGAGGGACAGCCAACCCTGACTTAAAGAGATCATGGAAGCCTTCTTGGAGGAAGTGATGTTGAGGCTGATAGCTAAGAAGTTAGGTAGGCCCCAGGGTTGAAGGGTGGCAACAGGAAAGAATTTCAGGCAGAGTGCACCCTCTTTGGGGCATATGGTCATATCTGTCAACTAAGGCAAACATTACATCATTTTTGTTTTCAGAGTTATCTGTTCAGTGTTTACAATCTCTTAGCATAGCAGTGGCAACCAGAGCTAACAGAGATTCCATGTCAGAGTTTTCCAAGTGTGTCCTGGTTTTTTAGTTCTGCGAGGTCTGTGAACTTCTGAAGCAACTTTCACTTTTACGTATTTGATTTCTTAAAAATAAACTTTTTTTATTTTTGGACAATTTTAGATCATTACTTGATTTTTAAATGTATATTTTGAAATAATTTCAAATTTAAAGAGAAGTTAGAAAAATAGTATAAAAAGCTGCCATACATTTTTTAACTATATTCACCAATTGTTTACAGCTTGCTACATTTGCTTAATTCATTATATCTATCTACCTATGCATATCCAACACATTATTTTCTTTGCCAAACAATCTGAGACATCGTACCCTTTATACTGAGAGGTTATCTCCTAAGAACAAAGACATTCTGTTATAGAACTGCAGTACAATGATCAAATTCAAGAAAACAGTGATACTAACTATGCTATTACCTAATATAGTCTGTATTCAAATTTCACCAATTGTCCTAACAATGCCCTTTATATTTTTCTACTTTGAGATCCAGTCCAGGTCACACATTGCCTTTCGTTGTGGTGTCTCTTTGGGGTCCCTAATCTAGACCAGTGCCTCAGCCTTGCTTTCTCCTTCATGCCATTGATATTTTGAAGAGTGCAGATAGGCTGTTTTGTAGAATGCCTCTTAATGTGGGCTTATTTGATGTTTGTTTCATGATTAGATTCAGTGGCTGCACTTCCAACAGGTGAGTGATGTTTTATCTGTCTCAGGAGATCACATCACTCATGATATCAGTGTATCTCATGATCGGTAATGTTAACTTTTATTTTGGTTTTTGGTAAATTTTAAACTGTAACACAAACATACATATCCAAATGTGTTCATATTCAAATTTGATCACAGAGGAAGTTAATGAGCTGAACTGCTTTGCATCACCTTGTTTGAATGTAGACGTCAGTGTTTAGCTTCTCCTGCCATCTCTGCATGCATTGGAACTTCTTGTAAATGGGCCATTGATTAATAAGATTGTAGCTGCGTTTTGGCCTTTAAAAAGGCTGGGCGTAAAATTGTGGAAGTAATTAATGACTGCTTACCCATGTAAATCAACATTTTCTCGATACTATACAATCAAAACAACATACAAAGGGAAATTGGAATCTTAAGGTTAATGTAAGGTGACAATGAACCCCACTGGGCTGATTTGGGCTCATCAAAAGAGACTTGCTGTACTTTTAGGACTGTAAGACGCACTGGACCGTAAGATGCACCTAGGTTTTAGAGGAGGAAAATAGAGGAAAAGAAATTGAAGCAAAAAATGTGGTAAAATAATTAATAACAAATAACATAGGCCACCCCCCAAAACAAGCCAGTAAGCTACATTCAAACTATAAGATGCACCCCCTTTCCTCCCAAATTTGGGGGGAGCGCGTCTTATAGTCCGAAAAATGTGTTATTTGTCTCAATGCCTGACTTTATACTAATTTGGGCTTATAAAATCTTTGCATATGTTCTGTGTGTGTTATATACATTGGGCTCTTGTATGGGATATTGATTGAAATAAGGTTCCCTTGCTTTGGACATTTGAAAACTATAGGTGTATACCACTTTAAATCATACCAACTGTACAACCACTTTTGTTCTAACAACCCAGAGCTCAGGAAATCCACACACATCCATTTACTAATGGGTCATTAAGTGTGGTCCCCAGTTGCTCCAAATTGTACAAAATTTGAGATTTCTTGCTTTTCTTTTTGAAATTCAATTCTACTTATGTTAAAACATACCAATACAAACATTTTATGAATATATCATATCTATGCAATTACCTGGTTAGCCACTGATCCACACAAATGACCCAAATAAGGACAGTTCTTCCTTGGACAGTGTCTAGCCCAGAGGTCTTATTCCACAAATGAGAGCAATGAGATCCAGAGAGATGTCTTCTGGAGAAGGAAGCTGCTGATGGTGGATGGACCGGAGCTCCGCCTGGACAAGGTGTTGGGGAACCTTTCTGATGGCAGAAGTGCTCTCTCTGGAGGTGATCAAGCTGCCTTCCCCTCTCTCTTGGCCAGGGTGGGTTGCTGGCAGCTGAAGCAGGCCTTGAGCGGGGTCCTTCAGGCTGGTTTACTCATCTCAAATTCAGCCATAGAACTGGAGCCCATCCAGGTCTTTAGGAGCTTCTAGATTTCCTAGTAGATTTTGGAATAGAAGATGGTCTTAACAGAAGCACAAGGCAGAAGAGGAGCTGCCTTAGAAAGCCATTTATAATATATTTTCATTGGGAAAATGCAATCTAAGTTCCAAAAGATTTTTCCAAACTCAACCAACGTATCTATAAATTGGAGACCACTGAAACTTATTCCATTCCATTGAACCATTGTGGGTTTCATATCTACACACACAAAGCAGTACAATAGCTATTTGGTAGGTGCCAAGGGGATATCAGGAAGGTTAGGGCATGGACCCATGCTTAGGAAGCCTACAATAATCCCAGGGAAATGATCCATGCATATATTAAAAACGTAATAGCAACATAAGAGGATATTTGACGACATGTTTGGAAGAGTGGAAGAGAAAAATGGATCACGGAACATTGGAAAAGGAAAGCAGTGTGCTGTGTGATTAAATGCTGGGGCTCATAAGTCAAATGACCTGGATGAAAATGCAGCTTCTGCCTGGCTGGCACAGATCAGTGGATTGAGCGCAGGCTGCTACCAAAGGATCCCTGGTTTGATTCTGGTCAGGGCATATGTCTGCGTTGCGGGCCAGGTCCCCAGTGAGGGCCGTGTGAGAGGCAACCAAACATTGACATTTCTCTCTCTCTCTTTCTCCCGTCCTTCCCCTCTCTAAAAATAAATAAAATGTTTTAAGAAAGAAAGAAAATGCAGCTTCTCCACTCCCTAGCCATGTGGCAAGTTACTTAAGTCCTCTGGTCATTTTTATTGTCATCCACATGTTAGCTATTAGTATTCTCTCAGCCTAAGCGTGAAACATCATTTCAGGGATGGAGAGCATGTGAGCAGAAGGGCGGGAGCGGGCTTCGCGGCTGAGTGACAAAATCATAATGAATTATCCTCGCGAAAAGCTCCACAAGCTACTTTCGTAACTTTGTGGGTACTTACCAAGCAAGAGCAGGAGGCGGGCAACCCTGGAAACCTGATCCCACCCACGCTCTTACGTCCACACTCTACGGCACCTCCCTCCAGAGATTCCAGCGCCAGTCCCCAGAGGGCGCTGCCGCCCTGCCGCCGAGCCCGGCCCGGCGCGCGTCCCCGCCGCCCATGTCGCGGGAGCGCGCCGCCCAGGTGAGGAGGCTGAGGCCTGCGCCGCCGCGAAAGGGCTCCTCAGCCGGCGGGGCGGGGCGAGGCGGAGCCGGAGAGGCCGGGGCGGGGCGAGACCGGGCGGGACGGGGCGGGCGGCCGCGGGGCCGTGGCCAGACCAAGGCCAGAGGCGGGACCAGCCGCCGCCGTCTCCGTCTCGGTGTCGCGTCCCCCACAGCGCCAGGCAGCTGCCGCGAGAGAAGCGGAAACTGCCGGGTGCGCCGCGCCGACCTAGAGCGCGCTGAGGAGCACGGGGTGGCCTCTGTCCGGCCCAGACCCGCCGAGCGGAGCCCAGCGCCCCCTCCCCCGCAGCCCACAGCCCCGCGCCCCGCCCCGGCCCCGCCCGACCTCACCGAGCGCCCCCGGACCGGCTCCCGGGGCCCCAACGCTCCCACCTGAGCCAGTCGCCGGTCACCTGAACCCGTAAGCCAGCGCCATGGCGGAGCAGGAGAGCCTGGAGTTCGGCAAGGCGGACTTCGTGCTGATGGACACTGTCTCCATGCCCGAGTTCATGGCCAACCTCCGACTCAGGTGAGGGCGGAGCTGCCGTACGCAGTGGCGCGAGCCTTTGCTTTCCCGAGAGGGGGCGCCCCTGCGGTGCTGCTGGGTGCGGGGGCGCGCCGAGCTCGAGGGCTGGAGGGCGAACGGAATGGGGTATCCCGGGCTCTTTCCCGAGAAAGGGCGTCCGGGGCGCGGCCGCATTTGGTGTGAGGGGCGTGCCGAGCTCGAGGGGTGCGCCTTCCTGAGATGGGGTGCTGTCTGGGCTGGAGGATGGTGCGGGGGAGGTGTAAGGGGTGTGCGGAGTTGGAGTTAGCGCTTGGGGCAGAGCTGGCTAGTGCACTACCCCAGGTAAATGATGTGGGCGGGCCAGGTGACCTAATGGAAACAAAAGTAAAGGAAAATAACTTTAGGAAGAATCGTGGCAGCCCCGAAGTTCTGGGAAGACTGAGGGTTATTTAGCAGAGAGGTTAGGGTCTCATCCCGATCCACACTTGCTGCTTTTCTTTTTCTCTTCCTTCTTCTCCCCCTCCCCCCACGGCCTGGCGTGGTTCCATCACATCATTCAGGATGCTTTGGAGCGGTCCCTGAGCTGTCTGTTCCAGGACACTGGCTATTTTTTTAGTTACTCTCTGAACGTAATTAGACACGTTTCCAGACATCGAAGAGACTGCTTGGCTTGCCAGTGCCAAGATAAACTGTCTGAATTTGACAAGGCATTCATGGTTTCAGTTTTTTCAAGGAGTTATGGATGGAGCCCTTGTGTTATTGACATCCTTGAAAACACGGTTACAACTAAACGCCCCCAAATAGGCTTCCAAAAACGAATATATTGTAGAAAGTGTTCTACATGTGATTAGTTATCTTTTGATAGGGTAATATGTAAGCAGAGCTTTAAGGTAGTTTAAAAAAAAAAAAAAAAACAGTAAATAACTGAGTTTCAAAATAACTGAGCTTTGGTGTGTGTGTTTCCTGAAAGTTCTAGCCCCATTTCTGGTTAGGTTTATAGCTAAATACCACACCATGTGCTTATAAAGTGAAAATCATAATCTAGGTTTGAGTGCTTAACTAATCTCACTTCTCAGCATTAATTACCCCTGCTAGCTTCAATTTAAATTTTTTAAAAAGATTTTATTTATTTATTTATTTAGAGAAGGGGGAAAGGAGGGAGAAAGAGAGGGAGAGAAATAACAATTGGTTGCCTGTCCCACACCCACAACTGGCGACTTGGCCCACAACCCAGGCAAGTGCCCTGACTGGGAATTGAACCCACAACCTTTGGGTCCGCAGGTTGGCAGGTTGGCACTCAATCCATTTAGCCATACCAGCCAGGGCTTTACATTTTAAAAACTTCTTAATCTTTGCAATTGCAAACCCTATAGAGTCTTCATCTGCTCTTGGCCAGATTTCCTTGCGCCCTGGAGAATATAGCAGGGGCACAGAACTGATTTTCTACACCAGTCTGTTTCAAAGACACCTCAGTCAGCACGTCTGAGTTTCTTCGTTTGTAAAATAATGAGAATCTTCAGGATTTTTCAGCACTTAATATACGGTCTCTTTTGCTTTCACATATCATTGGTTACAGAGTGTCTAAGTATGAGGTTTGAATCTTAACGATTTTTAATGTGTGCCAAAACTTAACTCCCATGCACATAGAAGAGAACTTGGCAATTTAATTAGACATCGTGTGAGGTGCTCTAGGAGTAGGGTGGGAAGAGTCAGAGAACTATAAGATGTGCTCCTTACCTCTCAAAGAGGGGTCATGTCGGTAAAGACAGGGAGAAAGGTGAAAACTTCTGTTTAAATAACAGGCAAAGAAAACGATAGAAGAGTTAATTAAGCTTTGTAGAGCTTAGGTGATTCTTTGCCACACAGTGGTACAGGTTCATTGTTCTGGAAGTTCATAAGAGGGAGAGATGCTTTAGGTTGGGTTAAAACACCGTATTGAGGAGGAGAGAAGTTGTGTTACAAAAAGTGGGTAGAATTTGTCTAGGTGAAGAACATTCCAGGTGGGTAAAATGGCATGAGCAGAGAGGTGCAGAGGCATGAAACGCTGCTCTGGGTGATAATGAATAAATTACCTGGAGGGGAAGGAGTTGTGGGAGGAATCGCCAGTTCTCATTAGCATGACCCTTGGCTAATGCCTAGGTTTGTAGATTTACTTTTACACCCAGTTACCAAGTCAGTCAAGATTCTGGGTGTTCAGATGTGCATGTCTCCTCTGTGAGAGTACTTGACAGCTCTTAGAATTTGCTGCAGTTCTAATAGTACAGATTCAATGATTGCTCATGATTGACTTCTAAGTTGGGAGTAGTCTGTTCCCAGTATTTGTAAACACAATCCCAGCAAAGGGTAGCAGTGCCCTCTCCTCCTCTCCAGCTGTAAACCCTGAAGACCCAGGTAGAAAGCAGTCCTCTCTATAGTATGAATTTCTGGTCAGCCTGATACCCCTGCAGACTTTTTCAGTGTTTAGCTGCTTGAGCTACTGGGCTCATGCTGTTGTGACCCTGGGACACTTGGTTTACTTTGCAGAAGGTGACCAGAAACCCACTGCAGGTACAGGTTCTCTTAAGTGATATAGTATTTTCATCTCCTGGAGCATGGGTGGTGTGGCTGTACTATGTGTATGTTTATGGTTGCATCTAGGCAAAATTTGAGTATATTCCATCTCTCAGTAATAGGTGTGCATGTACCCGATCATCCCTGGCTTCCCCAAGTTAAGGCATCCCCCCTCTGTCTAGAATGTCCTGTCCTTTGCTCTCCACCTGGCTCTGCTACAAGGTCCTCTTTTGCATTTATGGTCTGTGACATACAATTAGGCACTTAAGGCTACTGTTGTTTCAGGGATCATCTCATCTTAATTTTAATTTTTCTGACAGCAGCACCCAGCCTAGTGGGGGGCACATAGTACATTCCAATGACAACCTTTTTTCATAGGGAAGAAAAGGAATGTTTCACTTCTCCCTTTGTAGCTTTTACGATTGTCCATTTAGAATTATCTTATTTTACTGACCTTTTTTCGATTGGAGCTAAAGCTTGATTTTTAGATATCTGTACAATTGATACAACTTTTGCCTTACTGTTATTGTTCTTAAAAAATTGACTTAGGTACGTGTCTATGCTTGTGAGTCTGGATAAGGCAAGATTAAAGGGGTGATGTGGATTAGTGTGAGTTAGTACCTATATCTGAGAAGCAGTTTCAGTTTTTATTTTTTACCCTTATGTCCACAACTGCTAGTTTCTTGAGGGCTACTGCCTTACCCTCCCAGAAGTCTCTTGCTAGAGGAGATTTGTTCTGTGTTTTGACTCTTGGTGGAGGTGGAGGTGCTGATGGTTTTGGTTGCAGTGGTAAGCTCCTCGCTCCATTTTCAAGGGTCTATGCCCAGGGGTAAGATTCCTGCACTGGCACCTCCTGCCTTCACCGTCAGGCCTGGTTCCTACTAATAACCCTAATGACCACTTGAAGCCCTGACCGTGGCCTCCCCACCATATTCTGTTTTCCTCGTAGCCACTTCCTTTTTGGACCTGGAGCCCCCTAGTTCCTTTTGTCCTTGCTGAGGCCATTCTTGTACACGAGTGTTTCCAGTATTCACAGCTGTCTCTCAAAGTGAGAGTCCTGCCAGTGTGAGACACATGGAATGTCTGGTCCTCACTGTGCTCCTCACCTAGCCATCCATGTGAAAGGAGGAATGCAGGCCGCTGCTCTGGAGTGGACTTGAGCCGAGGACAGCGTCCCTGGGAGCCGTGCCTTTCATTTAGACAAAGAAATACACCGCAGGCTTCCAGGAGTCCAGTTTTCTAACTTTGTTGCTGGTGCTTTCTGTTCTAAGAATAAGGGATCAGCTCAGCCTTATATCTTGGTTTCTTAGAAATGTAATTTTTTCCTTCCCTCTTTTCTTACCGGCTTTTCTCTTCCGTAAAAGCAGTCATTTAAAGCACTGTGTTTGCCAAAGCTACAGGCAACTTTTCACTTTTAGCCAAACACAATGATGTTTTTTATGCCTTT
This sequence comes from Anoura caudifer, assembly GCA_004027475.1. NCBI lineage: Eukaryota > Metazoa > Chordata > Mammalia > Chiroptera > Phyllostomidae > Anoura > Anoura caudifer. The sequence continues at coordinate 207,872 of PVKU01002333.1, read as the reverse complement.
GACATATATATACCTTTATATCCTGTGCCTTGTAGGATATTTAGCAGCATTTTGGGCCTCTACCCCCCCAGATGCCAGTAGCCCCACCCCTCTCCAATTTATTCAACTAGACTGTCTCCATATACTGCTGAAGACCCCTGGGGGAGGGGAGAAATGGTCCCCATTTGAGAACCATGGGCCCAGGCTGTTCTCTCTCTCTTCCCCTCATCTCTACCCTTGCTCGCTGCCTGTCACACTCTTACTCATTCTTTGAGACAGCTCTGAGAAATCAAGTCAGGGTTGATTATACTCTTACTTGTGCTCCCAGGATACATGGACACTTGGTCACACTGTTAGAATTTGTCATACTGTATTGTTATTATCTGCACATCTGCCTCCCCACCAAATTGTCTTCAAAGACAGAGAGCCTGTCCAGAGGTGGATCCAGGTTTCGTGGTCCCTGGAAACTCATGACAGTGGAGGAGGTGGGGACCATCTTTAAGAAAGACACAGAAATGATGAATGCAATATTAGGTACTGGGCTTTGGAAGGGAACAGAGCAAGTGGCTGTGATGCAAACGCATCTCACGTCTCTTTGTATTTGCTATCATGCTGCAGAATTTCGCACCTGTGTGTTCACTCCATCTTAAAGTGAGTTACTACCGAGCAGTCACATATTGGCTGATTGTCCTTCTACCAGTGGAATCCTTAAGTATAAAAAACACAGGCTTCTACAAAGTATTGTACTTATTTTATTTTAATACAGCTCAACTGTGTGGAAGGAGGAAGAGTGAGTTGGAGTTTGCAGAGAGGCTATGAGTGGGCACACACATGCTCAGCACACCACTTCTGTCCTCTTTCTCTGCAACTCTTTGGTCATTTGGAAAAATTTAGTGGGACGAAGGATCCCTCCTGCTTGCCAGGGGCAAAACCTTAGATACTCTGGGTGGTCTTCAGGCAAGTATAAATCTGTGATTGGTTCAGAGTCCTAGTTAGAAGTAACTCTAGTTAGATTTATAGGAGAGGTGAATGGCACACTAAATCTTTCTGGCTTCCATGTGGAATTCTTTGGCAACCACTTTTAGAGGCCTTCGGAAAAGGACAGTTTGCTCCGTGCCTGTTTTGCACATTGGCTTCGTATTGGGACAGAAATGAGAATTTGGGTTTTGGAGCTGCCTTTTGGAGTGAATCACCCTGCGTCCTGTTTCCTTTCCTACTCCATGACAGATTTCCAAGGCTATTTTTATTCAGGGTCATTTGTTGACCCTGGAGACTTCTGCTGAATTTAGCTCCCAAATAGAGCCAGATGTGGGTAGAATCAAGTCCTCCGAAGTTGCCACCGGTGCATTTCACTGCATATTGCTGAAGGGTTCTATTTCTACATTAAAGAGATGAGCTTTGAGTTTTTGCTTAACTTGGAGACAAAAATGGTGACTCTGGTATAGGGAGAAACATGTTTGTTTAGTGACTCTTGTGTACATTGTCTGCACTGTAAATTACCTGACTGTGGGGAGCTGTTGTTGACATTCTCACCTGAGTCTGAGCCATCTCAGCAAAAAACCACCCTCTCTCAAGAACTGGCCCCAGTCAAAGATAGTTCTCTGGCATCCGTCACTGTGTTGCTATTGGGACCGGATTGGATCATTGCATCATTGCCCAACCACTGCCCAGTCGATCTACTGGGAAACTCTGCTGTCAGTGGTAGCACCATCCCTGCTGGGTAGATGAGCTGTTGAAGAGCCTCAACGACAAGCCCGTAAAAATGTCAGCTATAGCCATAAATGGGTTCAGAGGGTAAGAGCATTTTCAAATATACACTATAGGCCTCTCTCTCTTTTTGTCTATTACATTCCTTGGTTGAGATGACAGTTTTATTTCCTGTGGGAAGCAGGCTTGTTTCAGTTCAATTGCTATATAATTACTGGTTAGCTCTCTTAATAGAACAGTTTTCCGAAACGTTAGTTTTTGGCATTTATGGGAAGAAGTGAAGGGAGAACATGCTTGTAACGGAGCAATGGAAGGAGCACAGTCTTTGAGACCTCACGGACCGTGTTCAAATCCCAGCTTCACTTTTACTCGTTTTAGCATTGAGATATAGGGTAAGTTAACTTGCCTAAGCCTCAGTTTCCTTATACTACATAAAATGATTGCTTTTCAGGGTTATGGGATGAAATCACGTGCTGTGTGAAAAGTACCTTATCAGTGTTTGGTACATAATTCCTGCCCAACTAATGATAACTATCTTTCTGAATCCTTCCCAAATGGCCTCACTTCCTTGTCCTAACTCCATAGCTGCTGAAGATTTATTTTCCCTTCTTCCTTCCTCATGAAGACAGATTTATTTGCTTTGGTTTGTTTGAGAGGCAAGGATGAAAAATGTCCTAGAAGGGATTGGGCTTACCTTGTGGAAAGAGCAAGATCATTGGAGACGGACAGATGTGGACCTTCTCTTGTTTCCGTCCACTCCCTACCACCTATGTAGTGTTGGACAAGCTAGTTTGCCTCCCTGAGCCTCTGTTTTCTCCTCTGTAAGATGATGTGTTATTGTGAAGATTAAATTATAGCACCTGTGAAACCACCACCCAGCGTGGTACCCGTAACAGAGCTGAAACTCAGTCGGTGGCTGTTTGCCTCTCTCCTCAGCCCTCCAGCCCAGCCCTGTGGACCAAGCATCTTTGCTATTCCAGTTTCTCTCTCCATAACTATCACCCTACACATGCTCATAATCCTCCCCACCGGGACAACCCAGTTTAATTTCTGAAAATTGTTTTCAACCCTTTGGAAAAGGATATCTGTAATTCATATTAAAAAATTTCCAAAGTATTTTATTCTGCATGTCACTCTTCTCTGCTTTCATGAAGGTTGGCAATATTAGTGCCTGAAAAACCCCAGGAACTGTAGCTGGGTGATGAACTTAAAGTATAAAGTCTTCTGGTTTGTTTGTTTGTTTGTTTTACTATGTAACTTGTTTCCCTGTTAAAGTATAGACCTTGTATATTTTTAATATAATGTCCTGGCTTTAAAGCTGGCAACTATGTACTTGAATTCTTGTTGTGTGCTTATCATTGTGTTAGGTACTTTGGTGAGGGTTACTTTTTATAGAGTTACTCTTTGGGGTATAGCTTAATTGGGAGTAAAAGTTGCCTTCATGAATGGATCAACATAAAATAGAATATTATGGAGCCAAAATGAACAGTGTAGACAGTCAGTTATTTTATTTAAGGGGTTCCTGGAGAGAAGGAATCAACATATTTTTACAGACAAGAACTGCTGACAGTATAATTAGTAGTTGTACGTGTGTGATATATTAGAGTTCTGAGTGAATTCAGAAAAAGAGAAAATGGAATCGGGAGTAGGCAGAAGGTGCTCTGTCGAGAAGTAGAACCTGAGCAGACCCTTGTTGGAGGTAGCCTCTCATTGGGAAACAGCCCTTTCCTATGGCCCCTGCTGCCCAGCAGCCCCCATCATTCTAACCTCCTCTTCACCCGCTCTCAGCATGAGTGGCCTGGCCATGCCACCAGCTAGCTGCCATTGCTCAAAAATACATCCCTTCATGTAGTCTGCCCTTTTTTCCATTCTTGTCTCATGCTGCCCCAAACTCTCCCAACTAGAGTTTGAGTTAGGTTGATAAGAATCCACCTAAAAAGTCACATACTTCTAATGCAGCACAGACACGTTAATGTAAATGAGCTCGATCCATTCTTTCTCATGACCAGATGAGATGAATTAGAAAGAATTTTGTAGCTTACAGCTGTTCAGGGATAAGGTGGATCTGGGGTAGGGAACTGCACTCAGGTGGGAAGGGGAATGAGCAGGACATATTCATTGTGTGAGCTCAGCCATTCTTGGGGAGGCAGGCCCTGATGACAGAGAAAACGCCAGAGAAAAACTCTGCTCAATTAAAAAAAATCTGTTTTATCTTTGGACCTAGAAAAGAAAACAGAAATTTTCTCATGCCTAATTGGTGAAGTAGAAGTGGTCTACTTTTTGGAAATAGACCATTATTAAGGAAAGAGTTCTGATGAGTGACTTCATTTAATGGAGAAGGGATTCAAGAGCACCAGGTAGTCCTTCTTGATACTTTGCCCACCTTCCAGTCTCCTCATTGTCCCAGGCTCAGCCTTGAAGATACCCCAGGTTATGTTTCCAGGCACACCTGTTCATGGGGCACAAGTTACTGTTACGGCTGCATAAGATCGCCTTCATCCCCCACCCCATTTTGTCTCCTTGATGTGCAGTATAGAAGTGAATTTCACCTCAGTAAGGTTAAAGCATCAACTCTAATAAAGCTATTGAGTTGGCCAAAAGTGCATTTAGTTTTTTTTTTTTTTTAATTAAAATAAAAGACAGTTTTTTCATTTTCACCAGTAACTTTATTGATTTGGATATTTTGATCATGTCAACTATTTGCTTCTAGTGGGTAGAGGCCAGCGATGCTGCTAAACATCTTCCAGTGCATGAGACAGCCAGCCCCACAGCAAAGAATTATTTGGCTAAAATATCAGTAGTACCAAGAAACTTCACAAACCACTTTTGACACATTTGATCAGTCACAGCACCTTCTCCATATACTGCATGAGTCTTTATTTTTGCATTTCAGTTGTGTTTTTACCTTTCTTGAAATAATAAAACATAGTACACAGAAAATGTGTGCTTTCTTCCATCTTCAATATTAAAATGGCTGCAGAAAAATTCACCAATTTTGCTAAGTTGTTTTTAAATGTACGCTGATATGACAGCTGTCACAATACAATCTAACAAAATTGTTTTGAATGAAGTTAAAGACAACTAAACACTACTAGAGCCGTCATATGGAAAAAACTAAATGAACTTTTTGATCAATTCAGTATTTTGCTTTAAGAAGATTGTTCATTGCTGACCATAGCTTTTTTCCAATAGAGTCACAAGCCAATTCAGAATTCTAAAACAAAAAACTCATGGGGTAAATGGAAAAAGATATATCAAGGAACAAGCACAGCTTTGCTTTTGTTCCTCCTCTCTGTATATCTCCCCAGTCATAGACCTAAGACTTGGGGGAAAATGACCACTTTTATGTGTATTCAAGGGTCACATGAGTGATAGAAGCAAATGAATTAGTTAAAAAATGGCTTCATCTAAAACAATGAAGCAAATACTTTTTGCCCCTCTGCCCACAAAGTCTGCTTTGAGTTACTTGTACAATAGAGGGTCATCTGTAGCGGGGTTGGGGTGATCCTGAATGGCTCACTGCTTTGTGTTCAATATCAAGTGGAGAAAAATTTTATAGTCCATTAAAAAAAAGGTCAAACTCCATTAAACACCTTATACTTATTTTGAGTAATCCCAAATTGGTGGTTTCAGTTTTGGCTTTTATAGACATCTTGCTGATTTTAAGTTTAGTATAAGAAGAGCCCTCAATAATGAGGTTCATTTAGCCTGATCTGCCATTTTAGCCTGTGTTCCCTTAATTAAGAATACTTTATCAAAAAAACCCCCTAAAAAAACAACCCTCAAAGCTAACAAATCTCTAGAGTAGTTTAAATGTCAATAAGTAAACCATGAAGAGTTTCTCACCACATTCAGCCTGTCCTGTTAAGTTCATATTTGTGTCCTACCTCTAGTCCCCAGATCCCAAGGGCAAGGACTAAGTCTTCTTTATCTCCGAAGGCTTATTTCCAGGCATTAAGGACAAAATGCTTTCACCTCTACCAATGAATGCATAGATAAATGCATGACACTTCTGCCTTTATGATTCCTGCCTGAACTATGTACTTACTGTGCTCTATGGATGTGTTTTATATCATTATAAAATCTGATTTTTCTGTTGTAACTCCAGTCTTTGGGAAGATAGTAATGGTAAAACTGCCATTACTGTTTTGTGTGTGTGTGTGTGTGTGTGTGTGTGTGTGTGTGTGGTTTTTAAGTTATTTTATTTTTTATTTTTTAAAATTTTAATTGTTGTTCTTGTACAGTTTTCTGTCTTTTACTCCCATCCCAGCCTACCACCCCAGCTCTCCCCACCTCCCCCTCATTTCCACCCCCCCCCTAGTTTTTGTCCGTGTGTCCTTTATACTTGTTGCTCTGGAAGCAACCTAGGTGCCCATCAGTAAATGAATGGATCAAAAAAGTATGGTACATTTACACAATGGAATTCTATGCAGCAGAAAGAAAAAAGGAGCTCTTGTCCTTCACGACAGCATGGATGGAACTGGAAAGCATTATGCTAAGTGAAATAAGCCAAAAAGTGAAAGACAAATACCATATGATCTCACCTTTAACAGGAACCTAATCAACAAAACAAACAAACAAGCATAATATAACCAAAGACACTGAAATTGAGAACAGGCTGACAGTCACTAGAGGAGAGAGGGGAGGGAATTTCAGGGGAAAAGGGGAAGGGTTTAGTGCTGTTACTCTTTAAAAAAAAAATCTAAAATATATTTGGGGTATTTGTGAAATGGTGGACATTTTATTTTCTTTTAAAGACTTACAGAACTCAGACACTTGATGCCTAATATCATACAAGGGGGAGACCATACTTCAGTGGTACTGTAATCTTCTCTGTCTTCTGTTGTTGCTTACCTTAGCAAGTTCACTTCATTTTTACCAGCATCGTGATGCTCTTGTATAGCTTTGTACTCTTGTTCGAAATCGTCTGAAGGACATGCTTTTATACAGCAAACCCAGTGACTAAGCTTATTTAGATGTGTGCTATTTTTTTTAAATTTGCGTTTATTTTATGGTGTCCCAGGCCATGGAGGTACCAAGGAGCATTATTGGGTTCTAGGTAGGGGTGGAGTAGGGCTTCAGGCCCCCTGCCTGTTGACAGCTTTCCATTGAACGTCTGTGCTTCTACCAACTGGTGTTTCAAGGATTTTTTGTTTCAGGAAAAAAACACCATCACATTGAAAAAAACGGTTTGAAAACCACTGGTCTAGGTGATTGTTATCCAGATGGTTTTTACCCTGATAAACACGCACGTACGCTCGCAAACACACACAGAAATGTCCCCGACCGAAATGATTTGAGCACTGCCAGCACAGCCTAAAGTAAAGAACAAAGGGATTATTTCAGTTGTCCAAACTTCTACATGGCTCTACTACATACTGTATGGCTCAGACCATTTATTTCCATTTTTCTGAGCCTCTGTCTCCCCATCTTAAAATGGGATTGGTCCCTACATTACAAGGTTATTTCATGAAATGAGGTGATAGGTGGGTCATTGCTCTTAACACATCAGGGGCACTCATTTTTGCTCCTGAAACAGAATATGAAAAATATGACCTGATTTTTTAAAAAAACTTAGATCATCATGACCACAGTTTTCAACGATTGTTTTCATGCCTTTGATGATGGTTGTGTAATGTTTTGTCTGAATTGATCCAAACAATTTAATGTTTTAGAGCACATGGGTAACTTTCTGTTGTCTCTTTGGGTGTTCCTCCCAGCGAATGCTCTCTCCCCTCCTAATTTACGAATCTGAGCTGCCCCAGGATGAGCTCACAGAAGAGAGTGTGAAGGAGTTGATGTGTCTGATGAAGATGGGGTGGACGGTGGGGGGAGCGGTGTTGTCTTGCGTGTCTGTCAGTCGTCGGACAGTTTTGAGATGTCTGTTTTTTTTATCTTCCCTGCTCAGAGGTATTTTTCAATTGCTTCAACATGTTTGGCTACCAAGGCCTGTAGGCCAATGCTGAGTTCTGATTAGGTAAGGTGCTACTCGAAAACCTATTGCTGCCCTTGGTATTTGAATTATTTGTGTGGCTGGAACACACCAAAGCATGCTGAGTGCATTTTTCCACACCGTGTGCCCTTTCTGATTGTTTGCTGATTTGCGGTGGGCAGCTGCTTTGGGCAGAGGCTGTGATTGTTTGCATTCCTGCCTCTTAGGTTCCTCTTTTGTCTGAAGCCTTTACTGAAATGGAACCTTTTCTTTAACTTCTTGATTTATCCCAGGCTGAGGGTTCTCCAATTTGGCTTTGTATCAGAATTACCCAGCTTTAAAATTGTACAGATTCCCTGGACTCTACCACTGGCCCTTCTGATTCAGTAAGCCTCGTTGATGCCCAGGTGAGTCTCCTATGCAGCCAGGTTGGGAACCACCATCACTCCACAGCTGTGTTCTGCTAAAGCTAAATGGGGTGTGGCTGTAATGGGAGCTGAGTGGTATATTAACGAATGTATTATAACTTACCCAAATAATCAGTGTTCTTAGTTCCATTATGATTATTAAATCAATAATTTAATTATTTGATAGTTACACTTTATTCTTCATACTTACAACAGGTTTTCTGTTCTTTCACCCTTTGGTTATAGCTGTGCACTTTTAGCATACTTTATATTATTTCTGTCACCAAATATCTCCATGTAAAAAGTAGCATCATCCTTGTTAATACTTTAATATATTTCCTTATAATCTTTTTACATAGATAACTGTGTATGTTTTAAAATTTGGAATCTTCCTGCACTTATGCAAGGTGTAATTTTGTAAACAGTTTTCTCATATAATATAGAGTTCTTCCATGTCATTACGTTGCCTTTAAAAGTATGATGGCAACCATGCCTTCATTCTTTTCTAAGTGTGCAGAGATGACCCACACAGTCATGGTTTCTGCTCCTGTGGAGCTCACAGACCAGCTGGAGAGACATAAAAACTGGTAAACAACAAGAGAATGATTGCAAGTGATAACAAGTGTATAAAAGGAAAGAGCAGCATTCCTCATTGGGGAAATGGCAGTGGTGTGTGCATGCCACAGAGAAGACATTTGGTGAGGAAGTTGGCTTTAAGTATGATCAGAAGGATAAGGAATCTGATGGGGGGAGGAAGCAGGTGGGGGAATCAGATAGGAAAGGGTGGTATAGGCCAGGCAGAATCAGGAGAGAAGGAGAAAGGAGGAACGGACAGACAGACAGTTGGATGGATGCCTGGTATGTTTCAGAAACTGAAGAGCATCCAGTGAGGCTGGAGTCTCCAGGCAGATGAGGACAGGTGATGACAGAGCACTAGTCAGGGACAACTTTGAAAGGGTCTTGGAAAATGAAGGGTTCACTGGCAAGTGACTGAAGGCCTTCACCATCACCCATTTTGCCATCGCTTCAGGGTGATAGCATCTGGCTTCCTTTCATTCAGCTGCCAGAATTCCCCAGGTCTGGTGGCTGTTCAGCGTGTTTGTTTTTGTCAAGTTGGTGAGTGGAGTGTGGACTTGGCAGTTGCTTTCTGCACTTCTCCTTAGTGATAGTAAATACAAATGGTCCTGTCTTGATCTGTAGCACAGCAAAACTGTTTCTGGGCATAGGCAGCCCAAGAGCAGTGTTCTGTTGATTTGAAATAATCAGTCTCTATAATGACTGAGTAGGCTACCACCAGTTTTTGGTGGCTTTCCCTCCCTGATTTTATGCTTCAAGCAATGAAAGAAGAAAGTATGTGGTTTATCCAGGATTCTTCAGTGGTTCAGTGACTGTTATTACTGGAGCAAAACTCTCCTGTATGCTAGCTCTATATTTATTCTACTTTTCCTCTCTTGTTAGTTGTACTGCTTTGCAATCAAGTAGCAATTCCCTAACTTCCTTTATTATTCCCCACTCAAAACAAACTTACTTAAAACAATCTGAACAGGTTAAAACAATGGAAAAGCTAGCAATGTAAATAATGAGTAAATCTCAAGTTCTCTTCTGAAGGGCAACAATATAAAATCAAAATAACATTGTTAAGGGTGCCAAAGATGAGGGTCTTATTAGTTGATACCATGTTTCCACCTAGCCTCTATCAAGAACTGTGGAGACTTGGAAGTTCTACTCAGGCTCATACCACCTCTCCTGGAGGAGTGAGTAGCTCCTGTATCGCCCTGTATGAGTTAGAATGCTGTTACAGCTGCCACTAAAAGAAAACCTGTCCAAACGAAAAGGAAACATCTCACACAGCCAGAAGCCTTGTGGTAAGAGAGCCTCTGGCCAGTCCTTCAGGCTCTGGCTCCACTAGTCTGTGATGATTATCTCAGACCTGCCCTTCTTGTGCTAGTTTCATCCTCAGGCTAGTAGTGGAAGATGGTTGGTTAATCCCAGCAGTTCTGTGCATTTCATCCAAACACAGTAACCACTGGGGGGAGGTGAGGGAACCATCTAATTGCCTTGTGCCTCTTTCTTAGGAAAGCCCTAGAAGACTTCTTGTTTCATTGGTCAGAATTTGGTCACATGTACATTACTAAACCCTGGTTCCAAGGAATGTGGTTATCATGACTGATTTAGAATAGTCATGACTTTTTCTGAAGCACATGACTATATGGAAGGGAGTAGACACCTGAACAAAACCTGATTCTTTTGAATTTTAGGGGTAGAATGTTGGAATGATATATGTAATTTTTTAAATTATATTTTATTGATTATGCTATTATAGTTGTCCCATTTCTCCCCCATCATTCCCCTCCACCCTGCACACCCCTTCCCACCCACATTCCCCCCATTTAGTTCATGTGCATGGGTCATACTTATAAGTCCTTTGGCTTCTACATTTCCTATACTATTCTTACCCTCCCCCTTTCTATTTTCCACCTACCATCTATGCTACTTATTCTCTGTACCTTTTCCCTCTCTCTCTCTCTCTCCTCCCACTCTCCCGTTGCTAACCCTCCATGTGATCTCCACTTCTGTGGTTCTGTTCCTGTTCTATTGCTTGCTTAGTTTGCTTTTGTTTTAGGTGTGGTTGTTAATAATTGTGAGTTTGCTGTCATTTTACTATTGATGTTTTTTATCTTCTTTTCTTTGATAAGTCCCTTTAACATTTCATATAATAAGGGCTTGGTGAGGATGAACTCCTTGAACTTGACCTTATCTGAGAAGCGCTTTATCTTCCCTTCCATTCTAAATGACAGCTTTGCTGGATAGAGCAATTTTGGATGCAAGTCCTTGACTTTCATGACTTGGAATACTTCTTTCCAGCCCCTTCTTGCGTGTAAGGTCTCCTTTGGGAAATCCGCGGACAGTCTGATGGGAACTCCTTTGTAGATGACTCTGCCTTTATCCCTTGCTGCTTCTAGAATTCTCCCCTTCATTTTAATCTTGGCTAATATAATCATGATGCGCCTTGGTGTGTTCCTCCTTGAGTCCAGCTTCTTTGGGACTCTCTGAGCTTTCTGGACTTCCTGGAAGTCTATTTCCTTTGCCAGATTGGAGAAATTCTCCTTTATTATTTGTTTAAATAAGTTTTCCACTTGTTGCTCTTCCTTTTCCCCTTCTGGTAGCCCTATAATTCGGATGTTGGGATGTTTCAAGATGTCCTGGAGGTTCCTAAGCCTTTCCTCATTTTTTTGAATTCTTGTTTCTTCCTTCTTTTCTGTTTGTTTCTTTCTTCCTTCTGGTCCACTCCATTGATTTGAGTCCCAGTTTTCCTCCCATCACTCTTGGTTCCCTGTGCGTTTTTCTTCATTTCACTTATTGTAGCTTCCATTTGTTCCTCTAATTTGAGACCAAAATCAACCAATTCTGTGAGCTTCCTAATCACCAGAGCTTTGAACTGTGCTTCTGATAGGTTAGCTGCCAGTGCTATGAGCTCTGCATCTGATAGGTTGACCACTTCCTGGTCACTCAGATGAATTAGCTTTGGGGCCCATTTGAGCCACCCTTAGTTTTGGTTTTATGTTTTTGTTTTTGTTTTGTTTTTGTCTGGTTGTGGCTGTTACATAGTGAGGGGCGGAGCCTTAGGCATTCACCAGGGTGGGGCAGCCCAGTCGCTGGGATGTGATGCTGGATGTGTGGGTGGGGTCTGAGAGGGAACAATGGAGCTTGCTCCATGCTCTCTCTCAAGGATTCTAGTCTCTTCAGCCACTTTACCCTAGCAAATTGGGCCCTTCTGGTGCTGATTCCCGTGTGGGTGGGCCTGCACATGCTCCAGAACCCCATGAGTCTCCCCAACGAACTCTCCTGTGAGGCTGGGACTCCCTCCTGGCACCTCAGCTCCCACAGGTATTTTCAATAGGGGCTTTTAGGCGTCACTTCCCTGCACAGGGGCCCTGCATCATGCAGTCTGTCTTGCTGCCCATTTTCACCTGGTTTATCTGTGCACGAATGTGTGTCCACAGTCAGCCGCATCGTGCGCCACGCTTGGCCTCCTCGCGTTCGGCAACCGCTGCCTGTGGGCCTGGGGTGACTGTGCGCCCAGGACCACCAGCCACTGTCTTTTTCCTGCCAGTACCGATCTGCAGGTAATGGACTCTGCCAGCCGCTGACTCCACCCCTCTTACCAGTCTGGGTGAATCGTCAGACTCCCGTACAATTCAGTTTTCTCTCTGTCTTGGTTGGGTTTTTTTTTTTTTGTTCTATATTTTTGTTGTCCTTAATCTTGGTTGTGAGAGGAGGCACAGCATGTCCACCTATGCCTCCATCTTGGCTGGAAGTCCGATAATATATAATTTTTAAACAAGCTTTGTAGACAATTCTGATCATTCAGAAAAGAACCCTCAATGTGATGAAGGCACTTGAAACTATGTCACTTAGGAATGACTGAAGGGACAAGACATAGGACATGATAAACTCCGGTGTGTTTCCCAGTGCCACCAAGCAATTCTCCAGTAAGAAACTGTTTCTTACAAATTTAATATGCACAATTTGGTGTTACATACATGGAGATAATAGGTCAAGGGTGTAGTCCCACAATCCTGCCCCCTACCTCAGTCACCAGTTGCAAATCCAGGTTGTCACCTGTGCTTCCGACCAACCAGCTCTAAATTGGAGGTTCCTGTGACCCTTTCCTCAAGTTTGATTAATTTGCTAGAGTGGCCCACAGATAGCAACATTTCCTTATGTTCGCCAGTTTATTGTGAAGAATATTATAAAGGATCCAGACAAACAGCCAGATGAAGAGATATAGAGGTTGAGGTCTGGACATCCTAAGTGCAGGAGCTTCTGCTCATCTGCACTGTGGACTGTTCTAAATCAAACTGAAAGGAAGAGGTTCTGTGTATATGCCAGGATAATATGATATATTTTATGAAATAGGTTACTGTAAGGTATGATTTCATGTTTGTAAATAGAAGTGAGTGACATCCCTTCTGCCATAAAACAAAAACCAAGATGATCCAGAGAGATATTGCTGTGCCAAGAAGCAAGGACATCCTCAGAGAATGGAGGAAAATGTGAAGATACAGAAACCAGCTTGAAGGAGCCCTGCTAGCTACCTGTGGGTCAGGTTGAGCATCCCATTGAAATAGGTACCCATGAGTCCAGACTTACATAAACTAATGAATACCTTGGAATTTGGTGAGGAGTGGGATATATACTCAGAATCTGCCCCCACCAAATGCTCATTAATTCATAGCAGTGGAAAAAAAGGAATAGTGTTGCAGTGGAGGAGACGGGCAGACACTACCTTAATAAGTGATCAAACGGAACAGAATCAGCAATGGAGCAGATCAGAACGTGTACCATGTGAATAAACACAGTGAGAACACAGCATCCCTGTGATATTCATGCTAAAGATGCATAACCTGGGTCTAACCAGAGGAAACATCTGGCAAATTAAAATCGAAGGATAGTCTACAAAATAACTGATTTTCAAAAATGTCAAGTTCATGAAAATCGAGGAAATACTCTAGAATGAAGGAGATTAAAGAGATATAACTAAAGGTAAAATTGATTCTGACCTGGATTCTTTTGGTGTAAAGGAGACTTTTGGTGGAATTTGAGTGAGAGTAGTGGATTCATTGTTAGTGAATGTATCAGCTGTTAATTTCCTGATTTGGTAAGTGTGTTGTGGTTGTGTAGAAGAATGTCATTGTTTGTAGGAAGTGCTGTCAAATGGAGGGTAGGGCATCAGGTCAGCAAGTCACTGCTCTCAAATAGTTCAGGAAGAAAGAAGATACTTGGAACCTTTTTTTTGATAAGTTTGAGATTGCTTGAAAACAAAGCAACTGCTACCTAGACATCAGATGGGTTCCCAAAGGATGTAGTGAGTCTCTGGTCCTGGGGATTTACTGCAACAGCAGTTGAAAGTTCACTCACCAAACGTCTGTGTCCTCCTTAGGAAGCCCCTGGAAGACTTCTTGTGCTGTGAAGGAATGCTGTGCAGCTGCAAGTTCCATCTGCATGGCCTCTAAGTCCCAGATTCTAAGATTCTGCATATCTGTGTACATATTTTAAAGTAATAGTTGAATTTATTAAATTATTTTTATGCCTTCAGTTATTACAAATAAGAGGAGATTGACCTCTCATACCAATCAACAGGTATTATTTTAAACTGTTTCCTAGAGACTGTGTATACTAAGAACAGTATATAACTCCCTATAAGAAATTAATAATGTAATTGGCTAAGGGGGACATTGACAAAGTATATGACCCCCATAAAATAGCATATAATAAGTGCCAGATTGTTGGTACCAGTGCTGTACCAGGAGGATGTTTCTGTGAGCTTGGGTGATTAAGGAGGACCTCTATAGAGGTACACTACTGGGCTGGGTGTTGGAGCTGAGTAAGACTTAGGTATGCATGAAGTAAGAATGGCCGGAAGAACATTCCATGTACAAGTGCCTCTGTAAATGGGCAGGATGTGTTCAGGGACAATGAGAAGACCAGTCTGGCAGGTTTGGAAGTTTCATATAGGAGAGCTCTGCTGTAAATAGTGTGCAACTAGGCAATAGGACTAGTTTCCATAAAAGGGAAAGTGGGATGGAAACTAATGATTGGGACAGCTAAGAGTCATCAGGAACCGAGACAGATTTTTTTTTTCTCCTCACTCGAGGATATGTTTTTATTGATCTTAGAGAGAGAGGGGGGGAGAGAGAGAGAGAGAGAGAGGGAGGGAGGGAGGGAGGGAGGGAGGGAGGGAAACATCCATGTGAGAGAGAAACAATGATCAGTTGCTGTATGCCTCGTAGGGGATCGAACCTGCAACCTAGATATGTGCCCTGCTGGGGGATCAAACCTGCAGCCTTTTGGTGTACAGGATGATGCTTTAACCAACTGAGCTACCCAGCCAGGGCTAGGTAGTTTTTAACCAAATTCATTCATTTATCCCTTTGAATCTAGTCAGTCTTATAAGATAGGTGTCATGCTCATTATATGGATGTGAAACATGTATTCAGAGAGGAAAAATACCTTTTTCAAAGTCACATAGCTAATTGAGAGGCCGTTTGAATTTGAAACCAAATTGGTGTGACTTCAAGAGCCCATTTCTACTACCCGGCTGCCTCTTACACCTGAATGTGGGTCAAAGGGTGATGGTCTAGACCGGGGGGGACTGACTACCTGCATGACATTGGAAAAAGGAGTCAGTACCTTCTGTCTTGTTGAGATTGAGGTGCCCATGGGATTTACCTGTGAGATGTAGGTGATCAGAAAAGAGCATGACATCTGAGAAAGGGCCAAGGACTGAGTCTCGAGGAACATCTCTGTTGAAGGGACAGTCAGAGGAAGCACACTAATGGGATCATGAAGAGGAGCATCCAGAGGTTGGAAGGAAGCAGGACAGTGTGATATCACAAAAGTCAAGGAACAGGGGCATGGGAAGCAAAGTTGAACACTACAGAGATGTCAAGGAAGGTGAGGATGAAGGAATGTCCTTCAGGTACAGCATCACAGAAGGCATGGGTGACTTCAGTGACAGTGGTTTCAGTGGAGGGGTAGAGGTGGACACCAGCCGTGGTGGTTCAACAGGGAGTGGGGAGGCAGGGAGCACTGGAAACAGTGGTGATAAGGCTTTCCAGAGCTTGCTCTGAAGGAAAGGGGAGGCCATAGCTACCAGAGGCTATAGATGGATACTGTTTTTCTGTTACTTTTAAGTCTGGAGAGCTGAGTGTGAGTAGATGATGAGGGGAAGGAGGCAGGACAGAGATGTGTAAGAGAAAAGAGGATCTAATGCAAAGGATGAAACCCTTGAGGGAGATGGGATGCACTGGAATCCGGAGCAGCAGTGGTGAGCAAGGTGCCCATGCTTGCTGTCTAAATTGCCTATCTCCTTACACGACCCCCCCGCCAAAGTCCTTGTGTGCCTGTGTACGATGGCCTCACTCACCAAAGCTCAGCTGCACGGCCCACGCTGTTTCCAAAAACATCATCCATAAATAGCATTTGTATGTACATTCTGATTGATAGCACCTAAGACATATCTGCTTAAAGCTGTTCAATTCAGTGCTGTCTTTGTAGTGCTGTTTGTTCTGAAATACCCTCCTTAAAAACGGGTGTTAAAGGAGAACAAGGGAATGAGAATGAACACACTCTCAGGCAGGGAGAGCTAGTCCTTGGACTACCATGGCTTGGAGCCATTGTGTGGTAGTGTCTCAGCCTCATTCGGAGCAGTCTGTGCCACACTTTTCTGAGCTGACTGTGTTTGCAACATGTGTTGTTTCCACTGTCATGGCCTCTTTTTCAGTTATTTAGCCTGGGTTCTGGAGAACTGTTTTGATCTGTAATAGAGGATAAAAAATTTGTGAATGAGTGATAGGAAGTATGCAGTGTAGAAATAAAGGAAGAGTGCTATATTAGATGTTAAAATGCAGTAAGGAGTAAGAGCCAAAATTTAGGAAGAACACAAGTTGCCGTCAGTAGTGGGATGGAAAAATAAATTGTGGTATTCATACAATAGAATAACTGGATAACAAAAATGAATGCATTCCAGCTACATGTGTCAGCCTGAATTAATCTCACAATCATAACATTGAGCAAAAGAAGGGAGACACAAAACAATACCTACTCTATGCTTCAGTCTATATAAATTAAAAAACAAAACACTAATCTGTGGTGTTAGAAGTCAGGATAATGGCTATTTTTGGAGAGGAGGGAGGGAACAGGAATTAGGAGGAGGCTAGAGGAGGGAGGGCCTCTGGGGCTGCTGGTAGTCCTCTTGACACAGGAGTGCCACACAGATGTGTTCACTGTGGTAACTCATCAAGTTGTGCACTTCTGATTTGTGCACTTTTTTATGTGTGTATATCATACTTCAGTAAAAATGTGTTTTAAAAGAGACAATGAGGAGGCTTCAAAGAAATGGTTGAGGAAGCAGGTATAAAAATCAGCAAGCAGTTAGGAGCTGCTGGAAGTCCTTTGACCTTAGGAATGCCATCGTAAACCTCATCGCAGCCAATGAGGATTAACCCAACAATTCTGTTAATATCAGCTGAAGGTATGCCATTACTTTAGCAGATCTGCAGAGACTGGAGGAGTGACTGCCAAATGTGGGAGGTGTGTGTGTGTGTGTGAGGCGACATTCACACACATGTGCATACACATTTGTCTGTCCTGCTGCTCAGTAGTGTGTGAATTCAGCCAGTGCACTCATACCCAGCAAAGCACCACCACCCCCTGCCTCCGATGCACGTGTTCTGTAGCTGTGGTGGCAGACTTTATTGTGCCTCTTCAACCTTTACCCGACATTTATGACTTCTCTTCAGATGACTTTCTGATTTCATTTTGAGTTTCAGGTGCCTTCAGAGTTGCACATTTATGGGATATTTTTAACCCAGGTTCTCCTTAACTAGCTCAGTTGGATTGCAGGCAGGAAGCGCAAACTAATTCTGATACTAGTTTGTCAAATAAAATTAAATCTTTCAATCACTGCATAAAGTGTATAGTCTATCCCAAAGTGAAATAAGAATTATTTTTGGATAATTTATTGTTTGCAGTTGGCTTCATCAAGGATTTTCTTCTTTGAGCCAGAAGAAACTGAAGTTGATTTCCTTAGATGGGCGAGTTCTTCATATTCAGGTTTATTTCAGGTGGAACTTTGCTTTCTTTGGAGGACGGTGACTCACTTGTGAGGAATTTTAAATAGTTAAGCAAGGAAGAGATCTGTTTTTCAAAGTTTTATAAATTTTCAATAGTCTTGACTCTGTCAGGATTCATTTTTTATCTCTTCATATACCCCCTTATAGGTTAGATCTTCATGATAATTCTCATTAATAAACTAAAATTCCCATGTGTTGGAAGGAGTTGAAAAGGAACTCTGCATTAGGTGAAAATGAGATTTATTTTTGTTTAGTTTGGATTGATTCCAGTAGTTGTCATTGCTAGTAAAAAGAGTATTTGACTTTTTTTCTCTTTTCAGGGAACTAGGGTAATTTTTGCTTGTATTTGAAATCAGTAGCTACAAATGTTGATTTCAAATGTGTGCCTCACAAAGAGCAAATAAAAAAAAAAAGGCTGGGAGAAAACTCTTATGAATTAAGTTGAAAACTTGCATATTTTAAACATCTCTGCAGGATAACTATGTTTAAACTTAAGACAGATACCACATTTCATAATGTTGAACTTCTTGTTCATTTCAATAATTTATTGGGTAAACTTACCATCTTGCACATATTAATTCCTAGAGTATTGGATCAGTTGTGTGAAAAAAGAATCCATAATTTGTTAATCCATCATGTACATTTTTTGTTTTTGAACTAAACCATTCATTCATTTAAACATTTAGCACATTTAATTATTTCCTAACTAATGAGGTGGGAACCCCCTCAAAACTATTTATTTATAAAAATTATGTATTCTTACGTGTTTAAACTTCAGTCACCTTCAGAGTACTCTCCATTTGATGCACTACACCTATCGAGGCATTTTTTCCATTGCCTTAAACAGTTTTTGAACTCATCGATTTTGATGTCTTTTAGTGCTTCTGCCATTTTTGTTTCACCTCTTCCACATTGGCAAAACATTTCCCTTTGAGGATGTTTTTCATTCAGGGAAACAAAAAAAAAGTCATTTGGGGTGAGATTGGATGAATTGGGAGGGTGGGGTACGGGGATCAAGCTGTTTTTTGTCAAAAACTGCTGAACACTCAGTGGTGTGGGCAGGTGGGCTCGGAAATCACCCATCATGAAATGGGCAAACTCATTGAAAGAGTCTTAAAAAAATTCACTGAAGCTGAACACAGCTTCTCACAACACCACCAGCTGGTCCACTGATACAGATTGGTTCCTAGAACACTCACCTACTGGAAGCCTATACTACAAGGGGCCTGTCCCTCAGAAGATAATTTTGGTTTTTTGGGGGTCACCCCTCATATGCTATGTTTAAAAGATACAAAGAGGCATAGAATCCACTGTATGCCCACACTTAACCTAAATCTGGAAGGAAAGATGCTATGGACATAATTACGGCAGTAGGATCCATGCTGTGACAGAGGTATGGCTGGCATGCTGCAGCAGCTAGAAGAGGACACATCTCTCTGGTGGGGGTGTTGGTAAAGGGAAGCTTTCCAGAGGAAACACTGGAGTGAGGATGAGTAGGAAGTTGACAAGCAAACATGGAGAGAATAAGTTCATGAAGTCCCATGCTCAGGATTTTTTATTTTGCTTTGTGGTGATAGAGACCCACTGAAGGATTTTAAGAGGGGAAATGATCAGACTTACATTTTAGAAAAATGACTGGTATTATGAAGAGGATTTGCAGGGTGGGGCACAAGTAGGTTTATAGCTGTGAGTCTGTGAAGCAGAGTTATTCTTGTGTTGTTATTTTTTAATTATTGGGTTATTTCCCATAGGAATACCTCTAAACCTACTTTTGCTCCACCCTATATTATCACATGGCAGAAGCTGGAGGTACAAAGAGCAGTTAGGAAATTATTGAAAGCATACAAGTGAGGAAGTGGGAAGAGAGAAGGAGGCACTGTTTTCCTGTCTATTGAAAAGATAGAACTGATTGGCCTTGGTATTTGATTGGATGTCAATGGAGCAAGAGTCTAGTCTGACTCACCTACTTACACAAAGTTGGAATGTGGGGCTGTTGGTGCTGTTTACTAAGACTGAAGGACAGGAGATTTGGAGTATGGGTTGGAAAGTAAGACAACAAGTCAGCCATAACCTCAAGGCTATGGTTCTAATGGGCCATCACACAGAATTACTGGAGACTACATGGAGACACAGTTTTGAAGCTCAGAAGAGTAATGTGTACTAGGGACATAGATGTCAGAGTCATCTCCCTATGATGATATTCGATGTTTCGTGAGCATAGGAGATGACCTCTTGGAGAAAGTGTAAAGTCAGAAGTGAAGGCAAACACCACCTTTCAAAACACACATGGTATTTGGTCCCACATTGAATTTGTTTCTCACGCTTATGTTTTCTTTCCTCTCAGTGTGTAAATGATCCTTGTGGAAAACTTGGAAAGTACAGAAATACATAAAGACAGTAAGTTTCAACCCTAATTCACTTCTCATTTCCTAAGAAAATCACAGTTAACATTTGGAATATTTCCTTTTAGACTTACACATATCCTTTCTACACAATTTAGATACCACTGTATTGATAATTTTGCATATTTTTTTATTTAACACTAGTTCAAGCATAATATTTTATTAAAAATGTAAATAAATTGAATTTAACACATCCATGTAAGGATTATTTCTCCTTTCATTTATGATTACAATGTTTTCTTAGCATGGATTCCTACAGGTAGAATAACTTGGTTAAAAGATATGAACCAACCAGTGCAAAGCTTTACATTTTATTATATGTTTTTCAAAATGATTGTTTTGAAATTTCTGCTCCCACTGACAGACATCTCTAACATTTAAGTGTTTTCTTGGAGGAAGAGTTAATAAAAGAAATAGATGAGCCAGAAAGTGACAGTATGAGAGAAATCAGAGGAGAGGGTTTCTAGAAGGATGCCTCAGGCCCCTCAGCAGAAGATGGACAGATCCATTCATTGGGTTGGTGACTCAAGGAGTTTGGTATAAGCTAGGGTGTTACCAGGTTACAGTGAGCAGAGAAATGGATGAAGTGGATTTGATTTATTCCAGAATCATAGCTGCAAAAGGCAGGGAAGAGTAGGTTATTAGGTAGAGAAGCAGCAGATTTGATAGAAGGTGTTCTGTGTCTGTGTGGTGATTGCAGTGGGGAGAGGGGTATAAGGGGCTTAAGTGGTAATGGAAAAAATACAATAAATTTTTTTAAAAGGAGGTGTCATATTGTTTGTTTTTAAAGATGGACGAGGTGCCATGAAGGCATATTTACAGGAACTGGAGATGCTCGAGGAAGTGAGAGAGGATGGGGGCCCAAGCTCTGGGGCCATTACTTTTTCTGGGACAGGAGGAAGGGTGCTCAGGATGGGAGTAGGTGTAGGTAAGCTGGTGGGAGGTTGGAGTAGCTTCTGTCTAATAGATTTTATTTTTCTCTGTGAAACAGAAGGCAAGACATGGTTGAAAGTGAAAGGAGTGTTAGAACCAGCTTGAGGGGTAGGTGAAGCTGTTACAACTGTGAAGGTCACCAAGCAATGTTGAAGGGTGTCCCGAGGTTGAAAACCACAAATTTGTGGAGTTTCCCATCTGTCGATCTGGAAGATTTCTCTGGCAATAGTCAGCAGCCCAGGGGCAAGGGAAAAGCAAAGTAATCAGTTGGTCATCTGAAAAAAAAAAAAGTTTTCCTTACAAGTAAATTTAAGTAACTTTAAAGTAAGCACAGGGAGATTTATTCTCTCATAAATGAGGGAAAACAAAAACAGCCAGAGGTTGACTCCCAGGTAATCTATTGATCAAGCTCTGTTCAGGTCTTGATCCTACTCTGTTCCCTTTAATACTTGTAGTTGTTTTAGAAAAGTTGGTAATAAAAAAAAAGAAAGAAATTGGTAAAAGCTTAATTGGAATGTTGGTATAGATAGATCTTAATAGGGGAAAAAGCAAAATGAAAAAGGCAGCATTACTGTGGTATTGGAGGTAATGATTTGGTCAGTGAAAGTTTAGAGACCCAATGAAAGAGAAGACAATAGAGCATATACAGAAGTCATTTAGTTATTGTACTGCTGAGACATTTTACATGAAAAATACTTTAAAAAATTAAAATTAATAAAATTGTATTTTAGAGAAAATGGCTGCATCCTTTGATAGTATTGCAATACAAATGGTAAAAAAAGCAGTATTGTGTGATGGATTAGGGATAGACAATATATTTAAACATCAGTGGATAATTTATGAGAAAAGTTCATATAGTTTGATTCTCTCTTAAAATATAAAGAATTTATATCTAACTTACTATTTTTTCCTCTTTTGTGGTTTTGAGTGACATCAGTTTTCAGTGGATTTGTAAACAACCATTCTCAGCAGCAGTAGCTATTAAATTGGTTTGAAAGCTGCTTGACAACGATGAAAAATAAATTTTTCCCCAAAGGACTACAGTAAGACCGATGATTTTTAATGCCAGTAGAAGGCCGGGTTTTACCACAAAAATTTCCGGTAACCTTTTATGATTGAAAACATATTACTTGCTATTCAAAAACACAGGCAAATTAGTGAGGAGAGTTTCTAAAATAAGCTGAAGGGGTAGACATATAATTTGCGGATGACATGTCATGATAGCAAAGTATATTTCCTTCTGTGTTTTGTTTTAAACTGTAGAAAGTACATGAAACTCCACAATTCAGGCTTCAAGCATGTTTTTATAGCTAAAAGATGAGCACACTTGCTTTTTCAGGGACTGCTTGTCCATGTGTATACGTCTCACTACCTAATGTTTTCTTATAATAGTTTCTAATGGTGTATTTCTCCTCTTACCTTATAACATATGTTTATATAACTTTGGTACAAAGGAATGTTAGGGAACTTGGCATTGTCCTTCAAATGGTCATCTAGGAGCCTCTTTATGACGGGGCTGTTCCCTTGCAGCATGTATTTTAAGGAACAGATAATGGCATTTGTGACTTCTGTTGAATGAGCCCAGTGATACATCTTTACAGGAAGGGTTAGATGGCACACGCACCAAAGGTCCAAGCTACAGGTAGTCACTGGTTGATCCACACTGAAGAGAGTGTGTTCTATCAGGAATGAGTGAGTTCTGGAAACAGCGTGACTGTTGGGGAGCAAACGACAGAACATGGTAACTCTTAGAGCAAACCGAAGACCTCTGCAAACATCCAGAGTGTCCCATTGCCTCGATCACTCTGAGACTTGACTACCACAGAACCACCTGTTTTCTTAAAGAAATGTAAAGAATGATGATTGCACTCCGATTCACCAGTAGTCTGGCATTTGCTTTATCACCTCCCCCACTAATATTTGAGAGGACACTGTGGACATCAAGCCCCTTTTTCCATTACACATCAGTGTGTATTTCTAAGAACAAGGAGAGCCTCTTATGTAACCACAGTATGGATATCAGAAGCATGAAATTTTACATTGGCTTAGATAACAGTCTTGTACCAAAGTCCATATTTAGATATTGCCAATTGCCTACAATAATGTCTTTTATAGCAATGTTTTTCCTGGTCCAGCATTCACACCTTATCTCTTTAATCTCATTTAATCTTAAACATATTAACTTTTAAGTGAAATGGAGGGAGACACCCTTTCTCTGCATGCTTTTGTTGCATGCACATCAATTTCAGCAACTTCTCTGAATGACAGATTTTACACAGCATGCATCATGTAAGAAACACTTGAACTTCATGGCTTATCAGTTGCTAGCTTTTTTAGCAGATGAGTTGCTTTCAGTACAAGCAACCATTGGTCCTCACTAAGTCTTGCTATATAGGGACTGTTGGGTACGCAGTTCAATATTAAACTTTCTTTTGTTTAAGCCTGTCTTTTTAATATGTCATAGGTGCTATTTCATTGCATTGGAACATACTGTGTAAGTTGTAATGAGAAAGTTCCAAAGAATGTCCTGCAGCTTATCTTTAGCTGAGGGAAGATGACAAGTGGCCGCAGTCTTTTTGCTTAAGCCCAGTAATTCACTTTCTTTCTGCTGGGCTATAATTATTCTCTGGAGTATGTGAATAAAGCAGCATATGATTGTGATTTCAAAAGCACTCATAACCTTCATCATGTTTTTTCCATTGCAAATTACATGACAGTTTTCTGTACTAATATTTCATTATTCTCTGAAAGCATAGCAGTGATGAAATTCTGCTTCCAACTCGTTCCCACAAGACAGGAAGAATTCCCAAATTGAGATTTCTCTTAGTAGACTCCAGGCCTAAGTAGAATCAAATAACTAAGATATTCAGTACAGTTTTTAAAGGGTTATTTTGTTTGATGTTATGATTTTACAAAGATGAGTATTATACTATCATCTAACCTCTGTATTCTGTCTTGATCATTAAAATTTGTATAAATGTTTGGTTGCAAAAGGGCAAAATGTTCTTCCCAAAGTTTTCCTAGGAACGTGCTTTCTTAATATTTATATTGTCAGTCTCATTCCCTTTTTATTTAATGATGTGAAATTTTTTGATAGTTTTTGTACATATCATTAACAGTTTTCATAACTATCACAATTTTAATTTGCTTTTGCAAGAATTTATTTCTATTTCGGATGATACAATATCAACACAAAAGTTAGATTTTTTCACTTTCTCCATATTTGCTGATCTGTGCTGATAAGATATAACTGTAATAGTAATGTGTGGGATCACATTATGCACGTGCACTTTTGGAGTAACACCTGAGATGATGTTGAACTAGGTATTCTGCTCTTCAGCTTTTCAGAGGTGAAGACCAAAGCCACGTGAGGGTGTCACCCTGTCAGCTAACCTCTCATCTTGTTTCATTGCAGGCGATTTTCTGAACTGTGAGTCAGAGGTGGAACTAAAATCTTAGTTCTACTACAGAAAAAGAAGGGGGTGAATAGGTGCTAGGTAGGTGACCCCCAGAGTTCGCTATACAACCTTCAGACTCTCCTTGTATCCCTTGTCCACTACTCAGTATTCTCCACACTAACCCCCTTTCAGTTATCCTAATTCAGCAGTTTTTTCCCCTATAATTTTTCAGAGACTCATGTCATATTAGAGTAAGATCACCAAATAATATTTTCCTTTCTTTCAAGAGGGCAAAACAAGGATGTAGAAAGCCACCACATGAGTGGAAAATGTTATTGGAATGGAAATCACATCATTTCTGTGGTGATGGAAATATTCGGTATCTGCCACTGTTCAATACAAAGCTACTAACTACATGTGACTGTCGAGCCCTTGAAATGTGACAAGTGCAACTGAAGAACTGAATTTTAAATGTGATATCATTTTAATTAACTTAAGCCGAAATAGCCAGGTGTGGTTAGTGTCTGCCATGTTGAACTGTGTAAGCTAGTGCTCACACTCACCAATCTGAGAACCCAGGCACATCGCCAACAGCTCCAAACTCAGGCTATTTATCTTTCTTTTTTTAAGATTTTATTTATTTATTTTTAGAGAGGGTAAGGGAGGGAGAAAGAGACAGAGAGAATATCAATGTGTGGTTTCCTCTCACACTCCCCACACCAGGGACCTGGCCTGGAACACAGGCATGTGCCCTGACTGGGAATTGAACCAGGAACCACTTGGCTTGCAGGCCAGCACTCAGATCCACTGAGCCACCCCAACCAGGGCTCAGGCTGTTTATCTTAAAAGTGAGGATTACACTCCTGTGTCTTTTATGTAGACTTGAGAACCAAATAACAGTGCAGATATAAAAGCTCTTTGAAAATCATAAATTGGTATATAAAATAGCATCATCAATATTATGGTACTGCATCTCTTTTCATAGCAAAACTAGAAGCAGCCACTTTTTGTCGATTATCTCAGTCCTGTTATTTCCCTTGTTCTACTGCTGATTATTTCTTTTAGTGGGAATAACCTAGGATCTATTACATACATGGGGAAAGAAAGCAAAATTAAAGTCATAGGGTAAATAGGGAGACCAAGTAAGATTTAAAACAATTTTTTTATTGAACTGTTGTTGACCCTTGTATTAGCTCTTAAAAAAGGTTTGAAAGTGAAAATTGAAGTCAGATTTTTTTAAATGAGAACTTTATTTTAAAAAATAGTATACATTCCTTATTTTCAAAATGAAATCAAAACAGAAAGTTACAAAGAGGAAAGTAAAAAACACAAAAATCTTACCACCCAGAATAACCATTTTCAACATTTTGCTGTGCCCTTCGATTTCCTTTGCTTGTATATGTGTAACTTTTTAAAAATACAGTTTGGGAGCTTGCTGCTTTAGCCTGCCTTTTTAACTTAAAAATATATTATTGAAAGTTTTATATGTCCTTAAGTGAACATCTATCTACTTTAAAATATCTATAGGTTTCTAATTATAAAAATAACACAGAGTTACACAAAATTAAGAGTTCAAGCATTGCATAAATATTGAATATATAAAGAGAAATTCCCAGAATTCACATCCCCCATAACATTATTGTTTGGTGTATATTTCTTCTATTTTTATACACACATACATGTATATATGTGTATTGATGTTACTTTAAATTTTATTTTTCTAAAAAATAGATCACACTGTATATACTCATCTTAAACTTTTTTTTTCACTTAGCATGATTTATACATTTTATGTATTATTTACTGTACTTCATACAATAGGTTATTTAATCAATTTAATGGTGAGCTGATCTTGGTTTTCTGCCAATAAAGAAATTGTGCTACTGAATATTTTTTTGTGTATATATAATATATATTATAGATACATATCTATATGTGTGTATAATATATAGAGATATATAATATATGTATATAATATATATTATAGATATGTATCTATAATATACGTGTGTGTGTGTGTGTGTGTGTGTGTGTTAGTATAGATTCCTAGAAGTAAAATAGGGGGTCAGAGTGTGTATATATTTAACTTTTTTATATATACTGCTGAATTGCTCTGTAGCAAAGAAAATTACATCAATTCAACAGAGCATGGAAGTATCTTCAAAATTGGTATTGCCATATTCATTTAGGGAAAAGAAATTTTATCATTGTTAATGGGTTTTCTTCATGTTAATCCCAGTCTGAAATTTTACTGGATGGTTTTATATGTACACTTGTCCTTAGGGAATTGTAGATCGCACATTTGCCTATAGTAGCTTGCTGAAACCCACTGCCCTTGCTCCAGTCTTGATTCCCGTATCTGTAAACTATTGGATTGGCCAAAAAGCCCGTATGGTTTTTTCCATGAAATAAAAGACACATTTTTCATTTTCACTGGTAACTTTATTGATTTGGATATTTTGAGTATGTCAGCTATTTCCTGCATAGTATAACATTGACTATTCTCAGAAACTGTCTCGATTTGATCACTATCAACTTCAACTGGTCTCCCCGACCGTGGAGCATTGTCCAGCGAGAAATTTCCAGCATGAAACTTCGCAAACCAGCTTTGACATGTTCAATCATTCACAGCACATTCTCCATCCATACACTGCACAAATCTTTTTTTGCATTTCAGTTGAGTTTTTACCTTGAAATCATAAAGCATAATATGCCAAAAATGTATCTTTCTTCCATCTCCAACATTAAATTGGCTACACAGAAATTCACTGATTTTGATAAGTTTTTTTAAGTGCATGCTGATATGACAGCTGTCAAAACACAATCTAACAAAATTGTGTTGAATGAAGTTAAAGACAAGTAAGTGTTATTAAAGACACCTTATGAAAAAAAACAGACAAACTTTTGGACCAACCTAATACTTCTTTCTCCCTTATTTTCATCTCTTCTATTCCCCTAAAAAGGTAGGGGAGAGAAAAGTTGGTGACTTTAGATTTCCTTGGCATAGAAAGCATGATTTAGTGACTAAGAAACATAAGGCTGGTAGTCAGTGCTAAGCATTCCGTGTGATTCATTCAACATTCCATTACTAATTTGGCAGGTTATTGTGCTGCTTTAAATACATTTTATATAAACACTTCTCCATTTTCTGCTTCATCACAGGAGTTTGCTCTATATGGATATTCAGTGTGGTATATGAACTTTAGAATAAGAAGATGGTTGTCTACTTCTTTGGCTGGCTGAGTACTTGTGCCCTGGCCAGGTAACTCAGTTGATTAGAGTGTCATCCCGGTAACACCAAGGTTGCAGGTTTGATTCCTGGTCAGGGCACATATAAGAATCAACTAGTGAATGCATAAATATGTGGAACAACAAATCAATGTTTTTCTCTTTCCCTTCCTCTCTGAAATCAGTTTTTTAAAAGAGTCTATAATAAGGCAGGAGCCTCTTTGATTTTTTTAAAAAGTATTTCTTAGTTTCCAACTATTCACACACATACACCCACATTTTTATTGTATTTTTTCCACATATTTTGGATTCAACATTGAGTTTAGGAAGGATTTCTGTCCTTAAGGAGAATTAGAAATAAAGCAATGATAGTATAATCATGTGAAATTAAAAAAAATTGGTGTATTGAGAGAAACAGTGATTTGGGTTAGGTAGAACCATGGAGAGCTTCCTAGAAGAAATTGGACACTTACTTGAATTTTGAAGTTGGTGAGATTTTGCAGTCTGGGCACAGGAAGTGCATTCTAAGCAAGAGCAGGGGGAGGGCACATGAAACACCATGGGTGGAAGGTTGAGTGCCAGCAACATCTTGGAAATGGCACGCAGCTTTCTCTGATTGGAGTAGATCACCTGACCTGAGAAAGAATGTAGGTAGTTTAGAGAGAGGAGAAAGAAAGAGAAATAAAGAGAGATACCCTCAAGGTATATAAATATGAAGACTTTGAGGAGTAACGAATATTTCTGACCATGAATAGTTTAGACACATGATCAATTTAAGTGATCCTGTCCACTGATACACTATTGGGATTAACTGTCTTAGAAACCTTGCAGCCAGCTAAAGTGATTGCAGCCTCCATACTTGCGGTCATCTCCCAAAATGCCACCTGTATTCTTGTTTTCATGCTGCTGCTTGCTTCTCCCTCTGACCCAGGACTATTAACCCAAGCTCCATTGCATCTCTGTCTTTCTCAACCTTTAACTGTATTGTCCCACTGTCCTTGAGGGACCTCACCTGGCAAAAGCCCAGCCATGGACCTGTCAAATTGTTCTTTTTTATTTGCCTCTATAAACTCAATTCAGAGCTGCTGAGACTTACTGGAGAAAAGTGCTATACAGATAGGTATCGATAAATGTATACTGGTTGCTGACCTCACTTGGACCTTGAGACTGCTGGGCATTCCTCCTATGCTTCCCTAGGCTGCTCTCTTGTTTTGCATAGCATCTACAGTATTTCGTGTTCTTTCCACTAATCTCATATTTCTGTCTTGTCCCCTCTCTCCTATATCACCTTCCTGCTCCTCAGAGGATGACTTCTTTAGACCTGACCTCCCATTCCTGCCAGCACATCTAAACTCTGTGTCTTCACCCAGCCTCTCCTCCTTCCTTCCAGTCTCTGTAGATGTGCTTATCCTCCTGCGTTAGGCCAGTCCCACCAGCCCTCCCATGGATCCCATCTCTTCTACCCTCACAGAAGCACTGCTCTCTCAATTACCGTTTTGTTCTTTGGAATCTTCATCCTTGCCCTCTGATCTGGATCCTTCTAGCAGCATTCACATCTTACTGTGGACACCTATTGCTTTACCTGACTAGCCTCCCTCCCTCCAATCCAGTCAAATGGTAACTTTGGGAGCCACAGTTTAAATACAGTATACTCCTCCTCTTTGGCCAGTGTTGATTGGTCCAGGAGTGGTTATCTAACTGGAGCTGGAGCAATCACAGTTCTTCACCAGGATTTTGTATTTGAAAGGAAATCATTTTTCTATTTTGGTGGCTGAAATTCAGAAGGTGTATATTTTGGAACTGTTGGGAGTCAAGTTCTGCATGAGGATTAAAGAGTCGAAAAAATAATAGTGAGAGAAGAATGAGGTTAATGAGAGAGCAAGAAAGAGAAAGAATATGAATAAATGAACATGAACGAATTATACAGTAGCAGAAAGACAAAAACAACATTTCCCGAGTTCTTTACATGCAGCGATTCCCATTTCTTTTCATGTCCTGACCCACTTAGGAAATGGTAATATCAGTTGTGCCCACTAGCTTGTGGCTAGTGGACACATTTGTAATATGGGCATGGGTTAGGAAGTTGTATTCTGCAGTGTTCTGGGAGAGCACACCTGTCCACACCAAGGTGGTGTTGCCCTATTCCATTATCTGGTTCCAGTTCTTAGGTTGGGTCCTGTGAGATACCCACATGAACTTCCCATAGAAGTCACTTCCTCCAGGCTGCCTTCCTGAACTCCCAGATCGCTCTCCCATGTGCTCCAGGAATGCCCTGGGCCCTATACTCTAATTGTCTAATTATTTCTCTGTATGCCCTGTTGGGCTGTGAGTCCCAGGAGGGAGGGAAGCACATCTGACTTTTCATCATTATAACTCCAGTCCTTTGCCTGTGGTAAATGCCTTCTGAATGAAGGAATTATGCTCTGTCCAAATAAAAAGATTAAGAAGATTGTAATTGGGACACAGGCTATGTGTCAATATTCTTTTTGTCAACTTCTGGCCAAGATGGAGGCGTAGGTGGACATGCCGTGCCTCCTCTCACAACTAAAATTAAGGACAACAAACATTTAGAAACAAGAAAACAACCAGAACTGATAAAAAAATTGAACTGTACATAAGTCCAACAACCATTCATCCAGACCAGTAAGAGGGGCAGAGTCGCAGCAGGAAAATGTGGAGGTTGGTGGACCCAGGCCTGCAGTCAGCAGCTGCTAGCAGACCCCGGGCACAGGGTGGCAACTGTGCAGACCCAGTGAGGCTGCGTAAGGCGGCTGGCTGACCAGTAGGTCCCACATTCATGCACAGATAATCCAGGTGAAGGGGAAGCAGCGGAAGGGACTGGAATCCAAGAGAGAACGGAGCAAGTGCCATTGTTCTGTCTCGGACCCTGCCCCTACATACAGCATCACTACCCAGCAACTGGGCTACCCACCTCTGGGGAACACCTAAGGCTCCACCCCTCACTACGTAACAGCTGCGACCAAACCAAAAAATATATACATGTATATGGCTCAAACCAGAGAATGAATCAAAGCCCCAGAGCCAATTCATCTAAGCAACCAAGAGATAGCCAACCTATCAGATGCATAGTTCAAAGCCCTGGTGATCAGGATGCTCATAGAATTGGTTGATTTTGCTCACAAATGCCATGAACAAATAAAAGCTACAGTAACTGAAATGAAGGAAAATGCACAGGGAATCAATAGAGATGGGAGGAAAACTGGAACTCAAATCAATGGAGTGGACCAGAAGGAAGAAACAAACAAACAAAAGAAGGAGGAAACAAGAATTCAAAAAAAATGAGAGGCTTGGGAATCTCCAGGACATCTTTAAATGTCCCAACATCCGAATTATAGGGGTACCAGAGGGAGAAGAGGAAGAGCAACAAGCGGAAAAGTTATTTGAAAAGATAACAAAGGAGAACTTCCCCAATCTGGCAAAGGAGGTAGACTACCGGGAAGTCCAGGAAGCTCAGAGAGTCCCAAAGAAGTTGGACCCAAGGAGGAATGCACCAAGGCTCATCATGATTACATTAGCCAAGGTTAAAATGAAGGAGAGAATTCTAGAAGCAACAGGGGATAAGGGGACAGTCACCTACAAAGGAGTTCCCATCAGACTGTCAGCTGATTTCTCAAAAGAGACCTTGCAGGCAAGAAGGGGCTGGAAAGAAGTATTTGAAGTCTTGAAAGTCAAGGACCTACATCCAAGATTGCTCTATCCAGTGAGGCTTTTGTTTAGAATGGAAGGGCAGAAAAAGTGCTTCTCAGATAAGGTCAAGTTGAGGGAGTTCATCATCGCCAAGCCCTTATGATATGAAATGTTGAAGGGACTTATCTAAGAAAAAGAAGATAAAAATATGACAGTGAAAAGACAGCAAACTCACTGATAGTAACAACCACACCTAAAACAAGGGCAAACTGAGCAAGCAACTGAAACAGGAGCAGAGGCACAGAGGTGGAGATCACGTAGAGGGTTAGCAACAGGGGAGTGGGAGAAGGAGAGAGGGAAAGAAGGTACAGAGAATGAGTG
Source organism: Anoura caudifer (assembly GCA_004027475.1). Classification (NCBI taxonomy): domain Eukaryota; kingdom Metazoa; phylum Chordata; class Mammalia; order Chiroptera; family Phyllostomidae; genus Anoura; species Anoura caudifer. Next base: position 176,219 of record PVKU01002333.1, on the reverse strand, counting down.
GCATGGCCGCTGGGTGGAAGGTGGATAGTGGGAGGGCGGGAGTGGTATGGGAAATGTAGAAGCTAAAGAACTTATGACACATGGACATGAACTGAAGGGGGGGATGTGGGTGGGAGGGGATATGCAGGGTGGAGGGGAATGATGGGGAGAAGTGGGATGGCTGTGGTAGCATAATCAATGAAATATATTTTTTTAAAAATATTCTTTTTACCTAAGGGAGACAACTTTGAATGGGAGTGCTGGAAAGGAAAGTGCACAAGAACTATGTCCTGTTGGCATTATCTATCCAGTAGTTTTGTCAGGCCATGAAATCCTTCAGTTTCTCATATTTTGACTGGAAGTGCATACCTCAGTATTCACACTGGAAAATAAGACTCAAACCATTTTCAGAATAACAAATCTCTTGTGGAAAAAGAAAATGCCTTTAAAAAAACCCTGAGGATAAATTTGGGCATAACAGTATGGGCAGTTTTTCTGTATTGTCCAGAGGCAGAATTATTTGTCCCTTCTTATTTATCAATACTAAAGAATACAAGGAGGATTTCTTTCTTAGAGGGTGAGTTTCCTTCCCGGAGTTCCCTTCACTCTTGCCTGCTCTGGAAGTAGGTCTTTATCCTTAGTTTGCTGTCTGCCATGGAATTCCCAGGTTCCCCTGCTTCCCTCTGCTTTGGTGTAAGAGAATCCAGACTATGACTAAGCAAAGCCACACAGTTACTAATCACTTAGCTTGGCTCAGTTTTAAAGCCTTTAGAGTCTCTTTTAGGTCTTTTGTACTCCTTTGGTTCTTAGACCCTGCTACTATGGCTTATAATTATTGTAGTAAGACTCCAGTTTGCTTCAAATTCTGGTTGAAGATTTTTGTTTTTTCGTCTCTTGGCTTTTAGAGAAATAACGTCCTTTCTTTACTGGGACCTAGGCATACCCTATCTAACACTGAATTTACAACCCTGGTCCATCTGACTCCCTCCAACAGCTTGGTCTGCCTTCTTGGCTTAGACCTTAGTCCTTTTGCTTCCCCTTGGTTTTTTACATTTCCTGTACTTTTGGTCACGATTAAGACCCTCCTGTCCTGCCTTTTTCTCTTGTATTTTTATTTTGCTCACAACCATGCCTTATCTTTGCCAAAATATGCGTTAAAAGGAGAGATACAGCTTAGCAGCAATTATTTAATAACTTATGGGAAAATGACCAATACAGTTGTAATTCTTCAAAAGTTAATATAAACATTTAAATCATTTCAGATAAAGTCACAATTGGGTTGGAGTCTGGTCTATAAAAAGTTTGGCTAAATAATTTCAAGATTAATCGCAAAAAGTAAACATGGGAGAGTAGCATAGAAAAGTTTGACAAAGAAGAGTTCTGAGTCAGGATGTAATCTTACTCCTGGTACCCAAAGTGGGCTCCTTGATTGTGCTCTTGACTTTCTCCGTTAAACTATTTTTCATCTTCTTATGGCCAAAGTGTTCTTTCTAAAATGCGTATCTGAACACTTTGCTCCATGGTTAAACTATTCAGTGGCTGGCTTGGCCCTCAGGATAAGGACAAACTCATTTTGAAGGTGCTCCATGATCTCGCCAGTGATACTTCTGCCTCAGCTCTTGCCACGCTCCTCTTCCCACTCTTTGTCCAGTCCAGATGAAACACTCCAGGCTCTTCAAGGGTTCCGTTTCCTCTTTCACTTCCACATCTTTCAGTGTGTGCTCAGCCACAGGACATCACATCCTCCAGAAACTGTTTCATTTCCAGCTTCAGGTTAGAGAACCCCTAGCTCCCTTGTCATACATACCACACTGTTTTGTCACTGCCTGGTGACTTCTCTCCATCCTCTCACCAGCCTGGGGGTGCCATAAGGACAGGAACCAGGTGTGTCTGGTTCACACTTCTTACCCTGGGATCTAACACAGTGCAGGTGCCCAGTGAATGTTGGTCAGACGGAACAATGGGAACAATATGATGGTGTAAGAATAGACAAATTGATGGAATGGAAAAGACAGTTCAGAAGATTATTGCATGTATAAAAATTAATAAGTAATGAAGTATGCATCATAAATCCAAAGAGTAAAGGCATATTTATTTGATAATGGTATCATCTTTTTTAAAGCCTGTCAGTGAGCACTTGGTGAGTGTGTATTCTCATGCATTGTTGAGTACCAATATGAGTTGCTAGAACTCTTTCTGAAACAGTTTGGCTCTGTCTGTATCAACATCAAGGGGTCATATATATTGACAGTAATTCTGCTTCTGTGAATCTAGGTTAAGGAAACTTTTTAGATACAGATAAACTTTGAAGTTGGTCATCAAAGTGTTCAATTACAGCAAAAGTTAGAAATAGTGTAACTCTCCAGCAGTAGAAAAATAATTAAATGATGATATATCTAACAGGTAAAATAATATACAGCTGTTAAACATGAATATGAACCACATCTGGAAAGAGTTTCACAATACTTACATCTAACAAAAGACTCATGGCTAGAATATATAAAGAATTCCTACCTATACCACCTGCCCCCCAAAAGGCAGCCTAATTGAAAAAAAAAAGGCAAGCACTTAAAAAAAAAGGTAACTGATCAATAAACATTTAAAAAGTCCACAATATCATTACACATCAGGGAAATGCAAGCTGTAAACCACAAGGTAGCATTATACGTTCATTAGAGTGGCCAAAATTTAAAAGGCTGACAAAAATCAAATGTTGGTGAGGGCATGAAACAACTGGAACAGTTACCTATTGCTAGGCAGAGTATAAATTAATTCAGTCCCTTTGGAAAACTCTTTGGCAGTATTCTTTCAAGGCTAAATATACACCTATCCTGTGACCCAGCACTTCTGATCCTAGGTGTATATACCCAGGAGAAAGGAGGTCATATGTCCATGAAAAGACATACACAAGGCTGTTCAAGCAGCTTTCTTCAAAGTAGCCCCAAACTAGAAACAACCCAACTGTCCATAAACAGGAGAATGGATTGATAAATTGTGATATATTCCTGTTTGGAATACTGTACAGAAGTAACAAAACAATAAATTAGTAAAACACACAACATGAATGAATCTCACCAACATGTGTTTAACAACAAAAAGAAGACAGACCAAAGGGGTACATACTAAATGATCCTATTCATATGATACAAGAAGGGCAAATTAATTGATGGTAATAGAACTCAGAATAATGGTTACCCCTGGGGAGGAGAACTGACTGGGAATAGGCACCAGAGAACCCTTTGGTGGGATGAAAATTCTCTGTATGTTAACCCATGTCAGGGTTCCATAGGTCTATACATACGTCCAAATTCCAATAAGAATACGTACGTACTCATTTACATTTCTCATGAATTTTTTTAAATGGGGCAAAAATGACATCACCTTGGACAAGTCACTTCATTTTCCTAAGCTTCAGTATTCTCAGCTGTAAGTCATAATGATACTCAGCATGCAGGTTTGTTAGAACAGTGTGCAGTAAGTGGCAGTTTGTTATCAACTAGAAATATTTTTAAATGCTTGTGATATGTGAAATATTTATATATTGAATATATATGGTTGGAGAACTATGAAACAAATAAAACTCCCTTATACATTAAGAAACTTAATTCACAAAATATATTCAATGCATTATATGGCTTTAGTTAGTGAGATTTGTTTTTTCTTTCTCTTTTTAGCTTACAAAAATGTTTGATGAGCAATGCTTTCATAATGGAAACATTAATCCTACTTTAAACATTTAAAATTTTTCAGTCAATATTAAACTCAATAGGGACCAACAATTAGTGTGAACCCCCAAATATTGATTATCTTAGGTTAGATTAATTGAAGAGTAGTAACTGCAAGAAAGGCAGTGAGTGATACGCATGTGGTTTTAGGTGCCACCATTCTAAAGGGATATGAATAATATAGAACGTGGTCAGAAGAAGCGTGGCCAGGATGGCAAAGAGACTTGGCTGTGATATAGGGAAGAAGGCTGAAAGCACTGACTGTGGCGTTCTCAGAGAGAAATACTCAGAAGGATCTGATGGCTGCTTCCAAGTTAGAAAGGCATCCATCTGTGGGATGAGGAGTTTGTTCTGTTCTCTGCCGTCTCAGGCAGAACCAGTGTCAGAAGGTGGAAGCCGTTCCAGGAGACCAATTTCAAGGCTATGTAAGAAAACTCTTTATGGCAATGCCATTTGTTTGTTTACTCAAGACATTAAGGGCTTTTCTGTCATAGGCACCCTGGAAGCATAGAGTTTATAAAATAAGTAAGACATGGTCCTTTCAGTGAGCTTATATAGTGAGGAAAGAACCTATGAAAATGGTAACAATGTTTCAAGGCTATGATACAAGTCTGAATATGCTAGGACAGCCCAGAAGAGGAAAGATTCTCTTTTGCAGGAAATAGGAGGAAGTAACATTTTCATTGAATATTGAGTGATAAATTAATCAGTGTTTACCAAGCAGCCAGGCACAGAGTGGTATCAGAACAGGGTTGGGCTTGGGGACAGAGCTGTATTTAATGAACCTGTTAAGGTATGTTTGGGACATGAGTGTTCAGGACTTTGCATGTCCTTTTGTAGGCAATAGGATGAAATTTTGGAAGTGAAATAGTGGGGTTTTTTTTCCTAAGGGGGGATAGTGGTAACTGCAGCCACAGTGTGTAAAACAGACTGGATAGAAGAGACTGGTAGCAAGATGCTTGTTAGGAAATACCTATCGTTCTCTGGCAGCAGATGATGAAGGCTGGGAGTTGAGTGATGGTAGAATTAGGAGCTTTGACTGCCTGTGACACATTCCTGAGGTCCACTCAGGAGGTATTGAAGACAGATTGGTTCATTGTTTAAAAAGTAAGGGAGATGAAAGAACTGAGGGTGATTCCCAGGTTGCTAGCTTGGTCAGCTGGGGGCCTGCTGATCCTGACCTTGTCTACAGGTTCCTTTCCATCATGGCTGTGGGAGTAGGGGAATGGACACCTTCCCTTGACTGTCAGCCGCATGAGGGCAGGTACCACCATATCAGCTTGCTCACTGCCCTTGTCCCAGTGGCTGGGACAACGAATGAACGAACAATTTGCCATCCCTCTCAAAGGGTCCTACTGATTTGATAGCAGTTATTGGACTTCTATTTTTGTATACTTAATAGTAATCACATTAAACCTTATATCAAATATTATTAAATTTTGGAAAAGTTGACTTATTTGTTCATCCCACAAACACTTATCAAGTGCCTACTACATGCCAGGCACTATCCCTGGCTCTGGAGAAAACAAACAAAGACAAAAAGCAAACAAAAACAATCCATTCCTTCGTGGAGTTTCTATGCTAGTGAGGGGAGACAGACAATAAAAATAATAGTAAAGAAGCCAATAACAGTGCATTAGATGGTAATAAGTGCTGTGGAAGAGCACAGGGTGTGGAGAGGGGGCGTGGTTTGCAGTTTTGTGTAGGGTGGTGAGGGAGAGCATTACTGAGGTGACACCTGAAAGAAGTGAGGAAGTAAGCCATGCAGTTATATTAAACTGCTAATTATTCTAGAAAGAGAAAATCCCAAGTGGGAGGGAATGCAGATGCCAAGACCTGTCAGGTGGGAACTTGGCTCGGTGTGTTTAGAAGAACAATGAAGAAGCCACTGAGGCTGGAGCAGAGTGAGTGAGGGGGAGTAGAAAGACATGCTGTCATAGCTGTGGGTGGATTGGAGTCAGGAAGGCTGATGGAAAGATTTGGCATTTTTCTGAGTCGGAAAGCCTTGGAGAGCTTGAGTGGAGGAATGACGTGATCTGACTTACATAGTAACAGAATCACTCTGGCTGCTATTTAGAGATTAAGCTGAAGAGGGAGCAAGGGCAGAGGCAGGGAAACTATGGGAAGGGGTACAGTAATCCAGGTGAGAGAGGTGATGGTATTTAGGGTCAGGATGACAGCAGCAGAGGTGGTGAGAAGTCGGGTTCTGGAAATAGTTTGGAGATAGGTGTTGCTGACAGGTGAGATGTAGGGTGTAGAGAGCCGGTGGGGCAGGCTTGGGAATAGTATCAGGAGCTCTATTTGAACATGATACATTTGAAATGCCCAACAGACATCCAAGTGGGCAATTGGGTATACTATTACTTTTTAAAAAAATTTTTTTATTGTTGTTCAATTAGAGTTGTCCCCATTTTTCACTCATTGCTCTCCCCTGCCTTGCCCACGCCCCCTCTCCTACATTCAGCCCTCCCCCCACCCCCATTGTCTTTGTCCATGGGTCCTTTATACATGTTCCTTGACTTGACCCTTCCCCTTCTTTCTCCTGTTATCCCCCTACCCCTACCCCTCCTTCTGGTCACTGTCAGATTGTTCTTTATTTCCATATCTCTGGTTCTATTTTGCTTGCTTATTTCTTTTGTTGATTAGGTTCCACTTAAAGGTAAGATCATATGGTATTTGTCTTTCACCTCCTGGTTTATTTTACTCAGTGTAATGCTCTCCAGTTCCATCCATGTTGTTGCCAAGGGTAGGAGTTCTTTCTTTCTGCTGCATAGTATTCCATTGTGTAAATGTACCAGTTTTTTGACCCACTCATTTACTGATGGGCACTTAGGCTGTTTCCAGCACTTGGCTATTGTAAATGATACTGCTATGAACATAGGGGTGCATAGGTTCTTTTGAATTGATATTTTAGGATTCTTAGGGTATAATCCCATTGGTAGAATCACTGGGTCAAAAGGCAGTTCCATTTTTACTTTTTTGAGGAAAATCGGTGCTGTTTTTCATAGTGGCTGCACCAGTCTGCATTCCCACCAACAGTGTGCTAGGGTTCCTTTATCTCCACATCCTCTCCAGCACTTGTTTGTTGATTTGTTTATGATGGCCATTCTGACCTGTGTGAAGTAGTATCTCATTGTGGTTTTAATTTCCATCTCTCCAATGGCTAGTGATGTTGAGCATTCTTTCATATGTCTCTGGCCTCTCTGTATGTCCTCCTTGGAGAAGTGTCTGTTCAGGTCCTTTGCCCATTTTTTTAATTGGATTGTCTTCCTGGTATGGAGCTTTGTGAGTTCCTTATATATTTTGGAGATCAAACCCTCATTTGAGGTATTATTTGCAATTTTATTTTTCCTTACAGTTGGTTTCCTTTTTATTTTGCTGATGTTTTCTTTAGCCATCCAAAAACTTTTTATTTTTTAATTATATTTTATTGATTATGCTATTACAGTTGTCCCATTTCTCCCCCATCATTCCCCTCCACCCTGCACACCCCCTCCCACCCACATTCCCCCCTTTAGTTCATGTCCATGTTTCATAAGTTGTTTAGCTTCTACTTTTCCCACACTATTCTTACCCTCCCCCTGTCTATTTTCTACCTACCTTATATGCTTATTCTCTGTACCTTTTATCCCTCTGTCCTCCTCCCATTCCCCTGTTGCAAATCCTCCATATGATCTCCATTTCTGTGTTCCTGCTCCTGGTCTAGCTGTTTGCTTAGTTTGCTTTTGTTTTAGGTATGATTGTTAATACCTGTGAGTTTGCTGTCTTTTTACTGTCCTACTTTTTATCTTCTTTTTCTTAGATAAGTCCCTTTAACATTTCATATAATAAGGGCTTGGTGATGATGAACTCCTTGAACTTGACCTTATCTGAGAAGCTCTTTATCTTCCCTTCCATTCTAAATGAAAGCTTTGCTGGATAGAGCAATCTTGGATGTAGGTCCTTGACTTTCAAGACTTCAAATACTTCTTTCCAGCCCCTTCTTGCCTGTAAGGTCTCTTTTGAGAAATCCACTGACAGTCTGATGGGAACTCCTTTGTAGGTGACTCTGCCTTTATCCCTTGCTGCTTCTAGAATTGTCTCCTTCATTTTAATCTTGGCTAATGTAATCATGATGCGCTTTGGTGTGTTCCTTCTTGGATCCAGCTTCTTTGGGACTCTCTGAGCTTCCTGGACTTCCTGGAAGTCTATTTCCTTTGCCAGATTGGGGAAGCTCTCCTTTATTATTTGTTCCAATAAGTTTTCCACTTGTTGCTCTTCCTCTTCCCCTTCTGGTAGCCCTATAATTCGGATGTTGGGACGTTTAAAGATGTCCTGGAGGTTCCTAAGCCTCTCCTCATTTTTTTGAATTCTTGTTTCTTCATTCTTTTCTGTTTGTTTGTTTCTTTCTTCCTTCTGGTCCACTCCATTGATTTGAGTTCCAGTTTTCCTCTCATCACTCTTGGTTCCCTGTGCGTTTTTCTTCATTTCACTTATTGTAGCCTTCATTTGTTCATCTAACTTGTGACCAAAATCAACCAATTCTGTGATCTTCCTAATCACCAGAGCTTTGAACTGTGCTTCTGATAAGTTAGCTGCCAGTGCTATGAGCTCTGCATCTGATAGGTTGACCACTTCCTGGTCGCTCAGATGAATTAGCTCTGGGGCCCCGGTCTGTTCTCCCTTTTGAGCCATCCTCGGTTTTGGTTTTTTTGTTTTTGCCTGGTTGCAGCTGTTACGCAGTGAGGGGTGCAGACTTAGGCATTCACCAGGGTGGGGCAGCCCAGTCTCTGGGTTGTGATGCCGGATGTGGGGTCGGGGTCTGAGAGGGAACAATGGTGCTTGCGCTCTGCATTCTCTCGCAGATTCCAGTCCCTTCTGCTGCTTTCCCCTATCAAACTGGACCCCTGTGGTTCTCATTCCCGCGTGGGTGGGCCTGTGCATGCTGCAGGAACCCGTGGGTTCCCCAGTGAACTCTCCTGTGAGGCTGGGACTCCCTCCCAGCACCTCAGCCCCCAGAAGTATTTTCAATGGGTGCTTTTAGGCTTCACTTTCCAGCGCTGGGGCCCTGCATCGCACAGTCTGTCTTGCTGCCCGTTTTAGCCTGGTTTATCTGTGCACAGATGTGTGTCCGAGGTCCACTGCCTTGTGCACCCCACCTGGCCTCCCTGCATTCAGCAACATGGCCACCTGTGCGCCTGCAGTGACTGCGCTCCTGGGAGCACCACTGGCTTATCCTGCCACAATCCGACTCCACCAGCCGCAGACTGAGCCGGCCGCTGACTCTGCCCCTCTTACCTGTCTGGGTGAATCGTTGCTGTCGGACTGTCGCACAATTCAGTTTTCTCTCTGTCCTGGTTCGGTTTCCTTTTTTTTTTTTTTTTTTTTGGTTCTATATTTTTGTTGTCCTTAATCTTGGTTGTGGGAGGAGGCACAGCGTGTCCAGCTATACCTCCATCTTGGTCAGAATCCCCCAAAACTTTTTAATTTGATGCAGTCCCATTTCTTTAGTCTTTCCTTTATAGCTCTTGCTTTAGGGGACATATCGGTGAAAATATTGCTGGGACACCTGAAATTTTCCTGCCTACATTCTCCTGTAGGACTTTTATGGTGTCACGACTTACATTTACATCTTTTATCCATCTTGAGTTTATTTTTGTGTATGTGGTCTAAGTTAGTGTAAGTTGGTGATCTTGTTTCATTTTTTGCATGTACCTGTGTAGATCTCTACCATTCCAAGTTTCGGGGAGAAGTCCAAGCTGGAGATAGAAGTTCAGGTCAGAAGGAACTTGTTACTGTGTGTAGTTTGTTATTTGAACAACCAAGACTCAGGGGAGCACTGTACACAACTCTGCTCTAGAGTCATGTGAAAGTCCTTTGGGAAAATTTCAGATTATGTTTTGTAGGTATGAAAACATTTTATAGATGGGATAAGTTAAGCTGCTAATTTGTACCCAAGTTAAAAGTTATTTGCATTTTAAAAGACAGTGAATTCTTAAATAATGTATAATAACTTCTAATTTCTACATTCACTTTTTTAGTTCTACTTACTGCTGTATCAGTATGGGTTCTCCTAAGTAATGTTCACAAATTAGAACAAAGGTGAAAGAAATTTTTTCTGGGAGGATTTATCCTGGTACCATCAGTAGAGGGTATTTTTCATAGGCTTCCTGCAGTTAAACCTCAGCGTGATCTAACACAGCAAAAATATCAAAAAGCTATTTCTTTTTCCTCCACGTGTATGTGCTTGGAAAAAAATGTCATGGTCTTTCTTGGCAGAATTTTGAGATCATTTTCTGATTGGATTATTGCACTATCAAAATTGCTGCTTAGTACTGTTCTGAATTTTTTATTCTTTTTAATCTGAGATGCTACTTCTGTTGATCATGTCAGTAATATATATTATATTTATTATATATTAAATATAAATATTATATTATATTTATAAAAATCTCATCTTTGCCTTTTTTTGCATTCATGTATCTCATGTATCTTTTAAAACCTCTTTAATTTTGTTGTAGAAGAATTAGATAGTGAGTGTTAGGAAAAGGAAAAAACTGTAGTTATTCCTGTTAGTGACAGTCATTCTTAATATTTTGTATTTATCTGCCCAGACTGTTTTTCTATATATAGATATAGATAAGATAAATGCCTATATGGTTTTTAAAAATAAAATGGGTCCATACCATAAGTAGGTACAAAGATTTCTTTCATTTACTGTTTTTAAAAACATTTTTAGATCAATTGATAATGTCTCTGCAGCATTATTCTTATCAGCTTCATGCTACACTGTATTTCTTCTTTTTTTAAATTTTTTAATTTTATTTTAATTGTTGTTCAAGTCCAGTTTTCTGCCCTTTACCCCCACCCCAGCCCTCCCCCCATGCACTGTATTTCATAGTCATGTTTTCCATCATCCCCACTTTGATCCAGTGATAGCAGCCACTGGGGCTCCTGGGCTGTTCTACATTTTTTGGTATTACATTTAATGATAATTATGATAATGCTGTTTTCAGTGGATGGGGGAACTTGCCTTGGTGTAAATGTTAATACTTTTTCTATTCACCCCACTTATTCAAAAACAGTTGAGGCAAAAAAGTAAAATTGATTTCATGCCAAAGCTCAAATAGATGCTATGAATGATTCACTTGAGTCACAGGAGGTGGTCTCAGGCCTTTGTGGAGCTCTCTTTCCCTTTGACTTTAGATATGACTGTAAGGCTAAGCCTCGATTACCTGAAAAAAAAAAAAGATGCTCTCTTAATTAAAATGACTAAACATATTAGGTCAACTCTTTTATTCTTGGAAGAAATGTTTATTTGATGAATGGCAAGGGGAGTGGAGAGACCTTTTATGATAGGTCCTGTGGTAGACACTTTTTATAACTGCTTCATAAACACCTTACAAGGCGTGCATTCCATTGTGTCTGTGCCTCTGTCTCTCTCCTTGTTCCCCCATTTGTTTAAGAAACAACATGAGACTCAAGTTCCCACTCCTCGCAAGTGAGAGAATGGGGGTCCTATTTCTAGAATGACTGCAAAGCTCATTTTGCTAGGATTCATGCAGAATTGTGTATATAATTCAAAGTGGAAAAAATAACTTTGGATTTGGGCATGAGAGTTTATCCATTCATTTGAAAATGGGTATTCTGAACTTCCAGCCAAGATGGAGGCATAGGTAGACACACTGTGCCTCCTCTCTCAACCAAAATTAAGGACAACAAACATTTAGAAATAAGAAAACAACCAGAACTGATAGAAAATTGAACTATACGGAAGTTCAACAACCATTCATCCAGACCAGTAAGAGGGTTGGAGTCGCGGCAGGAAAAAGTGGAGGTTGGCGGACCCAGGCCTGCAGGCAGCAGCTGCTAGAAGACCCCAGGTGCACAGGCGGCAGCTAGCAGACCCTGGGCACAGGGTGGAAACTGTGCAGACCCAGTGAGGCCATGCAAGGCAGCTGGCTGACCAGGGTAGTCCCACATTCACACGCAGATAATCCAGGCAAAGGGGAAGCAGCGGAAGGGACTGGAATCCAAGAGAGAACAGAGCAAGCACCATTGTTCCCTCTCGGACCCCGCCCCCACATACAGTGTCACTACCCAGCAACTGGGCTACCCGGCTCTGGGGAACACCTAAGGCTCCACCCCTCACTACATAACTGCTGCAACCAAACCAAATATATATATATATATATATATATGTATATGTATATATGGCTCAAACCGGAGAATGAATCAAAGCCCCAGAGCCAATTCATCTAAGCGACCAAGAGATAGCCAACCTATCAGATGCATAGTTCAAAGCCCTGGTGATCAGGATGCTCACAGAATTGGTTGATTTTGCTCACAAATTCAATGAAAAAAATGAAGTCTACAATAAGTGAAATGAAGGAAAATGCACAGGGAACCAATAGTGATGGGAGGAAAACTGGAATTCAAATCAATGCAGTGGACCAGAAGGAAGAAAAACAATGAAGAATGAAGAAAAGAATGAAGAAACAAGGATTCAAAAAAATGAAGAGAGGCTTAGGAACCTCCAGGACATCTTTAAACATCCCAACATCCAAATTATAGTGGTACCAGAAGGGGAAGAGGAAGAGCAACAAGTGGAAAACTTATTTGAACAAATAATAAAGGAGAGCTTCCCCAATCTGGCAAAGGAAATAGACTTCCAGGAAGTCCAGGAAGCTCAGAGAGTCCCAAAGAAGCTGGACCCAAGGAGGAACACACCAAGGCACATCATAATTCCATTACCCAAGATTAAAATGAAGGAGACAATTCTAGAAGCAGCAAGAGGTAAGGGGACAGTCACCACAGTCATCTACAAAGGAGTTCCCATCAGACTGTCAGCTGATTTCTCAAAAGAGACTTTGCAGGCAAGAAGGGGCTGGAAAGAAGTATTCCAAGTCATGAAAGTCAAGGACCTACATCCAAGGTTGTTCTATCCAGCAAAGCTGTCATTTAGAAATGGAAAGGAAGATAAAGTGCTTCTCAGATAAGGTCAAGTTAAAGTCATCATCACCAAGCCTTATGATATGAAATGTTAAAGGGACTTATCTAAGAAAAAGAAGATAAAAAATAGGACAGTAGAAAGACAGCAAACTCACAGATATTAACAACCACACCTAAAACAAAAGCAAACTAAGCAAACAAGTAGAACAGGAATAGAAACACAGAAATGGAGATCACATGGAGGGTTAGCAACAGGGGAGTGAGAGGAGGAGAGAGGGATAAAAGGTACAGAGAATAAGCGTACACGGTAGGTAGAAAATAGGGAGGGCAAGAGTAGTGTGGGAAATGTAGAAGCTAAACAACTTATGACACATGGACATGAACTAAGGGGGGGAATGTGGGTGGGAGGGGGTGTGCAGGGTGGAAGGGAATGATGGGGGAGAAATGGGCCAACTGTAAATAGCATAATCAATAAAATATATTTTAAAAAAAGAAAATGGGTATTCTGATGTTTTGACAATACCTGCCCCACAAAACAGAGTAAAAGTGCCCTGAGAAGACCTTGCTTGAAAATTCCAGCTATATCTAATTTCCCTGTTCCAGCGCCCCTCAGCTTCTCCCTGTTATTTGGCTCTTATTTGCTACCATTTCAAGATCCCTTCTTAAAAGTGAATGTTTTGCCAATTATTTTGGCATCTGCCATAGCATATTTTTCCCTGTCATTTCCATTTTTGTTCCTAACTTATTTTCTCCTGCCTTTGTGGGACTGAGGTGGTATAGCTTTGGTGAGTTGGGGGTCCTGAGCACTGGAGGCAGACCCCTAGGGTATGTCCTGACCTCATCATGTAGTAGAAGTGAGGCTTCTGGCAAGGTTACCCAACTGGTATGTGCCTCAGTTTCCACAGTATTAGAACAGAAATTTATAATGCAAAATCAATAGAACCAGTAATACAGAATACAACCTCATAGGGTGGTTGTGAAGTTACACAAGGAAAATGCATAAAAAGTGGCACCTTACCTTTTAGCACAAAGCAAAAACTCAAAATTTAACTCTTATACCCTTTTTATTGGTTTAACTATGAACTAATTGATCTTTCCCAGTGGCTCACACTGCATATTCTCTCCCACCATCCCCACCCTCATCCTGTACTTGAATACAAAATTAAAGAGAACGTTGGAGTGTGGTATATCACTGCCAAGAGCCCTGTCATCCTCTGATTGACTCATCCTGTTTCCATACACACCTGTTTCCTGTCTTTTCCTTCTAGTAACACAGAAGAGTAAACACCGTTGATCTACTTAGTAAAACAAGTAGCTCTTACACAGAGCCTTCCTGGAAAATGGTTCCTGCCGCTTGTATCACTGACTTCTGTGTCAGCTCAGTCCACTGAGGCCTTAACTTGGAGTGTTTTTCTGTGTGTTTTTAGTCTCTCCCACATTCTGAGTTTTAGTTCTTTGCCTGGTATTTTGGGTTTAGCAGTCCTGTGCTTTTTGCCAGTGATGTGGTTCTGCCGGTTCAATTCCCAGTCAGGGCACATGCCTGTTGCAGGCCAGGTCCCCAGTCGGGGGTGTGCAAGGGACAACCACACACTGATGTTTCTCTCTATCTCTCTCTCCTTTCCCCTCTCTATAAAAATAAAAATTTATTTTTATTTATTTTTTTTTTAAAGAAGGGTTCTGGCTAAAACTAGATTTTATAAGGAAGTACACAGTTGGGCCTAGGAGAAGGTTCAGGAGCCTAGCTAAAGTTTGGTCAAGCAAAGAATCTTTGTCACTGGCTGCTGTAATTAATGTATCCCTATACAGTTTTTCCACATATGTCTAAAAGCATTTACTCATTCATGTCAACAAACTTACTGACTTCCTGTGTGCCAGGCTCTGTTCTCAATGGGTAGGGGTGGGGGTGTTGATGACAGACAAGTAAACAGGCAAGTCCAGTGAAGTATGTAAGTTCTGCGGAAGTGGGGAAGAACAGTGTTTTGGGAGTAGGTAAGAAGGGGCATGCCAAGATTTGGACAAGAGAGGAAAATGTATCATCAAGAGCTCTAAAATACCCCCATACTCTTCAGGAAATGCATACTCCCTAGCGTAGTGGACTCCCAGGATACAATAATAATAAAAATGTTATAGCATTTAGCATCATCTCTCATTTGTGAAATGAGTATTCTGTTAAGGAGGCAGCAGTTAACTTCCATCATGCCCAGGCAATTAAAACTACCATTAGAGTTTCAAAACTCTATGAACAGAAAGAAGAGTGTGTTACCTTACTTAAAGAAAATTCATCCTGAAAGAAGAAGTAGCTTGTATTATAAAATAATGTATCATGGAAAAAATTCCCACTTTTATTAAGATATAATTGACATATATTAGCTAAAGTATACAACATAATAATTTGATATATGTATATATTGTGAAACAATTACCACAATAAATTTAGTTAACATCCATCACCTCACATAGTTTCAAATTATTTTTTTTCTTGTTATGACAACTTTTAGTATACATTCTTAGTAATTTTTAAATATATAATACTTCATTGTTACCCATAGTCACCATACTGTACATTATATCCCCAGAACTTAAAACTGGAAGTTTGTACCTTTTGACCTCTTTCACCCATTTCACACACCCCCACCAAGCCCCTTCCCATGACAACCACCAAAGTGTCCTTTGTGTCTGTGAGTTTGGGTGTTTAAGACTTTACATGTAAGTGAGGTCATACAGTATTTGTCTCACCATCTGATTTATTTCACTAGTACAGTACTGGCAAGATCCATCCATGTTGTCACAGTGGCAGGATTTCCATCTTTTTTATGGTTGAATAATATCCTGTTTTATATGTATATATCACATTTTCTTTATCCACTCATTAATGGATACCTGGGATGTTTTCATGTCTTGACTTAAAAATAATGCTGCAATGCACATGAAATTGCAAATACTGCTTCAAGATTCTGATTTAGTGTCCTTTGGATATAAACACAGAAGTGGAATTGTTAGATCATATGGCAGTTCTATTTTTAATTTTTTGAGGAACCTCCGTTCTTTTTTTCCATGGTGGCTGCACCAATTTACATTTTCACCAACAGTTCACAAGCGTTCTCCTTTTTCTGCATCCTCCCTTACGCTTGTTACCTCTTGTCTTTTTAATAGCCATTCTAACAGGTGGGAGGTATTATCTCTTTGTGGTTTTGATTTGTATTTCTGATAATTAGTGATGTTGAGCACCTTTTCATGTACCTTTTGGCCATTTTTGTTTTGAGGGAAAATGTCTATGCAGGTGTACTCATTTTAAAATCATAAATTTTTCTATTGAGTTATATGAGTTCTTTATATATTTTGTATATGAACCCCTTAAGAGATACATGATTTACAAATATTTTCTCTATTTCCGTAGGTTGTCTTTTCATTTTGATGATGGTTTCCTTTGCTGTACATAAGCTTTTTAATTTGACATAGTCCCATTTGTTTATTTTTGCTTTAACAAGTTTTTGTTTTGCTGTAAAATTTTAAAAAATCATTGTTAAGACTTGTGTCAAAGAGCTTCTCCCTATATTTTCTTGTAGGAGTTTTATGGTTTCAAGTCTTACATTAAAGTGTTTAATCAATTTTGAGTTGATTTTGTATATGGTAAAACCAAGGGTATCATTCTTTTGCATGTGGCTGTCCTTTTTCCCCCAATACCATTCACTGAAAAGACTATCTTTTCCCCATTGTCTATTAGTGGCTGCTTTGTTTTAAATTAATTGGCTATATAGGCATGGGTTTATTTCTGGGCTCTGCATTCTGCTCCATTGATCTGTGTATCTGTTTCTGTGCCATTATCATAATGTTTTAATTACTATAGCTTTGTAACATAGTAGTATTCTGTTAAGTAGTGGCATTCTGTTAAGGAAACAGCAATTAACTTCCATTGTGCCCAGGCAATTAAAAATAACAAAAGCATTTCAAAACTCTGAATATGAGCATATTACCTTATTTAAAGAAAATTCATCCTGAAATGAAAATAACCTGTGTTATAAAGTAATGCGGTATGGACATTTTTGTTTCAGTAGTACTTATTTGGGTCTGAAAATGTTCCACACAAAGCTGAATAAGCTCAGCAAGTACTTCTGATGTCAGAGTTTTCAAATAAGTCTCAGCTGTGTCAACAATGATATGCTATTCTTTGGATAAAACCTTCTATTTTAATTAATCTTAGTTACTTTTAATTTGATTTACTTTTTCTTATTTTTTTAATTATGAAAGAAAAATGTGCTAGTAACAGTCAAACAATCCAAAGTAAATGAAGTAAAATGGGACATTTCTTCCCTCCCTTCCCTTGTACTGTCCTATTCCTCAAAACTAAAAGTTCCATGTATCTCTTTCCAGAGCATGCAAGCATTTGGACAGCCAACTAGTTACGCATATAAGAGGAGGGAGAGAGTAAGGGAGGAAGAGAGGAGAGGGAGAGGGATCATGCAGGTGTGTCTGTGTGTACATACACATGTATATACACATACAGTTTCAAATTAAAAAATAAAAGGAACCATACCTTAATACTTTTCTGTAGTATGGGTTTAATAACGTTCTATAGTATGGGTTCTTTTCCATTTACTACAGTATGACCTTCACTTCTTCCTAAGCTGGTATATTTAATGCTGTCTCAGTCTTTCCAATGGCTGCATAATGTCATTGTTTGGATGTAATCGTTTTCCTAGTCACAGACATTGCTGCTGTTTGTAATGCTTTGGCATTACAAGCAAACCACAATGAATAGCCTTATACACATGTTTTTGCACATTTGGGCTGGTATTTCGGCAGGGTAGATGCCTAGAAATGTAGTGCTGAGCCATTTGCTCAGTCACATGTAATTAGCCCTCCTTATCTCAGTATCTCACATCCAAGAGTCAACCAACCAGATCAAAAATAGTATTTTCAATCCACCCTTGGGAATCTGATGAGAGAGCCAATTGTGTGCATCATTCATGCCATTTTTATGGAAAAGACTCAGATTTTGGTATCCAAGGTGAGTCCTGGAACCAATCCCCTCAAGGGTACCTAAGGGATGACTATACTTATCACTGGAAGGCCCTTTAATACATTTTATGGAATTACTCTCTCAAATGCTTGTACCTCTTTACCCAAAAACCAACATTTTGCAATTATAAGCAGCTTTTGCCAATCTAATGGGTGAAAAATGGTATGTCATTATTTTATTGTACATTCCTGGGCTGTTAGTGAGGTTGAATGTCTTTTCCTAGATGTATTAGTTTTAAATATGCTTCAATGTCTATTTTTATGAGTATTCATCAGATCCTTATTGATCTTAATGATTTCATAAATATCACACCTCTCTACTATCTAAATTATAAATATTTTTTATTTTGTTCTTTTAACTTTGTAGTAACTTGCCAAATAAAAGTTTTTAAATTTTTATATAGTCAAATCTGTTAACTTTTTTTTTATGGCCTCTGGGTTCAGTATCATGATGATAAAGACCCTCCAAATCCAAGATTATTAAAATATTAAACTACTTCTGTATGTTTATTATGTTAAATTGTGAGTGCGTTTGGATTTTATTTTTCTGTATGATACAAGAGTACAGATCTAATTTTATTTATCTTAGCACAGAGAGTCACTTGTCCCAAAGGAATATGTTGAATGATCCGTCCTTTTCACATGAATGGGAGTCCCTTATATTCTGTTCCATTGAGCTGTCATCTGGGTTGCTGAGAGGCAGTCTCGTATAGTGAGTTAGTCTGGACACTAGACTGAAGGAAGAAGCCCTGGGTCAAACTGAGCTATCACTTCCTAGCCCTGTGACCTCAGACAATGATGCACAGTCCTCCTAAACCCCAGTTTTGTCATCTGTAAAATAAGGCAGCATACTGGCTCCTTCGTCTGGTTGTGAGGAGTAAAGTGAGGTAACAGGTGCACAGCACCAGGGCAGCGGCTGGCACGGGCCACACGTTGGACAAACAGTAAGCTATTAGTGTTGCTGTGACTGCTCCAGCTCCAGCTATAATTGTGACAACTGGCCCTTCATGTTGTATTTTGCTGTGTGAAAGGACAGAAATATCTTTATTGTTCTTTACTTCACTAAAGTTGAACTTAACACTAATGTCTCAATTTCCGAAATGAAAGTTCCTTAAGGTTTTGAATATGACTGCATTAAGTTTTATACATTCAATTTTGGGAAAATTGGTATCAGCATTCATAGTTGCTTTGTTCCAAATGTCTGTCTTGTATTCAGCATGTAGTTTACTTTCTGGTCATTCAGAGTCCTGTTAAGTGATTTTAAATAACAGTATATTGATGTGACAGATATGCTTAGTCTTCATTCTGTCTTATTTTTGTGGAATTTTTGGGGGGGCGGGCTTTAATGCTCCTTAATTTTTACTCTATAGTCCGTTTTTGAATTGCTTTGCTTTATGTATATTTTTCTTCTGATAATTTGAACACTCACATTTAGTTTTTAGGTTTTCCCCCTCACAGTCACCTTTGTAACTACAACTTCTACATCACCCCTCTCCCTTTCATCACCCAGTTATGTTACTATTATTAATTTTTCTAGTGATATTTCAGTTAGGATTTTTTTAATGGAATAAACTCCAACATCAAGGGCTTACCCACATAGGGGTAGTTTCTTCATATAATGAAAAGGGCAGAGGTCAGCAGTCAAGCTGGTTTCCTCGCCACACAGTGTCATCAGTGCTCCTGGCCCTTGGTATCCTTCCACTGGGCCATCCTGGGTTTGTGACTTTGGAGCTCATGCTTGTCTTACAGTCATATGATGATTGCTTCACCTCCAACCACTCATCTGCATTCTAGACAGGGAGGAAAAAAGAGAAAAAGAAAAAGAGTTGCCTGTATTAGGGAAGGAAAACTTGTCTGCAGACCTTCAGCTTACACCTCATTGACCAGAGGTCTGTCACATCAGCACACCTGACTGTTACCACTAGGGGGAAAGTGTTTTAACTGGGCACCTTCCCTCCCTGAGCCAATTAGGGTCTGTTCATAAAGAAGAAATGTAAAAGGCTAGCCTTGTGTCTATATTTTGGGGTACACAGTTAGCTATTTTGGGCATGAATTTACTTTTATACCCTTAACTAACACAGATTTGTTCGTAACTTAGAATGTAAATTGTAAACAATATCTCCTGACCCTCATTATGGAAGATGAGGAAGTCAGAACATTTAAAAAATGAA
This sequence comes from Anoura caudifer, assembly GCA_004027475.1. Taxonomy (NCBI): domain Eukaryota; kingdom Metazoa; phylum Chordata; class Mammalia; order Chiroptera; family Phyllostomidae; genus Anoura; species Anoura caudifer. Next base: position 156,394 of record PVKU01002333.1, on the reverse strand, counting down.
CTTGTACCTTTTTTCCTCCTCTTGTCCTGAATTTTGTTAATTATGCTATTATTTCTAATATACATTGTTGCTTTTTTATAACATTTTTATTCTTTCCTTCAGTGACAGCAAATGCTCTCCAACATTTTTCCCCAATCCTTGTTTTTCTACACTTCTCCCTTCATCCTTTGGTTGATGTTAGTCATTCATAAATTTCTTCTGAAGAGACTTGTGAACTATATCATTTCCATTCTTGCACATTTTCAAATCACTGCCTGATGCCTTTATACTAAAGTGATAATTTGGGTATAAAATTCTCCTGTGGTACTTTCTTTTCCTTGTCATCATTGTTGTGTGTTTTCTGAGGTTGAATGCCCCTGAAAGTCTAAAGCCAGCCTCATTATTCTCTTAATAGGTGGCCATGGCTTGGGTTTGTTTTTTTTTTTTTTCCCTTCTTTTTCTTAATAGTCATAGAATTTGTTTTTGAGGGGATTGTTGTTGTTTTATTTTTGAAGCACTGTAACTTCACTAGGATATGCCTGGGTGTTAATTCATGTCTGTTAGTTTATCTTAGAACATATGTAACCCTTCACTATGACCATTTAAAATGACTTCTTGACTTATGTCTTGGAGTGTCTTCATCTCTATGTTCTTCAAGGATATCAATCAGGGATATGCTGATTCTCTGTTGTCTCAACTATATCTGTGTGTTATTCTCTCTCTCATCCTTTTGTTTTCCATTTTATTTTCCTACCTTTCTCAAGCTTATCTTTTAGATGTGTTTTCAGGAGGGTCTTTACTCCTTTTTGTTCCTCTCAGTGTGACCTCTTTCTTATTTTTTTATTTGATGACTTAATTTTACTCCTTTCTGACCTCCACTAATTAACTTTCTTTTTTACCTTTAGTTATATCATTTGTTTTCTTCCTTTTTTTTTGAGCTGTTTTAATCTTTGTTTTAAGCTTTTGTTTCATAAGGTCTTTAAAAATTACCTGTAACAAGTTACCACAAATGAAATAGCTCAAAACAACACACATGTATTATCATTCTGGAGGTCAGAAGTCTGCCAAGGGTTTCTCTAGGCTGAAGCCAAGGTGGTGGCAGGGCTGTGCTCCTTTCTGGAGGCTCTAGGAGAGAATTCCCACTTTCTCACTTTTCCAGCTTCTAGAGGATGCCTACACTCCTTGGCTCAGCGTCCCCTACCTCCCCCTTCAAAGCCAGCATTGGCAGGGCAAGTCGTCACATTGCATAGCGCTGACCTTCTTTCCTAGTCACATCTCTGTCTAACTCTGACTTCTCTTCTGTCTCCCTTTTTCATTGTTAAGGAAGCTTCTGATGATATTGGACCCACCTAGGTAATATGGGATAATCTCCTCATTTTAAAATTAGCTGATTAGCAGCCTTAATTCTTTTTTAAAATTGACTTTAGAAAGAGAAAGGAAGTTGGGGGGGGATATCAACTTACTGTTTTACTTGTTCATTTATTGATTGATTCTTGTATGTATCCTGAGCAGGGATCAAACCTGCAACCTTAGAATATAAGGACAGTGCTATAACCAACTGAACTACCTGGCCAAGGCCAGCAACCTTAATTCTATCAGCAACCTTAATTTCCCTTTGCCACATAAGGTATCAGATTCACAGGGATTAGAACTGGGACATCTTTGAGGGTCAGAGTGGGGCATAATTCTGCCTATTATGAAGGTCACTTTAAAATTAATGTTTTTGAACATAATTTTTACGTGGTCTGGCAAAGTTATCTTGTTACGTATTCTTTTTTTCATTCTACCTTCCTCTCTCCTTCTCTCTCTCTCTCTGTAGTATTTTTTTTTTTTTTTTTTAGAAATAATTCTATGTTTGTTCATAAGGGGAGTTTTTCCCTAGCAGGCTGTTAGTGTGGGGGAATAAGCTAACATAGCTGGTGGTTGGAGTTTAGGTGTGTCCATGAAAGTTCAGTTCTAAGCCAGGACTTGATCTCCCTGTATCCATAGGGAAGCCCCATGGCAATCAGGAGTGTCTGTTTGTTTGTATGTATATGTATGTGAGTGATTTAGTTTATTTCTCTTCAGCTGGCAGGCTCCTGGCTGTCCCTTGTTTGTCTACCACAGCATTACTTGTACCTTGCTTGTATTTCTTAAACACAAGTTTTAGTTAATTATTAGTTAGTTTGATGATTTCGAAATATACCTAGAAGATAAACAACGAGAGTGATGGTGGTACTACACATATGAATTATTAAGTATGCCTGCCCGTGGCCTACACCCTTTTTAGGAGAAACCACTCTGCTGTGGCCTTGCTGAGAGTGGCTGCGCTTTGAGCCATCTGATCCCCGTACCCCCTTCACCCTCACCCTGCCACAGTTGGGCTAGGACTTAATCCAAAGACAACCAGCCTGTAGTCTTACCAACAACCTGTGGCTTGATTCAGAAAGTTCAACTCAACCTGTTTTAACCACTGTGTATATTGTCTAGGTTTAAATTCAAGCTCAGCCAGTTACTAGTTGTGTAACCTTAAGCAAGTTACTCAAGGCTCACTATGCCCCAGTTTCCTTTCTGTAAAATATTACATCCTGTATAATGTTTTGAGAATTAACCCACTGAAGTCTTTACAACAGTGTCTGACTCACACTCAAAGCTCTATACATGGTAGCCATTATTGTTAGTATTTTATTAGGAATTTGGAATTAGGCAACTGAATGACTGAGAGAATTACCAGTAGAAACTATAAAGCTGGAGTGTACCAAGGTAGAATAGTAGTAGTTCTTACTCCTTTTTGGGGTCATTGCTTCCTTGAGGAATCTGATTTCAGAGAGAAAAGCATCGATTTGTTGTTCCACTTATTTATACGTTCATTGGTTGACTCTTGTATGTGCCCTGACTAGGGATCAAACCTACAACCTTGACATATTAGGATGATGCTCTAAACCAATTGTGCTATCCAGCCAGGGCCACTTAAGGAATCTGATGAAAGTGCAGACAGTTCCCTGCAGAAAAGTACATATACATTTGTAAACATAACAAAATCAAGGTTGAAAGCCCCTCATACAGAAAAAGAGGGGAGAGGCTATGAAAGGGTATACAAGTCAGGTTTATGAAAGAACAGAAACTCATCAAAGCAGAGGGAATTCTTTCATGAAGGGAGGAGAATGGACTGAATAAGAAGAGAGAAACGAGCCCTGAGCCAGGCCCTTAGTTCCAGGTCCACCATTTCTACCCCAGAATTCCTCTCAGATTTCTGCTAATCTCCTCACTTCCCTGGACATAATCAAGCATAGCCCTCACATCTTGCACCCAAATTAGCCAGACAAAATCAGTGATGAAGCTAACTTTTACATGATGAGGAACTATTGCTGTGTCATTTCAGATTTCTTTGAGCCAACATTATGATGTTTTCCTGTGGTGTTATTGTATCAACAGCCCGTGCTTTCAGAATAAAGTGAATAACCAGCTGCAGTGACTTTTCAATGGTTGCTAACTTCCTTTTCTGTTGTTTGAACACTTCTCAGGCCTATCCTTTTTTTTTTTTTTTTTTTTTTTTTTTTTTTTTTTTTTTTTTTTTTTTTTTTTTTTTTTTTTTTTTTTTTTTTTTTTTTTTTTTTTTTTAATATTCTGGTTTAAAGATGAAAACAACCTCTCTAGTAAAGTTCTTTTAAAATTCGGTCAGTCTTTTAAGTTTTGAACTGAAAATGAGGCAGAACTTTACAAGATTTTATAGCTGGAAAGGATTTAAAATTTTTTCTTGTTCCACGACTTTTTATAGAAATAAAGGAAAGTGACCCCCCTCCCCCCCATATCAATATTGCATACTCTGTCTCATTTAGTACTCACAACCACCTTATGTGGTATAATATAACTTCACAGATGAGAAAACAGGTTTAGAGATTAACTCCTTACCCAAGATCAAAGATACCGCATGTGCTGGAACTAGGATTTGAACCCAGGTCTTCCTGACTTCAAAGCATGTATTATAGTGCCTCCATGACCTCTAAAATTAAGGCTAGAAAAGAGTGGGCATTTTATTTATATTTCTTTTCCTCAACATAGTCTTTCTTTTAACATGTTTTCTTGAGAAGAAGACTGGAAGCATACAAACTTCACTTTTTGATCCTTGAGCTAAGAAAGGTCTTGAATGCATCCATTGAACATCTACCCTCATAGCGGTATAGTGTCAGCCAACAGCAAATCTTCCCAGTGCGCTGGAACCACTGTTGGAAATTCAGCCAACCTTCCTTCCATACGGAGGCTTTCATGTGGAGCCACAGCCCCATGCTGCTGGGGCAGGTGGTCCCAGGCTGCTGGGGCAGCAGGGCTCCACAGTCTGATCATTAGCATGAGTAGTATTCATTTCAGCATATCTGCAGGATGGGGTAGTGGTTCAGAGCACATAGAAGTATGTTGCTTGGGTGAACCTCAGCTGTTGTGTTTAATACTTGAGTGACCTTGGACAAGAGCTTACTACCTCTTTAAGTCTTGATTCCTTTATCTGTAATATAAGAAGTGTTTGATACATTGGATTGTTGTGAGGATTAAATGCAATCACAGTGCCTGGCATAGTAATGCTCCATAAATGTTGGCCGTTACTGTACTACTTGAAAGTGATTTAGAGAAACAGCAAGGAAGAAGTAATATCAGTTTATTGCTAGAATTCTCTTTTACTTTGGTTAATTTTTTAAAAATTTTCAAACTTAAAAACTAAGTTGTAACTTTGTAGGCTGTTATAGCTGAGAAGCCTTACTTTTTTTTTTGAAAATGACAACTGTGTTTAGATGAGAAGGTCAATTTTTAAATTGACATTTTATAAGTAAAATGTAGTCATTTTATGAGTAAAATATAGCTTCAGAGTGCATAAAATACCTATACCTATTATGACTGTAATGAAGAGAGGTGGGAATATGTCCTTATTCCAATTTGTTTAGTTGCTAAACAAATAATACACCTGTTTTCCTGTTCCTCAGCAGACTAGAGCAGTCCCTGTATCTTTTAGGACTTCAAAAGGGTTATAGATTTTTTATGCATTCTTATCACATTACTGTGAAGTAGCAGATGAATATGATTTTTATTTTATTTATAACAATATGTCAATAATTAACTTTAAATAGTAAGTCAGAATTATTTTCTGCTTCACAACCTAAATGATAATTTTCAAATATTTTTGTTCTCATAGAATATATGATTTGTTTCAGGGCTATACTGATTTTTCCAGTTTCCTAGGCATTTCCATGTACCATGGAAGTCTTGGTTTGCAGCATATTGCTGATTATTATGTAAATTGTGCCAGTGTACACATATTGCATATATGTGTATATGTATTGTATAAGCTTATAAAGTATAGTAATGTACAATTTATTATTAGGTGATTTTTAACAGAATTATGCATAAATTTGATTGGCTGGCATTTAGGGGTATAAAATGTACCACATGCATGTAGAATCCTAAGAGGTTGACCTGGAAGGGAATTTAGATTTTATTCTAGACTAGTACCTCACTAAACAGAAAACTGAGGCACAAATAGTTACTACTTGCATAGGTTACATATATGAATTAAGATAATTTTTTCTAACCAAAAAGTTTTAACGATGTGGTTTCTCTGGTCATTTGTCTTTTCTCTTTTTAGCTAAAAATAATAGCTTAAAAATTATTTTTTAAAAATTCCCCCAAATGGGAGCAGATTGTGATTGAAGAAGAAAGACCAAATTCTTTTTTTATAATAAAGACAGATTAGGGTTTTGATACTGATTTTTTTAAGATTACATTTACTTTATTTTTAGAGAGAGGGTAAGGGAGAGAGAAAGAGAGGGAGAGAAACATCAATGCGTGGTTTGCCTTTCACGCACCCCTCACTGGGGGAACCTGGCCCACAATCCAGGCATGTGCCCCGACCGGGAATCAAACCAGCAACCCATTGGTTTGTAGGCCGGTGCTCAATTCACTGAGCCACACCAGCTAGAGCTTGATACTAATTTTTTAACTTAATGTTACACACAAGAATTTTATGCAATATCTACAGTTGCACTGAGCGTTCATCTATTCAATTCAGACCACTTTTTAAATTAAAAAAAATATATATAAAACAGTGAACTAACTCATGGTTCACTAATTGCAAATAAATAGTATAACTATTTTTCAGAGAAAAGTTACATTCAATTTTTCCCTCCCCTGATATTTGAAGATATTGTTAAAGAATTGCAATCTATTGAAAATTTGGTTAGGATCAAAATAAATTCTGTAAAATTCAGTTTTAATAGTATTATAACAGTCAAGTGGAGAGAACTCAAAGGAATTATAAGAAATATTTCAAAACTCAAGACCAGAAGTAATAGTTAATATTAGACTAAGTTTCCCATCCTGGTCACCACAGCCTGTCCTATCCCCTTGATCTGAAACGTTCTTAACCCTCCCTCTTCACCTGTCTAACCCTTTCTCAATAACTGCAGGGCCCTGCTTTTGTGTCAGTGAAACCTTCCCAAACCAGTTAGGTCTCCTAGTGCTGTTAGCATTCTGCTGCGCTTCATGGCCCCAGTTTATTTGGATTATAATAATATGGTTATAGGTAATTTAAAAAAAAACAAACGTGTCCCTCACTTGACTGGTAAGTGTTGTCAGGGCAGGAACCACATGTGTCTTTTTCACTGCTATATCCTTAGTGTTAAGCATCACGCTAGACACATAGACATCCTCAAAAAGCATTTGTGGACTGATGGATGAATGGATTCCTTCTTTGGATGTTGTAGCTAAGAGATGTTGAGAGGAATCAACCAGCTACTTCACACAGAGCTTCAGACCATGTTAATTGCTAGTAGGTCACCATGGCTAAAGGATTTGTTTAGGTTTGCAAGCCCAGAAATGTGTCATTTTGATTATCAGATTCATTGGTACAAGTAAACAGATTATAGGGAGTGAATTTGTATGCCAGAATACAATTTTTACATTTAGAGTAGGAAATGTACTAAAAAGTGGAGTTTTATGATCTGTACAATTTAGGCCAAGATAATAATCATTCACTAACCTTGTACTTCTCTGCATTTCCTCGCCTAGCTTGCCAGCAGGCTGGGACCACAGGACTAGTACTGACCAGCAAACTCTGAGCTAAAGTGGTACATGTCACATTGGGGCCATGGTAGTTAAGAGCTGATGGGCTCTCTTCATGTCTATCTCCTTTGCTGTGGCACCTTTTAGGCCATTGTTTCAGTTGGCAAATCTACAGAATGGAGGAGCATTGCCTGACCAGAGTTGACTCTGTGTGTTAGCCATTGAGCTCTCACTGGCTTATTTGTTGCCACAGAATAACCTAGCATTATCCTGATTAATAAACTGGGAACTTTCTCTTGGCTTATAGATTTCCATTAAGATACAAATTACAAATACAGAGTTTGGTTCTAGGGAGAAACTCCCACTTTGGGATCTTATTTGTTCTGCTGAGCTTGAACTACCTAAATAATAACTATGCCTTATATAAAAATTATGAGAGTAAGAGCTAACAAGTGAAAGTTTAAAATATTTGAGTAATTAACATCCACTAACTTGTATTTTGTAGTACTTCAGAAATAGTATTCACGGTTCTTATTGAGCTTCAAGTTTGAATGGTTTCTTCCTCCATGATATTTTTGGTATCTTCCTGGTGAATAAGGAAAATTTAGGTTGAAATGAACAACATTTATAAATTAAGATTTTAAAAATCTATGTTTCTACATTTCTTGAGTATATGTATTCTACAATTAATCTTTTAGCAGTAGCTTGCCCATAAAATGTACCTCTTTCAAGTTATTTTTATAAGGTTTTTCCAACAGAATTATATTTATTTTAATTTCTATTTTCTTGGAGAATGCAAAGATGAATAAGTTATATATGTTGTCCTTAGAATTTCTCATCTATAACAGAGATGACTTCACCAAAACTTATTTCCTCTCTTTTTGTGGGCACACACTCCCTTGAAGTTATATGTTGTGTGACTGAGTACTCGCCAGTGGAAATTTTGAGATCTAGCCACTTCCAGGTCTAGCTCATAAAAGCCTCCCACGTCTGATTCTCTATTCTCAGTCCCGTTTTGCTGGCTGGTTATCAATGGCCAAGGTAACCAGGAAGTCATGTGCTGAAGATGGAAAAGTCTGTTAAAATGGTCACTAAATGCCTGCCTGGAACAAAGGCCTACTCCCTCCCCCAGAATCATTCATTTGTCTTGGACACGTGTGAGTAACAAACAACACTTCTTGTGTTCAGCCACTGAAATTTTGGAGTTTGTTATTGCAGCCAGCATTATCCCAAGGCAACATTTAATAATAGCTAATATAGCAATTCCAGAGCAAATATTTACATTTTCAAGAATGATTAACTTTTATCTTAATTTACACTGTGTCCCACTTAGAAGAAACAATGATTTCATTTAAATAGTCTGTTAATTCTTCGTCTTGCTTTCATTATTCCAAGTTACTTGGCTCTTCCAGAAACAGCCAAGTAATGGCTACTCTGATTAAGTAGGCCCTTTGTTTGTCCTTCTTCCTCCCACACCATTTTATAAGGTCACATTCTGTGTTTACAAATCCAGAGAGCATTTACTCTTATTTATAAGTGCAGTAGGAAAAAGAGAAGGAATAAATTTAAAATGTCAACACAAAGGTATTTTTTATGTGGCTGACTGAGACTCTGCCAGGTCACTTTTCTCAAAAGTGTTGCTGCCTTGAGAAATTTACCAACACGTAAAAGCCACTCTGTGCTCAGCCTTCCAGCCAGTGCCCAAGCCAGAAATATAGTTGTTTTTGATTCAACTTTCTCTTCATCTCCAGCGCCATCTAGTCAGTCACTAGATGAGGTTAATTCAATCTCCTTAATAGCTTTGGAATCTGTCACCGTTTTCTAGTTTAGGTGTCTTGTTAAGGGTCCCATGGATGCAACTCTCTTAACTGGTCTCCCTAGGCTCAGTTGTAATACTTTCATGCTGTAGTAGCCAGAATTCCCTTTATGAAATGCAAAACTTGCCCCGGCCGGATGGTTCAGTTGGTTGGAGTGTCATCTCTAACACCAAAAGGTTGCGAGTTCAATTTCTAGTCAGAGTGCATTCGGGAGACAACCAGTCAGTGTTTCTCTCTCACATTTTTCTCTCTCTCTCTCCGCCACCCCCCTCCCACCCTTCCTTTCTCTAAAAAATAAATAAACATATCCTCAGGTGAGGATTAAAAAATAAATACATAAAAAAGAAAATGCAGAACTCAACACCTCATGCCTTTGCTTTGAAATCTTTCAGGGACTCTACCTTGCTTTTGGCACAAAGCCTAAACTTCCTCAAGTGACTTGTAAGACCCTGCATCATTGACGAGGAATTCTATTTTCTATCCTTTCTTCCCTTGCCCTGCACTATCTTTTCTGTGCTCTGCACTTCAGCCTCACTCAACTTTTCTTTAAATCTTCCTTACCCTTTCTTAAGCTTCTCAACCTTTGTTCCTGCTGTGACTTCAGTGTGGAACGCTACTCTTTCCCACCTTCTCAGATCCTTGAGGTCTGGGTTAACCACCCTTTATTGGTACTCCAGTATCACCCTGTATTTCCTCTGTTACAGAGGCTCTTGTGCTGTATCTTTCTGATAACTTGGCTGTCTCTCCTCCTACCGTGCTGTCTGAAGGACCCAGACTATGATTATATTGATTACCATTATATCTAAGCCCTTAGGACAGCAATTTTCAACTGGTGTGCCACAAGAATTTTTAAAACATGCAATACCTGGCAATTTAGTCAGGGGCACTGACCTCTTTTCCCTTGGACTGTCAAATAAAAAAAATGACAACAGCCAACACAACATTACGGTGCGAATGAGTCAAAATTATACCTATTTGTTTTGTCAGATAGACAAAAATATATATATTTTTTGGTGTGCTGCAGATTTTTAGCAATTAGTTTATGTGTGCCATGAGATGAAAAAGGTTGAAAACCGCTGCCTTAGCGCCTTGTCTAGCACAATAAACACTTCTTGGATAAATGAGTGGTGGTAGGATGTGTAAGAACCCAGTCTTTTAAAATTTGTCTATGAAGTGATATTTGAGGATGTACTAAGAAAGACTGAAGTTAGTGCCAGGATATCTTTCCAAATATTGAGAAATCATCAGCGCTGAAAACCATTTATAGGAGAAATGATTAAATTGTGGATATATTTGAAAAGTTGAACTAATAGAATTTGCTGATAGATATGAATGACTCCAGGCTTATACATTATATTTGCTTGGTGGAATGATTCGTGAAAAGATAATGTCACGAATCATTGGTTCGTGATGGTTAAGGTCATTGTGAAGATTAAATGACATAATATACACATGAAGTCCTACCTAGCTCGGTACTTGACATTTTGTCGGTACTCAGTAAACATGATTTTCCTATCTGTTGGTGACTTAGTATATTGTTAAGACAAAAAGCTAAAAACACTGGAACATGCTGCTCCTAAGCAAAACTGTGCAGCAGGCGAAGTTGGCGTCCAGCCTCTGCTTGCACATCGGCAGTCCCTCCCTTGTCCTGTACAGAACCTGCAGGCTGACCTCGGGTCAGGACCTCTCCCCTGACTGGGGCTACCCTCTACTTGTCTCTCCAGCTCCCTGTGTTTCACTTCACAGCTCCCTGTGTTATGCTTCATTCTTTTCCTCCATTCACAGCTGCTCTTTTCTTTTTCCCCTTTAGAAATTTTGTGGTTTGTCTCTACTTCTCTGAATATTGCTATTCATGGCCCCACTGTTTTCTCTACCTGTGGTGTAAGCATCAGGTAACATAACAAGTGTTTCCTCTGTTGTCAGCCTGCTGGGTTTAAACCACGGCACTGCCACCCCAACCAACCTTTGGAACCCTTGGCAAATTACCGTACCTCCCTGGTCCTCATTTCCGCCATATGTAAAATGGGAATGGAAACTGTTAGGTTGTGAGGAAAAAGAGGTAATTCTTTTGGTACATTTGGAATGGTGCGTAGCACATAAAAGGCACCAAATAATCGTTAGCCATCATTAGTCATAATCATACCTGGTGAGTTCAGCTGCTCTTCTGTGGCTCTAAACATCACGCCCATACCAATGCTTGAATCTCTGCACTCCTCTCCTCTTACCTGTTCTTTGATCCCATTTCTACATGGATGTCTCACCATAAACTCTAACTCAGTATTAAAAATAAGCTTATCAGCTCTTCTCCACAGCAGTATGCTTTGGCTACAAGTCACAGAAAACCCAAATAAAAGTGGCTTAAACAACAAGAGAAGTTATCTCTCTGATAAACATGAAGTCTAGAGGCAGGATGGATCTGAGTTTGCATAATCTAGGTACTCAGTCGTGTCCTCAAGGGCCCAGCTAACTTCCGACCCAGCTCCTTCCCATCCACTCAGCATTTTGACTTGGTCTTTTAGGCCACCTCCCCTCACCTCAAGATGAAAATTAAGGCACCATGTGCATATGACAACATTTTTAAAGAATTTCCCCCTCATCTTCACACAGATCAAGGAAACTTTCCTAATCTGATCAAGGGGATCAGAATTCCCAATTTTAGCTTAGACTAGCCAAGATCCATTCCTGAGCAGATGATTGTGTGTGTGTTTGGGAGTGGGGGGAGTGAACACTTGAACAGAGTCAGAATTCTGCTGGCAATCAGGAAGAGGGTTGGGGGATGACTTTGGGTAGAAAGCATACAGTGTCTGCAATATTTCACAATTAGAGGTAGAAAAATACAAAAACGAAGGAGAGTTGGGAGTCACAGAGAAGTCAGGAAAACTAGGTAGTGGGTCTTGTACAACATTGACTCAGACCAAGGAGTAAGGCTGAAGCAGAGAGGATGGATTTGAGAGATGCAGCTGTGGCATCCTCAGTGACCAGGTGTGGGGAATTGGGAAAAAGAGCCTCATTTGGTTTCCAATTTCTCCCTGGCTAAGTGTATAGCCATTCATGGAGGTAGGGAAGACAATAGGATGAGTCAGTTTAATTAGTAGGGGTTTAATTGAGTTAAGTATTACACAGATTGAGTCTGAAGTGCCTGTGAGACTTCCCCAGTGGAAATACTCGATAGGTAGTTGGAAGAAATGTCTGAACTGGAAATGTAGTCTTCGGAATGCTGCTTTTTTCCCCTCAAAAGTTCTGGCCCTCCTCATTTCTTCATTCTGATGCTGTTTCCCAGTCTCCTGTGGGCCCTCCTCTTCCTTTATGGCCTGTCCCCTGTTAATAGCCTTCTCCCTTTCTTCTCAACCACTGTCTTTGGTGAAGCCATCACTGTGTGCCAAGGTGACAGTGTAATGGTGTAAGTCAAGTAAGTACCATCACCTATTAAAGTTAACTGAGAATTTAGAGCCAAATAGCTTATTTAATGAGCCTTTACTTTTATAAAGGCTCATTAAATTACAAAAATAATTTAATTACAAAATTATGAAATTACAAAACTCTCAAACCAAAATACTTCTACCCCCAAGCTCAGGCAATTGCCATAAATGGACAGAGTTATGTAAAGCCATATTAAAGGCATATTTAAAGCCCTATTAAAGGCATATTTAAAGCTATATTAAAAGTTACAGACTTACCTGTAGTTCTCCAGAATTATGAACATGAAAAATAGTGATCATAAATATCCATTTTCAATCTGCAGTTTAGACCTAAATTATTTGGGAAATCACTGAGCACATTGTGACAGGGACATGGAACCATCTGTATACCTTTACTGAATTGGTGAACACTGAACTTCGTTCAGGGTTGCCCTTACCAATTGTTGGTATTCTAATAGCTCCCAGCCCTCCCTTCTTCAGCCTTGTATCTGCTATCTGGGCACTTTTCTCTCTGCTTCCTTGCCTTGCATGTATAATCCAGTGGCACGTTGGTCCCAGATGCTGGTTACCACTTCCCCCCTTCTACTTCTCCGCAGTCTTTGCAAACCCTTGCAGCCACATCAGTCTCCTCGTTGTTTCCTGGCCATTGTCTCTGCCCACCGTCACACCACTGCTCTTGCTTTGTCCATCCAGCCTGGTCTTCACAGCTTCACCCTTTACTTAGCCCATTTCCACTGCTGTTAGGTAGAGAGGAAGCACTAACTAGTTTTGACCTGCCTTTGGGACAGCTTGATCACTGTGAATTTGTTTGCAAATACTACAGAGATTATTACTTAAGATAATTATGACAATTATAGTTGGACCTTTTCTATTAAGATAATGCAAAAGGCCTGTCCAAATATTACCAGTTGTTATTACTGCCAAGCACAAAAACAGAGCATGAATGCCTCTTATTTTAAAAACAACCCTAGAAGGATATATGAGAAGGAGGCATTCTAACTGAGAGGCAATTTAGAAATATCTCTCACCCTAAATATAATACTTATGTGCATGTGTATGCATATACATACCCATATTTACATATACACAAAAGAGGTATAAACTTTTGCATGTATACATTTAAATCTCTCAGGACATAGGAAATTGATAGTGTATGTTATAGTCAGAGGAAAACACTGGAAGTTGTGGGACAGGGCGTGAGGGAGACTCATTGCATTCCTTTGTGTGCCTTTTGAATTTTGATCATTGATGTACTACTTACTAATATACTATTCTGTACCCAACAATTCTACTTCAAGAAATTTATCCCACAGAAATATTTGTATATATATTAGCACAATTACATGTATAATTATGTTAGTGATAGCACTGCAGTAACAATGATAGCTTTGATAATAACAAAACTACAAGCAACCTAAAAGTTCATCAGTAGAGGCTGGTCCATCAATTATAACTTTCCTGTGTTGTTGTTTAGAAAAATGAGATATGCAAATATGCTGATAGGGAAAGATTGCTGAGTTAGGGTAGTATAGGTTATGCTACAGTCACAGTGGCTTAATGTCACAAAGGTTTATTTCTCACGTAAACTCTGTGAATCTGGCAGCCCCTGAGCACTCGGACCACTCTGATTGTGTGGTTCTGCCATCTCAAACACAGAGCTTCCTCAGTCACCAGCGCACTGTGCATGCCAGCTTTTCTGTGCTTTGGCCAAGGAGAGTGTGTATCCCATAGCCCATTATAACGTGGCCCTGATAATTAATAACGGCCCTGCCGAACTTCAAGAAGAGGTTGAAATGTGGGGGAACATATGGAACATTCAGGGTACAAACCCTTATTTTCATATTAGTTAAAGTATTGAAAAAAGCAACTTGTATAAATCAGATTTACATGGTGTGTATGTATGTATATACGTATGCATGTATGTGTTTGCAGTTTCATTATTTAGGGCAAATATACACGCATGGAGTTGAGGCACATAAAGTTTTCAAAAAGGATATATAAGAAGTTATTAACAATAGGGACCTCTGGAGAGTAAGACTAAGGCTACCCTGCTTGAATATTTTTACCACAATTTTTAATATTTTTGACCTAGCAATAAGTTGTTTACCTTAAACACTATAGTTTACTGTCTGCCTTCTGTTAATATGATTTAAAACAGAAGAATTAGTGTATGTTTTTGTGTGTTTTTTTTAATCTGGTTTAAATTGACTCCATGAAATCCTTCATGAAAAAATTCAATTTTGAGAAATCTGAATTGTATAATTAATAATTTTCCTTAAATGAAATTAATTTATAGTTTTACTATGTATATGTATATGTAATATGTATAGAGTAGAGAGAATAGGAAAATCCACTGGTATTTATACTTCCTTATGTTGTTTAGTTAAGCTTTACATGTTGCCAGTGTTATAAAATGGGAAATGCCATTCACCATTTACTCTGCACCACTCCTTTCCTGAATATTCTGGAACTAAAGGGCAGGCAAAGAAATAAGCAATTCATTCATAGTGAACAAGCAGGGAACTGACTGGTATCGCCTTGGAAAGCCAAACACCCAAGAGCTATAAAAATACAGTAACAGATGATATAATCCTTACTCCTAAGAGAAATATCTAAAAGTACATGAATCTCTTTAGGCATTCAAATACGAAGGTTCACTTTTACAAGTTAATGTACTCTTTTTACAAAGCCAGATGTTCTAATATACAAATTAGATATATATTAAATATACATTAAAAATATATTTAAACTCTAATCAAAAAGCAAACAGCATTGCCCTTGGGTGTGGTGGTATAAGGTTACTTTTATAATCACGTTCTTCTATCTCTCATCCAACCCTCAGAGGATAAATGTAATCCCTGAAGTTGCATAGAGCCTGAAGAAAAGGATGTGGTTTAAGCTCTTACATCTCTCTAGGAGAGTCTCTAGCACCCCAGGAGAGAGATGCAGCCTCCGAAATAGCTCTTCCAGGATCAGGTCCAAGGCCGAGGGTTCTTTGGAGTGAGCCCAGCTCCGACCTTAATGTCCTTATGGGCTGCCTTGACCAGGGTTCAACTGTCCTGTAAATGTTAGCTTTTTAAGTTAGTCCTTTTTCTCTGCAAGAATTCTTTTGATTTTGAGGTTATTTCTTTGTATCTTGTGTGTCAGTGCTGTCTCATTTTGATGGTATAATTGTTTTATTAGTCATCTCTGCCAATAACATACTTCATCATTAGTTTTAACTGTAAAACCATGCTGTTAACTGTAAAAACTGTAAATTCCCAACATATGAGGGAATCGCACCTTCAAGTGCAACCTACTACAAATTCTTTGGGTCTTTATTTTTCTGGACCTACTTCCATCATCATAATTTGGTTTGTGACAAGTGCTTTCATAATTTGGAAAAAGATGTGTCTTTTTTGGACAAAAATGTCTGTTAAGCTTGTTTTGGGAAGGACTGAGCATTACATTAAAATGGATTAAAAATAAATAATACAAGTTTTACTTTCCTAGCATAGATAGGAGTTTTAAACTGTAAATTAAAAACAAGCCATATTGAAATTTAAATTACTGTAAATATAAGTAATAAAAATAAATGCTTATATTTTTTGCAATTTTCATGTACTTTTGAGTTAGAGCTGATAAATGATTGTTGATTATTACACATTGTAACATGGTCCTACTGTGTGTGATTAATATCCAGTTTGTACCACACAGAACCTCACGGTGAGAGTTTAACAGTATCCAAAATGGTTTACACGTTGTTGAACAAAATGAGTTCACTGATCTCGCTCTTAGCTGTCACTGTAATGTCCAATTGCCATGGAAGTTTCTAAGTTTCTGAGTGCTCTCTATTTGCATACTCATCATGGCCAAGCAGCAAACGATTTGTACACTGGAACACTTGGAGTAACACTGTTCTAGGAACTATTGGAGAATATAAGGAAACGTGGAAATGCTTGAAATATTAAATAGCAGTAAACAATGCAATAGCTTGAAGGGCAATAGAAGAGATACCCCAGTGCAGCATCCTATTAATTGACAAGTTGTAGAGAGGTTAGCATCCCCAATGTCCAGTGGAGTGAGAGAGACCATTTGGGCAAGATAGAGAGAGGTGCCATGGAGAGCTTCACAGAGAACTGAGAGTGGCATTTGAATGATCTCTTAAAGGTAGCTATTTAAAAAGATAAATTGGATCCATTTTATTTTATGAATAACTGCAGTATCTTAATTAATTGATGAATTATCCTGTAAGCCAAAAGTAAACAAACATTAGTCATACTGATTAGTAATATATAAATACTGATTTTATTACATAAATCTTAAGGTCAACCTTTGATTACAAAGGGAGCTTCCTTCTGTTCTTTTTGTTTTTCTTATCTTATTTTTCAATTACAGCTTATATTCAGTATTATTTTGTATTAGTTTCAGGATACAGCATAGCAGTTAGACAGTCATATACTTTACAAAGTGTTCCCCTACTATTTCCAGTACCTACCTGGAACTGCTTCTATACTTTTTTAAAAAATTAAATTCAAAAAATTAAAAAGAAAGCCTATTCTTTTGAATCATTACCAGTTTTTTTGGTAATTATTTTGTTTGAATCAGATTCTTCCTAAGTAGGAATATTCAGTAAGGTTCCTTTGAAATGTTCTGTTTCACAGGTGTTGCTTTGTAATATGGAACCAGTCCTTGCCAGCTCCATTTTCCTTTTTTATGTGTACTATGTAGTTTAGATCGCTTCACTTCCTTTGTGAGAAAATGATGGGAGGATCCTAGGGCTGGGTCATCGTTTTATAGTGTCTATTTCCTATTTAGGGTATTAGAACTTTCTGTTAGTCATCACCAGATATTAAATGGGAATTATTAGTGGTTGATGAGCTATGTACAAGTTACAGATGAATGTATATATTTTTGCCTAGTTTTATTTTTAAACAGTCCCACTTTAAAATAGGATAGTATCTTTTAAAAATCCACTATTTCTAGCTTCTCTTGAGAAATCAGAAGTTGTGACACAACTTAGTCCACATTCCAAAGCAAGAATTATCTATTAGATATTTTAAACAAGCTACCCCCTTTATATAGGGCACACGCTTATCCAGCCCCCACCATGTCCTAGGGACTTATTTCCTTTCTGCTTATCTCATCTGTCTTGCTGGCCCGGCTTCCATAGATAGCTTGGTTTGATTACTGGACTCATGTGCAATGGCATGTTTGACCCACCAAATCTAAAGCCACGCCAAACCGAAACCTTCAGCTTTACCAGCACTATCAGTTACCTTCCTACCTTAAATTATGTATTATTTGAAGAACAAAATGATATATCATTCTGCAGCTGAAATAAGTTGGTTGATCTCAGATTATTATAATCTGTATAAATAAAATATTGTGTGTGTATATTTCTGTGTGCATGTGCATACATTTTATGTGAGAATAGGACAAATATATTCAAAATCATGTGAGTGAAGGCTACTTGGGAGTTTTTTTAATGCTCTTCTTGACTTTTATGTTTGTAATTATTTCAATATAAAAATATTTTTAAAAGTCAAAGCCAAATCTCAACCACAGATTGTCAAGAGTAAAGAAGATTTTTCTTCCCTAAATGATTAATCTTTTAGTCAGAATTTGAGGAAAGGGAACATTTAAAGCCAACCTAATTGATACCATGTCTTACAGATTGTTTTCCAGAAAAAAAATATTTTCTAGCAGATATTAAGACTGAAACTTAGAAAAATATTTTTGTATACATTTACAACCAAAACAATTGGTCTCTGCATCTGATTGTTAGTGCCCTGACGTAAGAAAGCACTCAAAGCGTGTAAATGGATGTGTTGTTGCCTCCCCACATCCAAAGAAGGACCTTATTAGCAGAGTGTATACATATTTGCTGATGTGCAGGCATCCACATACTAGATATTTTTAAAAAGCAACCACATTGTCCACAGATCTGACCTGTTTGTTCATTTGTGGTGGTGGATTTATGTCAATTTAGTCCCACACTTGGGTCTAGTCCAGGGTATGAGTCTCCTAAAAGGCTGGAAGGTAAAGGCTGTAGTTCACACACCCACAAAGAACAAAGATAAATCCTAGTCAACAACAATATTTATTCTCTTTATTCTCCCAAATAAGCAAACCTTCTTGTCCCTGTTTTAGACAGTAGAAGCCCCTCTCATCTAGCTGCAGTCCTTTTGACATGTCCTTGTCATTCTTTGAGAGTCTTCTTATTTTCTGTCTCAGTACAATTCCAAGCTCGTCATCGTGTGCTGTCCCAGCCCCAGTGATGAAATCAGCCATTTCTCCAAAAAGCCTTTTTTTAGCCTTGGTATGGGATGTAGAAATCAAGATCTGGGTAATAGGTGTGGTTGTTGCTACTGGTATGTCACTGCTTTTACACTTCGTCAGCACAGTTGGGGGTGGGGTGAGAAATACACACACACACTTGAGTGTTTCTACTTCTTTGTCTATTTATAGTAAATATCATGAGTTCATATTGATATCCCTCATTTCCGTCCAACATCACGAGGTTTCTTTTAGGCTTCTCCCTTCCATACTTGTCATTCATTCCTTGTGCTGTAGTGAGAAACCTGGCTCCCATCGTCCTCAACATATTTGCTTATTTTCTCAATCCTTCTGTATGTAACTGATTCCTCCACCCTGTGGGCCACCTCCTCGACCCCTACCCTGCTGGACCCCCAGCCACATCCGCGGAATCCTTACCCTGGCCCCACCATGCCAGAGGACTGAGCCAGCTGGATCCTCAGCCCTGGCTCTGCCAAATACACTGGCCATGCTGGCCAAATCCTTGACTTTTCAAACTTAGACAGATTATAAGCAAAAATTTGAGACAAAGTATTTCCTGAAATTATAAGAATATTAATAGTTTTAGCTATTTAATTACATAGTTTAGTTCAGTTCTTATTTAGCAAGGACAGTGGAACTGATTTAAGTAAAAATTTGGAAATACTGGTATTTATAAGTAGGCTTACATTTTCTTTCACTTTTTGAAATGTAATATTATCATACGTGCAGAGTGTAGAGAAGCTGTTTACTGCTTAAATGAGCGTGGCTGAACCAGGGACAGCTGCTTTCTGAGGGCAACCAAAGCTTTTCTTAATGGTTGATGAAATTCGGAATTCCCAGTCACAGTTGGGGCAACACATGAACAAAAATTAATATCATAGTGTCTTGTTAGATTGGCAGCCCACCTACTTACATAAATTCCTTTCTCAGTTTGATCTATCCATAAAAATGATTTAATTTTTAGTTCCTGCTTTAGGAACTAAAAAAAAAAAAAAAATAGGGAAAATTATTTGTTTTTTCCATTTCCTGATGTATTTGATCTGTTTTTAGTTTTTGACTCTTTTCTTTGCCACCACATTCTTATTCTCTTAGTTCACTTCCTGATGTCTGGTATTCCTGAGTATAGACAACACTTAGTTGTTTTCACAAGTGGAGAAGGACTGGCTGGATAGAGCAGAGTAGTGGATTATCATGTTTGTCTTTGGAATGTGTTGATTTTTGAAATTGAATATGGGCCCATTTAATACTTTGAGATTTGTTTTTTAATGAATCTCTTAATGGTTCCAGGTCCCTCCTCCCTTAGTAAAAATTCCCGTGGATCCCACAGCACCAGGGATAAGTAATAATGAAAAAAGAAGTCTGGCTCACAGTTTCTTAGGAAACTTGATTACAATATAATAGGAATAAACTGTAAAACACAGCATCTTAAATACCATGTTAAGATGAAAACTCTTTACAGAGTGGTCTAGGTTGATGTCTTTCACCTTCTTTATATCCCCTTTAAATCCCTCCAAATTCAGCTGCTTTCTTTTCACCATAACAACTCTGTCACACAATGAACAGCCATTATTGAGGGACTCCCAGGAGCAGTGGCAGCTAAGCACAAAAGGCTTAAGAGGCTTTGCTAGAGTCACAAATGGGAAAGTTTTATTCAAGGGTTCTAGGGTTTGCAAACTGGAAACACTGCCGGGTGTTCTGAAGAAAAAGGTTGAGAGTTCTTGTAGTAAAAAGTACATTTTTGAGAAGAATCAGTCCTGCATTTTTTTGCCTCTGCATCAGTCTGAGATGGTGATCTTCCAGATGACCAGTGGTCTGGATAATGCCATCACATGGTTTGTGCATGCAAACATTCTCTCCCGAGTTCTTCACATGAACATTCTTTCCTAAAATCTTCAGAGAGTGATGTGTAGGATTCACATATGTCTTCAGGCACGGATGCACTGAATAGTCTGAAGGTGTTAAGTTCCCAGGCTAGTTAAAGCAAGAATAGAATCCTTTCCTCATGCCTCAACCTACTTGATTTTATTTTAGCATCTTAACTATATCAATTCCATTTTATTTCTTCGCCCTTTCCTAGCAGCTTTTGGTATGTCACCTGGGGAGTTGTTGGTATCAGAGGCATGACGGTACTACCAGATCAGCACTGCAGACGCTCTGTATGCCTGCAGACACTCCCAGCCTTGGACTGCTACATGTGCCACTGTAACCTTCCTCCTTCCCCCAGGGCTGCTGTCCACAATCCAAAAGCAAGGCTGCCTGAATGACATAAATTCTACGCTGCTGATGGGGAAAAGAAGTTAACCCCTCACTTTACTTTAGACACAAGGGAGGTTATTTAAAAAAAAAAAAAAAAACAAAAAAACAAAAAACCTTTACATGAGGAAATGTGGCCTTAATGGGTATTACAGACTTCTGACAAAGAAAGCCAAGGAGAACCAGCTGACAAAGTTTCTGGCCATTTAGTTGTTCATTCTATAAATATTTTTGCTGCTCAATTCTATGGTGGACCCAACAGAAACAATAGCCAGACATGTAACTTAGGAGCATCTGGAAACTCTCCAGTTCTCCCTACCCTTGCACAATCCATTCTGTAGTAGAAATAGATCTCCCTCCAAGACCAATGAAAGTTTTGCTTTGTAATTCAGATGTCTCCAAGCAGAGATGATAATTAGGTGATTGGTTAAATGTACCATGATAGTTTTCTTCTTACCTGTAACTGGGTGTGTGATACCCACAAAAGAAGGTTTGGGAAGATTTGCTATTAATATTTCATAAATATAATTAGCAACACACATGCAAAACCTCTGAAGTAGTTGTTGGCATAGTAGGTACACCATAAGTATCAGTTCAGTGTGACTTTGTTTATTGAACTTAGAAACAGGTGTTGTCACAGTCACTGAAATGGAAATCATTCATTCACTTGGCTGCTTAACCATTTCTTTCTCTTCAGTGTCTCCTGCAACAACTACCACTCAGCTTGTACCCAGAAGCTGCCTGTCTGGTTGCCCCAAGACTCAGTAACACCTGGGAAAACCTTGCTTGAAATATATCAAAGCATACATGTGTTATGAAAATTGGGATAAGGAATTACAGTTTTTAAAAAGTGAGGTAGTGCACTGATTAGACTTTCTGTCGTTTGCTAAGTTAGACATAGCTGTTAAAAAAAAGTGACAGTGTGTACCTGTTAGGTTACTTGTCACCCAGAGAGACCCAGGGAGTGGAATACCCAACTAAGTGCATTGTAAGGTAAAAGAGGCTTCCTGCCAGTATAAATGGGAGGGTGGGGTGAGATAAGAATCCTAAATTTATCCAATTGAGTTTCAGTCCTCAGAAAACTGTGGGACTATTTGTTTTTAAAAGTGTTCAGTACAGTAGTATAAGTGATTTATAGTATTATTTAAAAAGCATAATGGTTATAAATTCACATAATTGTGCATTCCTATCAAAGGGTTTTCTGATGCCAGTCCAGGTATCCTGCATTTTCCTGAGCAGTATTGATTTATAAACAGACTAAGTCCTTGGTTAGGGCAAAATGCAGTTAACTACTTCCCTGGGCATGCCAAATAGCCAAATGGTTACTGTAATAGGAAACCATCTTTTCAATGAAATGGATAGAAAGAAATAAACGTATGAATTGAGCCCTATGTTGGAGAAATTATAGATATTACTTGTTCATCAGAAGAGAAAATACAGCATCATGTTATTAATAGGAAAGTTTCATTCTTATGTTTTGGTCTAAATCTTCGTGCCTGTCATTATTAGGCACTCAGCATTTCATCAATAAATAGTGCTACTGTGATTGACTCATAGACTGACATAAAATATATAACATCTTCATTGTGGTTTGTTACTAATTTTAAATGCATATGAATATTTAAACTCCATCTGTTGGTCTGAGGGTCTATAGTTTGTAAGGAACTCTTACAGTCCCTTATAGTGGTTGGTTTAACTGTGGTCCAGTTCATCAATCTCTATATTTCCTGCGTTAGAATTTTAGCAAAATCATTTAGTCAAATAAAAGATTACGAACTGTTTAAAAGCTATAGGGTGGCATAGGATGACCAGAACAATTCATGTTCATGTATGGTTTGGGTAAGCCATAAACCTTTTATAACCTCATGAAAAGAACAGCTTTTCTTGCAAGATCAAAACAGAACCATTTCAGGATTCATTTGTTGAAGTTGCAGGTGCTCTAACCTAACAGTGATTCTCTACCTAGTGTGGAAATGTCCTGACTCCAGCCTTATAGAGACTCATCCATTGTCAGATGACTGGGTGACTGAGTGCCCTGTGAGTGCCCAACATCCTTTTCAGAGTGACAGACTTGAAATTTGAACCCTTTTCAGAAAACGTAGCAGAGAAAACAACAAAACCTGGAAAGCAGTCTATTTACAGATGTCAGCCCAGCCTGCTGTGTCTGTGGGCATGATTTGCTATTCCATATTTGACAGATTATTTTCTATAAGTTGAGACTTATCCTGTTTTCATTGATGTGGACTGTGAAGCATCCCATTTCCTTTTGCCAAGTGAATGAGTGTGGTCATTGATAAAAGTAGCTTTCATAGTCAAGAGATTTGTCTAGACAGTTTCCAAGAGCTAGCTAGCCCTTTAAAATTTTTAAACTACATTGCCTGGGACCTTAGCGTAGAGCCTTTATAGGGGGAGTGTTGGGTTTGTTTCTACTGTTTCCTTATACCAGGAATGTGCAGTCACTGAGCAACTTGATATGATCAAATTCAGTTACTAAAAAAATTTTAAAACAGAACCCAGATCTATGTTCTATCTCTTTAAAATCGTTTTCTGGCTTTTCAATTCCATGTGGTCTTCCTGCAGCATTTGCCCACTTTGACGGGTAAGGATTTCTGGTTGCCTTCTCTGTGTTTGCTATCCTTTGTGTTTTTCCCTTTGTGTCCAAGGGATCAAGTTTAATTAGATGATGAGAGAAAGAAAAGTCAAAGACATCTTTACTTGGAGAGCTCTCAGGTAATTGAGACTCAGCATAGCCTGTCTAAATCACTGCTCCTCTTAGATTTTTCTTCTGCTGTCCCTGTTCTCCTCAGTAAACAGCTTCGTGGTCTGCTCCATTGCCCGTGTGAGAAGCCTGACACCTCCCACTTTCTCACCTCTCACATCCTGGAAGTTACCCTGTCTCATCAGCGGTGCTTCCTCTCTTAAAGCCTGTCTACTTCTATCTCCACTGCTCTATCACCAGGCACTCAGTCCTTTCCACCCTGCAATCAGAGGGGGCTTTCAGAAAAGCAAATGGAATCAATACTTAAAACCCTGCCCTTGAAATAAAGTCCAAAACCTGGCAAGGCCTCTCGCACATTCCAGCGGCCCCTCTCGCACCCCATGCTGTCTGTTCTGTAGTGCAGTCACATTGTTCCACTCTGGTTCCCCAAGCCCCTGCACCCACCCTCCACCGGTGTAGGGTGTGCTCTATCGCCCCTTCCTGGAGCCCCCTGAGCATCTGTCCTTCTCATCACCCTGCATATGGTGGAGATGGGGCACTCTGCCTGTCCATTCCTCTCCCCGTGGCTCCCAGCACAGGGCTTGGAACATGGGCCCTAATAACTGTTTATTGAATGAATGGACAAGTGAACACAAATAAAATTAAAGAGAGCAGTAAGAACATTTCACGTTAATGTGTTTCTACAAAGGCATGCCTTACTAAATAGTAGAGATGTGTTTTGAGAAAGCAGTCATTATCTTAAAATGTATTTATCAAAAATATATTTTTTCCATTGCAAAAATTAATTTTAAAAAAAGTAAATTTAGCCAGGCGTCTCCTGACCACACTTGCTGGTTCGGCACCTGTGTGCTGCTCACTTGAAGAGATGTTCTACAGAAGAAAATCAAGATGTGAGTTCAGGGGGTCCATGAAGCCGCTGCTGGTTTCTGCCCCTAACTAGTTTCTGACACCCTGAGGGAGGCCTACACAGTGTTGTGGAGAGAGTGTGGGCTTTACGAGATCCTCATGAACTGCTAGAAGAATGCTTGCCAGACAGGTACCAGGCGGGATCGCGATTCATCCTGCTAATAAAAGCGACCCTTGCCATGAGGATAAACAGCACAGGTGCAACGTGTGGGACCCTGGGACCCTGAGACCCGAGTGGAGGAAAGGCATTTCCTGCCATATAGACAGCTCGCAGTATTGCTCCTAATGAAAACAGGACTTTGTGCCATTGCACTCGAACCACGCGCCAGCAGTGTGCCGAATGCTCAGAGAAGGGTAGTGTCTCGTTTCTTAGAACAGTCCTGTGAGGTGGACCCTTGTACTGTCCTCCTTTTCAGATGGAGCAAGTGGGGCACAGAACATTGTTCACCTGAAACTAATATAATATTGTATGTCAACTGTAACAGGAAAATAAACTTTAAAAACAGAAAGTGGGGCACAGAAAGGTTTAAGTAGCTTACATGTAATCATTGTGCTAGTGAGTGCTAACTGCAGTGAAGTGTCAGGGTGCCCTTTTTGAAGGCACCCTTTCCTCAGCTGGGATGGGACCAGGGAAACCTGTGCGCCACCCTGGTGGGCTGTGGTGGTGCTTTTCCAGCATTCTCTTCCAAGGATGAGTATGTTAATAAGAGTTCAAAATACAGCAGCCTCTTCCAGGTGCTCTTAAGGCAGAGTAAGCCTGCAAGTGCCCAGAGCTGCCTATATGGAGATTGTATAATCACATAAATAGTTCGGATGTCAAGTAACTTAATTTCTAGGATGTCGCCTTTGCACCCTCCCATATCTGAAGCTGGATTGGGTATCCTTTCTCTAAGCTTCCTTAACATCCTTCTTATCTTTGTTACTGTCTTCAATCTTTTCTGAAACAGTGTGAGGGGGGGCTGTCTCTGTGTACGTGTAAGAGACAGAGAGGGTGGGAGATGTGAGGGAAAGGAAAGGAGAATGAGAGTAAGAGGGGAAAGACAAATAAAAATATGCAAATTTTAAACCATCTATCATAAATTATGGGAAATTTAAACTACACGGCACTGTCTGTTTACACAGACCTCTGAGCACAGTAACACCATGCCTTAATCTTCTCCATAACCCAGGCTCCTGGCACAGTGCCTGGCCCCTGTTAGTTACTCAGATGTCTGTGAATACACACAGTCAGTAACTAGCAAAGCCAGGATTCAAACCCAGCGCTGCAGGGCTGTGGGCCTCTAAAGCTCATATTTTCTGGCACGTAATCCCTGCCCATCTCAGGAACGCACAGAGTAACAAAGGGGATAAAACAGATTGAGTGTATCACAGGGACACTGTGATTTTGCCAGAAGCAACAGAAACAAGATGCCTTCACTCTTGGGAGAGATTCTCATCTAAGAACTGGGGAAGGTGAACTGAACCTTATTGAAAGTTGGCAGCAAGCTAAGGAGCACTGCAAAAGTTTGGTGCATCAGTAAAGAAAGGGGTCAAAGTTCTGCGTACTTTGAAAGTAAAACTTCCTTTCAAAAGGGGCCAGCATTGTTGGTTAAAAAACCCACACCCAGGAAACAGAAACTCACACATTGGTGGAAGTGTAAATTGCTGCAACCTTTTTGGAGAATAATTTGACAATAATTCATAAGTTTAAATTACACATACCCTTTGAACCAGCAACTTTAATTCTAGAGATATATCCTACAGGCATATATGCACATGCGCACGGAGAAATACACACCATTATATCTATAGTTGCATTGTTCATAGTTAACAAAATCTTGGTCGCAGCCTTAATGTCCTTCCAGTGAAGATTGATTAATCATATTACTGTATATTCGCCCCTGAAATTAAATACTCTGCAGGTATTTAAAAATGAGATTATTCTTTATTCACTTTCATGCAGCTATCTCAAGATATCTACCTTAATTAGAGAAGAAGGCATTTATGTAAAAAACTATGTATGTGTATGCATGCGGACAAATAAACTATTTCTAGAAGAGTGCACAGGAAATGGATGAGGGCAGCTATGGGGAAGATGAGAGAGGTACTTGTCACCATCTGTCATTTATATCTTTGAACCTGTTAATCTGTGTGGCCTATTCAAAATTAGTAAAAATTTAAACCTACTATAAAGAAACTTGGAAATTGGATCTTTATTAACAACTTTTAATTGTGATATAATTTCAAATTTAAGGAAACATTGCAAGAATACTGCAAGAAACTTCCTTGGAGCGTGTGTCACATTTAGTTGTTATGTCTCTGATTTCTTACAATCTGCAGTATTATTCCTTGCTGGAATAATATTTTTTATAATATGGATTAACAGCCTTTCTCTGTTTTCTTGACTGCAAAATTTCCCAGTTATTTTGTTGACTGTCCTTTAACTTAGGTTTGTCTTATGTTTCCCCCTGTCTGGATTCAGGTTCTGTGTTTCTGGCAAGTACCACAGCAGTACCTGCTGTGTCCTTCTCTCTGCCTCCTACCGGAGGCCCTGGATTCATCCACTTCTCAGCCCTGGCCTGCTGGAGGGGAGCTCTTTCTTTCAGGGCACACATAGAAGCTGTCAGGGTATTTTGTGGCACTTGAGCTGGGAGTTCGAGTCCCTGACTTTATCCTTTACATTCACCATGTTCTCCAGCAACATTAGGAGCTACCAGCCAACCTCCTGTATTCGTTAGTTTTCCAAAAATGTTCTGAAGTGTCCTCCACGCAGTCACCCCACTGCTGGCTTCTTACATGAGGTTGATAAAGAGTACCCAGTGCAGATATTTCTCATTGTAACAGGAAAAGACACCGGCATTCAGGCTGCCTGTCACTACCAAATGCAATAAGCAATGACAGTGATTGAATCTTTTATGGGCACTTTATTCAGATGGCCGGCAATCTGAAAAGATGGCGGGTTCGTACCCTAACAAACCATCTTCCCTTCTCTTTCCTGGCCAGAATTTTTATAAGGGAGTTGGGGGAAGACAAACAAGGTGCAGTGAGGGCTTTGAAATTCAGGGAGGATTAGGTGAGCGAAGCTGCAGCATTTGCCTTCTGGGCAGTGCTGTCCCCGAGGGGAGGGGGAAGGTCTGTCTCCTCATTGATACAAAGGCCCAGAATGCCTCCAACTAGTCCCTAGGCGGTAATCTCTAACCAGTGCCCCAGGAGGCCAGCTGTTTCCCAGGAGCCAGGATGGTCTTTATCTGCAGTTTCTGAAACAAAAGGCTTTAACATACACATTACTTGCTAGGCTTAATAACTTTTTCCTTAAGCTAAAATTTTCCAGGTCTTAAGTCCCCTATCATCATGTCTCCATTGCCAGATCACACGATGGGCTCTAAGTGCTCTCTCTGCAACTGGAAATAGCATCATTAGTTGTTGTGTGTGTGTTTTTTTAAAGTAAACGTTTCAGAATTTCTGTATGAAGGACTGTTGTTCTCCAAAGGCATTTTTACATTTTCTCTGTTGCTACTCATTAATTGAAAAAATTTTTAGAACCTCATTCATTCAGAAGCCAGTAGAAAACATCTGGCTCATTTAATAAGTATTTTTCAACTTCTTAAAGAAATTAAGCATTAAAAATCAATTGCTGTTGAACTATTTTAACTATTTGGGGAGTTCAAAAGGAACTATCTGAATAGAGCAAATACCAAAAGACTGGTGTTAGAGATGGGGTGTCAAGAACAGCTGCCCAGAGGAGCTGGTACCTAGGCTTTGAAGGAGTGAGAGCCTGCCAGGCAGGTGGGGGAAGAAGAGACCAGGTGGGGAAAGGGTATTGTAGGCAGAATGAACCCCATGAGCAAACCATAAAAGTCATGGTGCCCTTGGGAACTGCAAGTCGCTCATTAATGTGGACGTAAGAGTGACATACAAAAGGTGGGGGGACGTGTTGGTGGGTGATTAGAGAGTCAGGTGAATAGAACCTCAAGGCCAGAATGCAATGACCTTGTGCCCTGCTGTGCAGTTTGCATACTACTCTTTGGGGTTCCTCATTGAAGGGGTGTGTTGTGATCATCTTTGCCACCACAGTACGTTCTTTTATTATTTTACTTATCATACTGTATCGCTATTATTTATTTAGACTACTATCCTGTTCTTTTTCTCCCTTTGATTCCGAGTCAGGCCCACTGTCTGGCGCAAAGTAGGTACTGAACAAATACCTGAGGAATACATCATAAAAGTTTATTATGAAAGGACTGCACACTGAGGCGGGTGTTATAGAAATTCCTTCTTTGGTCTCTTGTAAGAGATGGTATCATCCCGTTTGTTTTCTAGGATAATTATAGCAATTCCTCCTGCAGGCAAACCGAGCAGGTGACCTGACCGCATTACCTCAGTGCTTGTTGCTTCATACCCGGAGGCTTTGAGAAGCAAATGGAGGTCTTGGACTGGTGTTAATGCATATACTGGCACCATCTAGTGGTGATTTTAAGCCTAATAAAATTAAAAGTTCATCTTTGATAACCAGTTTCAAATAAGCTTCTACCGTTTTGTAAATTGCTGAAGCTTTGTATTTAATATTGTATTTTGTTGCACCTTTGCCACTCTTTCCAAGTTAATAATTATGCATTTGATAATTTTATTCATGTATTTTAATTATGTCGGACAACCATGATGCCTAGAACTTGTTACGAACAAAATAATCCTATTTGAAATAAAGTGGAATTTCAGAGAAAATGCATGATTAGACAGACCTGGAATCTTAGAACAACATTCTAATCTCCTGTGTTATTTGCTATTCCTCTTAGTCACCAAGTTCCAGACTTATGAGGTAATTTTTTTCTAATATCCTCCTTTTCTCCCCACCCCCTCTGTTTTGACAGGGTTTTTAAAACTAAAGATTGCTGTTCTTTTAATTTTTATCCTTGAAGACAGCTGTGGAGCAAGTCAGGCAAATTTGAAGGTTAAGCTAGAAAGACTTGGGTAGCGATCCTTAGCTTTTTATTACTTTTGTGTGTATTAGAACATGAGTTGTGTAGAACATGAGTTACGTAGACATTTGCTTGTGACTGCCAGTTGATAGACAGCTGAGGCGGGGAAGCAGATTATAATCATTGAATGAATTCCTCGTGTGTAGGGATTGCTGTGATTTAAGTAGCAATGTTAATAAAATAAAAGCATTTATTAAAAATCTCTTCCTGCAGAACATAATTGGAAACATAAAATTAATTGCCTTTTTTAAAGTACTTACTCAATGCCAGGGGGAGGGAGGGGTATGATAATTACCACCATCTTACAGATGAAGAAGCTGAAGTGTGTGGGAGGTTAAGTAGCTTTCACAAGGTCTCCCTGCTATTAAGTTTGCAACTTGAGCTTGTGAGCTTTCAGAACCAGATGCAAAGGACTCCAGTCAGTGCTTTTAGCAACCGTGTATGCTTGCTGTCTAACCATAAGAGGATGCGTAGGAAAACCACCATGGCAAAAAATGCACAGAAAACCTGAAAGTGGTTAATAACTCCTATTTAAACATACACTAACTACTTGATGAAAATCTTGGTTTTAGTTTATTTTTGACATTATCAACATCTGTTTGTTTCCACTCCTAATTATAGCCACAGCCTTCAATCCAGTGTGAAGGAAGTTTAAGGGTTTTTTTTTTTTTTTGCCTCAGGGTTCCAAATGCTTAGTTATTCTGCTGTGCTGGCCCCACAACAGGAGTGCTTGGAGACATGGCGGCCATTCATGTCAGCATTTTGTCCACCCCACACTCCCTGCATTCGGCCCTCAGAAGTGACCCGTCTGTAGCTCTGGGAGGGTGAAGTATGATGGTGGTAACCACTTGTCCATTTGGGTGTTGTTGGCCTAGCTTTGGTTCATATATGTTTATGTCTGTGGGTTAATGTGTACATAGTAAATATATATGGGCTTTCTAAATTTAAACTTTTTTTCTCTGTAAATATTGACAAGTAATTTTGTGCTATCACAATCATATCACATATGCTGGACATTTTTTTCTATTTGTTGCTATGGCCTCCTTCCAGCTACTCACCTGACCTTCCTCCTCCTTACCCTACTGTATGTGTATGCAAGGATACGTGAAGCATAGCATGTAGTCTTCCATATTCTCTCAGGCTTATGTAACCATTTATAAAATATATCTATGTACCATTCTGTATACTAATGATATATGGGTGGCTTTTTAGCCTTCTATGGTAAAAAGGTGGGATCATATTATAAGTACTTTTAAAAATACATATATCTTGCAACCAGCTAACCCATTCCTGGTGGTCTAACCCACAGAAATGAAAGCACTGATTTGTAAGATTGTATGTCACAAGTGTTTTCTATAGTGTTACTCAAAATAGCAGGAAGGAAGGGGGATGGTTCAATAAATAATGATGTATCTACACCATGGAATTTCAGGCAGTCATTTAAAAAATGAATTGGTCTTATGCCAGAAGTGTCTCCTCTACCATCCCTTCTGTTACAGATTTTACTGTTTTTACTCCTTTACTGACATTTTAGTAGGGTTTCAAGAGGGAAAAAAATAAATGTGTCTGTACCTTTTTCTATACAATTGAAAGTCCAATTCAAGACAGTTGAAAGGCTAAGTAGATTCAAGACCTGTTTTGAGTTCTATTTCCTTTCCTCCTAGAGCTCTTAGGTTGTTTTCACCTGTTCACCTCACTTCTTACCCTTCTATATTTTGAGATGGGAAATCTCCAGCCTCCAAAAAATTGAGTTCTTTCTTCTTTCTTGACTTTTAACCCCTTCTGCCCTTTTCCAACAGCAGCATCTCAGCTCAGCCTCAAACATTGTCACTAAAAGTACACTCAGAACCAGTGAAATGTCAATTCAGAAATTGTTCCTGTGACGTTCAGATTTTCTGAGAGATAAGAGACTCGTTGAAAAGAAACAGCATTTCTGTATAACCCCAGCTACTTCTTCCCTTTCTTTTGCTTCTAAACAGATTTGAAAAGGGGCGTATCTACACATTCATCGGAGAAGTGGTCGTTTCTGTGAATCCATACCGGTTACTGAACATCTATGGGAGGGAGACGATTGAGCAGTATAAGGGACGTGAGCTGTACGAGAGGCCGCCTCATCTTTTTGCTGTTGCCGATGCTGCCTACAAGGCCATGAAGAGGCGGTCAAAAGACACTTGTATAGTGATATCAGGTATTTGCGGGGAGTGGGTCTCTGTCCCTTATACTTCTAGGGGCAGAATGTATTTAACTTCTTAGGTACTTAAGGATCCAAGTGTTTCATTAGACCTTTTTTTGAAGTTAGAAACTTAAGCGATTTTTAGAAAAAAAAATGCAATGAACATTAACTACTAAGTTATTTTTGTCATTCCTGACCACTCTCTAGTCTTGGTTCATTTACAAATACATACTACACTTGGGTGGACTTCTAGTCACTTTTGTAGACTGAGCTGATGTAGAAATGACTTCCTTTCATCTCAGACACTTGAAATACTGGATAAATTGTAACAAAAATTATTTTTAATAATGACAGAATGAAACTGAGAAATGAAATCCTGAGGTACCAAAGATGAAGAATGAACTCCAAGTCAGATTGGTGAATGGGAGCTAGTGTTGAGGGACGCACTGGCATGCAGGCTGATGATAGGCTCGTAGAGCTGGGGGCACCCAGCGAGGAGGGAGACAGACCCCATTGTCCAAGAAGTGGAGCTGAACTGTCTACGTAAAGCTGAGCTTTTCAAGGAAAAATGGGGACAGGAAAAATATCTGCCTACTGACCCCAGAGGCCCTTCACCCAACTGTGGAAACTTCTTTCAGTGCTAATAACACCTCACATTTTGCATTAGTGGCTTTATACTTTTCAAAACCCTTTTATGATCTTTATTCCATTTTGGATAGCAAAACACCTCTGATTGGTAAGTAAAGCAGTTGTGTTTCTACTTTACAGATGAGAATATTAAGGGTCAGAAAAGTTAACTCACTTAGTGTTAAGAGATGAGAATTATAGCCTAGGACTACATTTTGTGAAAACAAATTATGTTAAGCAGTATTGCCCGATCGTAAAAAGAAAACAATCCCCCAAATTATATAAGTATTAAGTAAACACACAAAGTCTCTTCCGTCTGAGTACCTCATTCCCACCAAAATTCCATCAGTGACAGCTGTGAACGAGAGTGTTTTATCCTTTTATACATTTTTTCTGTGTGCACAAGTACATATAGTCACACATGCACGTATAATTATATTACAAATGCATAATTATAGAATTATGTTATAGCTGCTATTGTTTTTTTCTTTAACAATATGTATTGGGCATCTTTTCATTAGCATACCATAGAAGTAGTGCATTCTATGACTACTGTGGAGTATTCTGTTGAATCATTGAATCGTAATTTATTTACCCAACCCTCTGATTGGCATATTATTTTCAGATTTTAGCTGTGACACATAGTCTACAGAAAGACTTTTAAAACCTTTGATGGTTATTATTATTATTATTATTATATTAGTGTTTTATTATTTCCATAATATACATTTCTACAGGTAGAGTTTTGGGGTCGGAAGGCATAAACATTTAAAAATCAGGGTAGATAATTCTAAATTGATCTCTCCTTCCCCTTTTACCAGTTGTCGTTCTTTTTCAGTGACACCATGTGTTTGAAACCTGCCGCTTGATTTTTTTTTACCAAAATTGCTCTAATTTTTGTTTTCTAAAAGAATTATTTTGTCCCCATTAAGACAAAAAGAAAGAGTGCTATAGAAAATAAAGTTATATTAATTTAGCTGTGTTTGAGCCACTAATTTGATTTTTTCCTACTTAGACTTAAGTGTCACTGTGAAGTACTAAGACTTTAGTCTGAGTTAGTTTATCACATTTTATCTCTTTGATTTTTTTGCTAAGTAAATTGTGATTTGTAATCTGTTATTTTACTTCTATAATAATCTAATTTTTTTCAACATGTTCAGAAGTAATACCTCCTCAAGACAGGATGAAATAACTCCAAAAAAAGCAAACATTGAAACATAGGGATTTTAAATAAATAACTAACATCATAAGTTCAAATTATTCCAGTAAAATTTAGCTTACTCTTGGTTTCAGTTGTAATGTTAGGCCTTGTACAATTTCCTCAGGTGAAAGTGGAGCCGGTAAAACCGAAGCCAGTAAATACATCATGCAGTACATCGCGGCCATCACCAACCCCAGCCAGAGAGCCGAGATTGAAAGGTAATGGGGGAAATTCTGATCAGAGCTTCACTTTCTATAGAGAATTGACTAGACCTAAACTCTGATATGTGTCAATCATTCATTGATGGTAAACTTCGAGTCTCTTACCGTATGCTGTCTCTACTTTTATTTATATCACTTTATTTCTATATTTGTCTTTAATAGGAAAAAGCTGATTACTCTGGTAAGCTTTACATAATGATAAAACAAAATAAAATTATTCTGAAACAGATGAAAGTGTCCCCTTTCTACTTTATAATTGCTTCCTTAAATGTATGTGCTCAGCAAAGATGTTATAACTCACGCGGGTAGGTTTTATGGTACAAACCTTCACAGGTTGCTTGCTCTTTCTATTTCTGTCTTTTTAAAACTATTGTCCTGAGGAGCCTTTGGTTCCGAGAGCGAAGAGGGCTCTGGGAGGCAGACCCATGCCATCATCATTACAGCTGAAGTCCTGGTACTAGAAGTGCTCAGCATGACTCATTTCCTAAGAGGGTTTCAGCTACACCAGGCTGCCACTCACAGTAAGATGAGTAAGAAAGCTCCTGTGCACTGTCTGGGGCCCAGCATTTAGCAGTGTCTGGCATACAGTATTTGCTTAATAAATGTGTAAGGAATCAATGCATGAGTTTTTTTTAAAAGAAAGAAAAATATGTCTATAAAGCAATATGACTCAACTTTCTTACATAGTATGGACTTTTTGAAGAGGACAAGGATTTTTGAGAGCTGCTGCTTTGGAGCCCAGTATTCATTCACTAAAGAGTGACACTCCATGTATACTTCTCCGACTTCAGTTTTATGAAGAGAGAGAAGGGACTCTGGCTTGCTGTGAGAGAAGAGAATTTAAACTGTACTACTCGATGTGGTCTTTCTCCATTTCATCCCAATTTGACTACATGGTCAGGTCAAAAGAGATATTTTTGTTAGTTGTGACACATTTCCCACTTCTCATTCTGACTTTGCAATGTAATAAGACAAAAAATATGAGTAATTTTTTAAAATTTCCTTAAGAGGTTAGGAGAATAACAGGCTAAGAACTAACCTGATTTTATTTCTAAACTTGGTGTAGTAAAGTAAGTCAGCCAGTCTTTCACAAGTATATCTTACCATAGTTTTATAGACAGTTTTATTCATTTACCATAAGGAAGCAGCTTCCTTCCACATTTTAAAAGTATACTTTCATTTCAGAGGAAGGAAGGTTGTAGGGCCACTTACAGTCACAGTGGAAGGAACAGTTGGTCTGCTACATCAGGTCAGTTCCGTGGCCAGAGTTACTTCTGCAGGTATGTGCATATAAGAGGGGTTCTGTCAGTGAGATAAAACAAAGACTTGAAGAGGGTGAAGTTAAAGTCTATCCATTGGGAGAGACTGCTCTGTAGAAGATTAGCAGGCATTAAAGAAAGAGTGACTTAACTGATACAGAAGAGAGATTCCATACAGCTTCAAACAAAAATGATGAGCAATTTCTAAACTGAATAAAGACCACACTTGATGACATATAACTTAAGTACAATCAATTTTACAGTTCTAGGCTTTATAAGCAAGTACTTGAAAAATTGTGTAATTTTCTGTTTCACCCATTCTTTCTTTTCAGAACATACTGTTTTAAAATTTTTCTCTATGTAAAAAAAAAAAGTTCATTTAAAAGAAAAACTAACAATTACAGCATTATGTCGAAGGTAAACGTTCCCTGAAATCCCAGCCTACCTATCCCATCAGCTTAGGTAACTATAGCGAAGTATGCTATTCACTCCAGGTTTTTAAGCATTTACTAACATGTGTGCATAAGCACATACCCTCACATGTGTGCGTGTACACACACACTGCAATATGTATTATTCTGCAACTTAATTCTTCATTCATTAATATATTCTGGACATCTTTCCATATCAGTACATACACCTGGAAATAAAAATTTACTTTTATTCATCCCTGTTAGTGGACATTTATGTTGTGTGTGTGTGTGCGCGCGAGTGTGGAGTAGCAAACAGTGCTTTAGCGAGCATCTTTTTGTAAATATTTGCATGTCTTTTAATGAGATCTAGTTTTTCTAAAGGTCCAGCCTTTTAAAAACTTTTTATAATGATTTTCATTTGTCTGTGTTCAAGAGTGAAGAATATGTTACTTAAGTCCAACTGTGTCTTAGAAGCTTTTGGAAATGCCAAAACCAACCGTAATGACAACTCAAGCAGGTTCGGAAAATATATGGATATCAACTTTGATTTCAAGGGAGACCCTATTGGTGGACATATCAGTAACTACTTACTGGAAAAGGTAAAATGTGCTTAATTTCTCAGGGTAATGTTTACAAGTACTGAATATGTATATTTTTAAAATCTTAATTATAGAATTTCTTTAATTGCTTCAAAGTAGCTTTTAATACTACTCTGCCTCCCTTCCAGCTCCTCAGTTAGTTTTCTGTGGTAGATATTCTCCTTTTGCATTCTTTTATTAGCACTTACAGTATCAAGTTGGAAAAAGTTATAGGCTTTGTAGAGAAAGATTTAGGTGTGTGGGTAGGAGAGGGTGGCAGTGCTATGAGACTGCAACTTCTGGGTAAGTTTTAACCAAATACCAATCTGGGACTAATCCTTTCTACCCTTTTTACACATCACCACCTCCCATATGCCTTGCGGTTTTTGGTTTGTTTGTTTTTAATGCATTATAGAAGAACTGTCACATTCATTACCTGAAATAACACTCCTTTCAAACAATCAGGAGCTACAACTCATTTTAATTGACATATAGTTGACATATAACATTGTGTAAGTTTAAGGTATACAACGTATTGATTCAATGCTCCCATATGTTTTTATTCAAATTAATTTGAAATCTCATTTTCTTCTAGTTTCTATTTGTGATATCCTTTATGGCAGTTTAAAGGATATTTATTAAATTGAAGTCAGACTATTAAGGAAATTAAGTTTTCTATCAAAGTCAGTTAGAGAAGGACAGGAAATGCCAGGTATTATCACTGTTATTTCCACAAGTCCATGGCTTCACTTTATGTGCGGATTCCCTGTGAATGAACATATATTTTCATAATGGCAGTCTCGTAATAACCGTCTTTTGGGAACCACCTAAGGCAGGAGTCTCCATAGACAGGTCTTGCTTAACTGATTTTATTGCAGGCTATAAGGCATTGCTCTTTGAAGTGCCAGCAGACCCTGGGGAAGGGAGTGTTGAGACTCTTTGTCTCTAAATGGTCCTTCCAATTCTCTCCACTTCCAATTTCTTCCTAAAAAAAATTCCATCTTTAGGGTCAAGGTTAAAGATATCAAAATAGCCTTATTGTGGGGGGAACTCTGTTTTAAGCAATAAAAAGAATTATTGAAAAATTGTACAGAAAACCACGTAAAGGCGACCTTGTTTTAGATGGGTACTCTCCATGGGGTCTTAGGATATTTATCGTATTTTTCGGACTATAAGACGCACTTTCTCCTCCCTCCCACCCCAAATTAAAGGGAGGGGTGTCTTATAGTCTGAATGTGGCTTGCCTGGCTTGCTGGGGGCTGGAGGGGACAGCAGCCTATGTTATTTATGTTATTAAATATTTTACATTTTTTGCTTCAAAATTTTTTTCCTATTTCCCTCCCCTAAAACCTAGGTGTGTCTTATGGTCCAGTGCATCTTACAGTCCCAAAAATTCAGTAGATGCACTGTTGTTGATAGAGGACTCTCTGAGAAAGTGGCTTTTGTTTTGTTTTAAGGGTACCTTCTCAGATTAACAATTTTAATTTTTTTTCTTAGTCTCGAGTGATTGTGCAACAGCCAGGAGAAAGAAGCTTTCATTCTTTCTATCAGGTTAGTAATCTGCTGTAATGCAGATCATTGATCATTCATTCATTCTATCAAGTTAGTAATCTGCTATAATGCAGATCATTGATCATTTGCTCAGTTGTGCAGGAAATGAATGTATTTATATTGGGATTTTCCCCTGCCCCATGCCTTCCTTGCCTCCATTTGCTCATGACACGTTATACACATGTGCACGCACGCACAGAGCCTACCCATATGCTCCTTCAGAGATTTGATTAGCATGGCGATCAGAAAGATCTAGCAGGTAACTAACCAACCACATGGCTGCCTTGGTTGAGCATTGCCTGCATTTCTTTGCAGCGTAGATAACAGTTAAATGACTTGTAAAAGCTTTTGAAATGGGAAATCCTGAATACGTTAAATTAATTTTGTTTTATTTTAAATTGAAACTGTTGTTCCCTGATTTGGGAGCTCCAGAGATAGGAACACAAACTCAGTTTATTTTGCTCACAGAGACTATGAAGCAATATGATTACCTCAAAAAAACGGATTTATGATTCAAAAGAATTATATTTTTTATCCCATCAAAGTTGTGATTGCTTTGAAAAAAACTTTTCAGAAAAAAATTTTGAACACCTCTTTTGGGAATGCTTTTAGAGAGTAAGGCAAAATCTTTCATAGTAGCCTTTCTGTTAAAAAGTCTTTTTACTCAGAAAACAACTTTCATACATTATAATTTTTTTTAAGCCCAACATAATATAGACCAATGCTAATAAATAAAGTGGGTGACCCAATTAAGCCACACCATCTTGGATTTTTATAAAATAAAATTATAAAATCAGTAAGATTTATTTCCATGTGTGAACTATCGTGGTTACCCAATTGTCCTCCTTTCCTGCGATATAGAGGTTGATAAGGAAAAGCTGTTTCTTTCCAGCGTGACTCAGCACCTGTGACTGTCTGCTGATAATCTCTTACTTCCCTGGCAATACTGACTTTTTCTGAATTCTGAAACACAGCTCTATCCTGTCTGATGATGAGGCTGCTGGGCAGGTGACCAGCGGAGAGCCTAGGCTTCTGTCTTAAAAATGACCATAATAAAAATAGGAACCTTTTATGCCAGTTATGTTACGAAAGAGCTAAGACTTTTGAAGTGATAGTGATTTTCTTCATGATTGTGTAACATTCTCCATGACTGATAACTACTGAAGCTGTTTAACTTCAAGGTAGAAAACAAAGCAAAACTTCAAAACCAGAAACAGGATGTCCTAAGTAAATTAAACCCAGAAAAATGAATAAAAAGATAGCTTGCTTTTGTTAGACCATCTGGTATATTTGGCTTAGTATGTATTTTGCCAATTTATGTTACATTATTTTTTAGCTACTGCAAGGAGGTTCAGAGCAGATACTGCGCTCTCTACATCTGCAGAAATCCCTTTCAGCCTACAACTATATCCATGTAGGAGCTCAATTAAAGGTGAGTGTTTCCTCTTTGAAATTGCTCAGATGAAGAATCCGAGAAAGCATCAAAGGGGACATTAAATAATTATCTGGTCCAGCCTGCTGCCTTTAGGCAAATGAATGACTCTTTTGTTATTAAAATACCCAGGGGCAGAGATTCAATACACTCAACAACTTTGCTTAATAACCCATTGCTATATATTGTCACCATCTGACAGGAAAGAAGTTTCTCTCTTGTGATCTTTGTTTTCTTTTCATTTTTAGTTCTATTCTCTAAATTAAAAAATATTGTTATGACTAGCAAATCCCCCTCAAAAGAAGATAGCATATGATTTGGACAAAAGCAGGTTGTTAAGACAAAAGAAAATGTAAAAGCATTTTTATTGAAATAACTATCAAGAGTTCTCTACTCACTATTTTTTTCAACTATTGATGTGTCCTAGAAGTAGTTCGGTGACCCTTGGAGCATTTCTGTGTAGCTTCAAAATTTTACCTTTTTTTCTTCCCTTGCATGTGAGTCCTTGCACACATATGCAGGTACTTTTTGCTCCTTTTTTTTCTAATTAGACTTCTGCTAGTTATTTTTCAGCTAACCCTAATAATAGTTTGTTGATGGTAGAGTGTAAAACAATATTTACAGTATTATCCTAGTTTGTTGGGGGAAGGTACTATATTAAAATACATAAAATTAGATATAGAGGGAAGTAGATCAACATTTTAATTGTTTATTCTAGATTGATGAGATTACAGATACATATTTGTGTTCTGCTTTTTCATATTTTAAATGTCTTCTATGATTAAAAATCTATTGCTATTATAGTTGGGAGGACAATAAAAGAATTTGTGAAAGGAAAGGATCTAAGATGTGGGCAGTGTTGTTTTTACTTTTAAATTTTTATTATTCATCTTAAGCTACTTATACCTGCATTACTGATTTACCTGTATTTTTATTGCTGTGCATAGAAATAAATTATATTTAGGGTTTCACAATTAATTTTCCATTGTTTGACATTTATGTTGCATGATATTTTTACTTTCATAATCATCTGAGAGCAGGATACTTGGACAAAATTGACTGAAAACAAACAAAACATTAGAAGGCAGCACTTCAGCCTTCTGAAATAGGCCAGCAGTTCTAAAGATGTGTGATGTACAAAGGATTGTAAAGGCTAGTGACAGGAAATACTGCTTTTTGTCAAATTGTCTTATTGGCCAAATTACTTTCTGCTAGGTCACACAGACCCTCCCCCAGAGAGAGCAAGAATGAAATGAACACTTTGCCTTCTGAGCTAAATTTAGCTTAGATTCCCTTTTCATCAGATTTTTCCATTCCTATCCCTCTCCCCGTCTTTTTCTTCCTCTCTGATAAAAACAAATAAGTATTACATGATCATAGTCTATACTGAAGTAAAGAATAACCTAAAAGAAACAAAAATAGCCAAAGCTTCCTGTCCATAAATAATTATTGATAACAGTTTGTGTGTATATATTTATAAATGGATTTATTAATAAATCCTGATTAAATAAATCTGCTTTTATTATATTATAATACAATTATTTCCATGTTAACAATTATAAATAAAATTACTTTAATGGCTATAAAGCATCACACTCTGTGTATTATAATTTTACTTAACTATCCTAAAATATAGGGGTCATATACAATTAGATATTTTGGGTTGCAGCTAAGATAAGACTCAAAAGTCTCCAAAAACAATAAGGAACTTAATCTCACATAACAAGAAGCCCTGAACTGGAGCCATTTCAGAGTTGGTTAATTCAAGGCCTTAACAGTGTTGATAGGGACCCAGATGTTGCTTGTTTCTCCAACTTTACAA
Source organism: Anoura caudifer (assembly GCA_004027475.1). NCBI lineage: Eukaryota > Metazoa > Chordata > Mammalia > Chiroptera > Phyllostomidae > Anoura > Anoura caudifer. Next base: position 115,764 of record PVKU01002333.1, on the reverse strand, counting down.
CTCACTGGAGCCGGCTTGTCTGCTTAGGCTAATTTTCCTCATGGTCCCAAAATAGCAGCAGCAGTTCTAGGAGTCACAGGCTGAGGAAATGTTCCAGGCTCACATCTCTTTATAAGCTAGGGTAACTGTGTGTCTTATTGGCCAGAGTGGAATCACATGGCCATGGCTGACCAATCATTTGGTGAGGGGAATAAAATCACTGAGATTACTATAGACTAATGAAGATTTTCCCCCTGAGGCTGATGGACACGTGTAATTGGAGAGGGGTGAGCAAATCAGGATTCTATCAGGAAGAAATGGGGGTGGGGAGTGGCTGGTAGCCGAGCAGCCAGCAAGTTCCCCAGGGGAGGACATTTAGATTTTTTTGGTCTAGTTTCTTTGCAATTTCAACACAGTTGGAGCTTATAATAGTAGTAATGTCTGATACTTACTGAGTGCCTTTTATGTGCTAAAAACTGAGGAGGTGCTTTATGTGCATTCTTCTTCGATTCTCACAATAGTCCCACTAGAAATGTGTTGTTATGTCCTTTTATCTAAGAGGAAATCGAGACTCAGTGAGGTTAAGTATCTTGCCCAAGGTCAAAGAACAGGGAGGTGGAGGAGCTTGCGTGGTTGTGACCCCGAGACACTAGAGGACCCCTTCCTGATCCCTTCCTCAAAAGGTGAGAAACTCATTGAGGAAAGGGTCAGTCAGACCCTCGGAGCTGCTGCTTTGGGATAACATCTAAGATAGGCAGTTACTATTGCTTCCTTGTGAACTTCTGTCAGTACCCTGATATTTCCAACCCGAGGGCTTCAGCTCAAGGCAGGTGATTCTTTTTGGACCCTGTCTTAGTCCAGTTGGCTGCTACAACAAAAATACCGTACACTAGGTGGCTTATTATATACAACAGATATTTATTTCTCACAGTTCTGGGGGCTGGGAAGTCCAAAATCCAGGCACCTGCAGATTCAGTGTCTGGTGAGGGCCCACTTCTGCTTTATAGATGTACCTTCTCACTGTGTCTTCACAAGGTAGAAGGGACAGAGACTCCCTGGGGCCTCTTTTGTAAGGGCACTGATCCCATCACCAGGGCTCCACCCTCATGACCTTATCATCTCCCAAAGGCCGCACATCCTAGTATCATTTTTGGGGTTAGGATTTCAACTGATGAATTTTAGGGACACAAACATTTAATCTATAGCAAACCCTCTGAACCAGAGGGTCTCATGCACTGTTTGTGAAATTATAGTCCAAGCTAGTTACCAGTTTGCTGAATGATTGAGGCACGTTGCTTGCTTTGAGTGTTTTCTTTTCGTCACCTGTGAAATACGAAGCCTGACTGTACAAGAGAGGGAGTGTTGTTTCCAGCCTGTGCAAGATGAATTGTGGGATAAAAGGCCACAGGTGACGACAGGCGGGCATGTGTCTTGTAGGCTCCCACAGTCAGTGTTTCCCTTTGTGTTTGTGCACATCCTGTGCTGTTTCCTTCATTCATCACAGGGGGCCATCGGCTTCTCCAGGTCAGCTCAGGACTTGCTCCCTCACTGAAGGTTCCAGAAAAGTATGGGACATTTATTTTGGGTGACAGCGGCTCTCACACACAAGTGGGCATTGTGTGTGCTGAAAGACATCTCTACCCTGAAAATCATTTTTATTTTCTCTCGATGCTCAATGACGTATGACAAAAGCCTCAAGACCCTGACTAAATTTTAATTTAGTCTCCTAATTATTGAATTTTAATGCTCATTTGAAATGTCTGTGACTTAATGTTTCCATTTCATTGCTAGTCTTCTATCAATGATGCTGCAGAATTCAAAGTCGTAGCTGACGCCATGAAAGTAATCGGCTTCAAACCTGAGGAGATTCAGACAGTGTATAAAATTTTGGCTACTATTCTTCACTTGGTGAGTAGGGATGCTGCTCAGCATCTACTGCCTCCCTGTGGAGACAGGATGCTCTTTCCAATTTTGGACTTTTTCTTTACAGATTTAAAAAGTAACTCATGTAGAAAAATTTTCTTTCATGTTTTGAAGAAATTACTATATCAGTATTTCTCTGTCATAGTATCATATTAGGAGGGATTTTCCAAAGCACAGTAGGTTTTGAGACCATGGCTTTACTTAATTATCTTACTAGTTTATTTCAAGAATAAGAGAATTAAGCATTTAGCAAGGATGTGACTACCAACAGTATAAACTAAAATCCTCTGAACAGACTAAATTTCTAACAGCATTTGAAACATTGGAGTCATAGGTTATTAGAACTGGAATTTTGATCATCTCATTTTACAGGCTGGGAAATGAGCCCTACGGTGGGGCATGACTGCCTTAAAGGCACAGGGTTCGTGGCAGCCAACACCATGGACGCGGCTGGCCGAATGATGGTCCAGTTATTTTCTGCTACACCACACCCAACCCAGAGGAAGGGAAGAACCATGTGTCAGACCTCTTTCATGACTATTTATATAATTGGAGGTGTTTAAAATATAATGAACGTGCCTTGGCTGGTGTGGCTCGGTGGATTGAGCACCGGCCTGCAAACCAAAGCATTGCCGGTTCAATTCCCAGTCAGAGCACATGCCTGGGTTGTAGGCCAGATCCCCAGCGGGGAGTGTGTTAGAGGCAACCAATCGATGTTGCTTTCTCTCTCTTTCTCCCTCCCTTCCCATCTATCTAAAAATAAATAAAATCTTTTAAAAAATCTTTTAAATATAATGAATGTGTAACCTCACAACAAATAAGTAACAACATGAATTCAAATATGGAATAAAGATTATCTTTCACTTCATTGTAGTAAGATTTAACTCTGAATGAATCACAATGTATGTAAAAATAGTATATAGCAATATAAATGATATATGTTCCTGACTAGGAAGACTTTAATATTAATAAATTGTCTCATTCTTAGAACTAGTTTATAAATATGGTATAACAGTGTCCTTCAGAATCCAAATAGAAATTTTGTTTTTAAGTTGACATAATGATTCTCGAATTTACCTGGAACAGTAAACATGTAGGAAGAGCAAATAAAATGTGTTAAAGAAGAATAGGAGAGTGGGGGGAAGGGAGGAGAAAAGACAGGACTAATTTTTACCAGATTTTACACAACACCTTAAAACTTGTTGCAAAATTCAGCACTAGACGAATTAACAGATTAGCAGATTTGGTTGATGGTTAGTATTTATTGAATGAATGGACTATAAAAAGATTCAAAAACTTGGGAAATTTCACATATAATAGAGGTAACATTTCAAATCAAGACAAAAAGCTAATCTATTCACATAATAGTGTTGGAGCAACTAACCGTCAGAAAAAATAAGGTTAGATTCTTATTTTACACTACATACAAACAAATCTAGGTGGACTAAAAGCTTACATGTAAGAAAAAATGGTACAACTATTAGGAAAATATGAAATATTTATAAAACCATTGGACTACAGATGGTCTAAGTATGACACCAATGAAAGATTCATAGATTTGATTACATACAAGTATAAAGCATGTACCCATTTAAAACATTTACTAAAAATTAGATGGGTATCTGGAGAAAAGGAAAAAATTATTAAAGTGCTAGGTTTTTATATATAATATATTTAGGAAAATAGGTGCTACAAAGAGAGTCACTTTGAATTATGCCTTAAGTTGGCAAATGTATCCCTGACATAATGTTACAGAATCTCATTGGTAATGGTGTGTCCTGTTTCTTCCCTTTTGGTGTAGGGAAATTTAAAATTTGTGGTGGATGGAGACACGCCTCTTATTGAAAATGGCAAGGTTGTGTCCATCATAGCAGAGTTGCTGTCCACCAAGACAGACATGGTGGAGAAAGCCCTTCTCTACCGGACTGTGGCGACAGGGCGCGACATCATCGACAAGCAGCACACAGAACAGGAAGCTAGCTACGGCAGGGACGCCTTCGCTAAGGTGGGACTTGAATGCACATTCTCTGGGCCTGCTGTTGATCTCAGTCGCAGTTTCAGTGAATTCCTGTGGGGATGTGTTCACATGTTCCTTGAAAGTAGGCTGATGCTTGTAGAAACTGTAATGATACTTTTTGGCCATCACAGTCTCAATAAAAACCCCAACTGTGAGCATCACTACTAGAAAATGTTCTGAGAAAAGCAAAGCTGAATGATTGGCAAGCTGACTGTGCTTGCTTCTCTGGGCCCCTCGCCTGCACGGGGCCCCTCTCGTGGCTCTCTGTTTTGCTCCTCTCACTCAGCAATGCTCGTGGGAGTCCCCTTCAAGTTCCCTGATGGAGTTCTGACCCATTCTGTTTGTCTGTGTACCAGTGTGCGGTGACTGTTCCGTGATGCATTAACCATCCTCCTTAGTCGGTCACCTCTTCTCCGTTTTTGCCACTACAAACAGTGCTGCAGGTGGGCCCCAGACCTCGCTCTGCACACAGGTGCTTTTGTGTCAGTTGGAGGGACTCCCAGGAACGAGCTTGCCCAGTCACAGGACACACTGATTGTAAACTTTACCTTTACTGATTTTATAGGTACATAGTGATATCTCATCATTCTCACTTTAATTTTTATTACTAGCATATTTAAGCATCTCATTGTAGAAGGTATTTAAGTGTGTTCTGAGAATTGCCTGAGTGTATTCTTTGTACATATTTCTTTGGGTCTGTTATCTTTTTATTATCCATTTGTAAAAGCTGGTAACTTTAACCCTTTGCCTATTTTCTGTATGGCAAATGTTTTATTTTTTCGAGTCTAAGATTTTTCTTTACTTTTTTGCTTTGATTAGGTTGCTTTCTATTCCATTTTCTATTCTTGTAAGTCCTAGGCTTAGTTTTTAGTTGTGGGAAGAAATTGAATTTATCTCAGTGCAATGGAGAGTGAAGGATTTGAAGGTGGAACAATGACATGGTTTGAATTTTTAAAATGATTACTCTGGCTCAGTGTGGAGAGTCTTATGGTGGGGGGAGGTGAGTAAGGCAAAAATGGAAGCAAAGAGACCAATTAAAGGGATATTTCAGAAGTCCAGGAGAGAGACAATGGCAGCTTGGACTAGGAAGGCAGCAAAGGCAGTGGGGAAAAGAGGGTGGGTGGAGCCCAATTGTGTTTGGCAAATAAAATCCACCGGACCTATTTGTCTGGGGAATGAAAGAATCAAGGAAATTCCTTAACATTGTCTGGCTCCAACCTACCTCTTCTGCCTCATATCCTACCAGATTCCAGCCTCCTTTTTTTTCACTCCAGCACATTGGTCTCCTCTCAGGCCATTCAAGTTGTCTTCTCCCTTTCTCCTTCTGGCCACAGGGCCTCTGCACATGCTGTTTCCCCTGCTTGGACTGCTCTTTGCTCCCCTCTCACCTGGGTAACTCCTGCTCATCCTGACCTCAGCCTACTTTCTCAGAAATGCCTCCCCTGGCCTCTTTGAACACTCCTTGAAGGTTAAATTCTCCTTAGAGCCCATGCACCAGTCCTTGAGAGTGTGTGTGTGTGTGTGTGGTTTTCCCTTCACCTCACTCCCTAAGCTTCTTGGAGACCATGTTTATGTGTGCCTGGCACTGTATCGCCAGCACACAGCACATAGCAAGTACTTGGCAAATACTTGTTGAATGAAGGAATAAATGCTTAAGCTTCTCTTGCCATTATTCATGGTTTAAAGTGGGGTAGGAACAATTTTTTGGGATGGGAAGACAAGAGTCCTGACAGGACCTAAGTTTGAGGTGGCTGGGAGGAGGCATCTGGGAGTGTAGCCAAGCCTTGGAATCTGGAGCAGGGAGGAGGGGTCTGCCCTGGGCTCATACACTGGGGAGGAGCAGTGTGTCACTACTGTTTCATATTGGGTAGTGCAGCTGAGAGAGGCGTTGGTGAAGAGAGAAGACTCGGAGGAATTCCAGCTTCCAGAGGTCATGTAGGGAGGACCTACCGAAGGTCACCTAGAAGGAGCAGCCAGTGAAATAAACAGAAAATTGGAAAAGTGTGGTATCCTGAATCCCAGAGAGGGGAAGATTTCACGGAGTGAGTGGGACATTCAGTTGAGGTGTGCTGAGTGTCTGAATAAGATGTCCTTATAGCAAGACAAGAAAGTGTCCCCGTAGTGATGCTCGGGGTCCTTGATGAGCCATTTCAGTGGAGTATTGGGAGCTCAGTGAAGACTGGAGTGGACTGAAGAGTAAGGGGAGGTGAAGAGTGGAGGCAGTGTATATAGATACACGTCCGCAAAGAGAGTGGGTGGTTGGAGAGAGATGTTAAGGAAAAGTTTTCTAAAGATGTGACATTGCAGAGCATGTTTGTACCAGGATGTGACTATGTTCATGTGCGGTGCTTTTGTCTTCATGTGACATGGCATGCATATCCTTGTATATTGCATGCATATTTGATCCTCAAGGAATTTCAGACTGTGGCCTTTGGCCCAGATCTTTATTTAGAATTACAAATCAATATTTATATTTTTCAAATTTATAGAGCTTTAGTAGAATGCAGTTGTTTAACTGATTACTGATTGGCTTCCCACTTTTTTATAGTTGATGAGATTAACAACAAAGTAACAAAGTGACTTATACGGGAGAGCAGGCAAGTTATTGAAATAGCTGGGCACAGAAACATACCTGGGGAGTATCGTTGGAGTACAGTACATGTGGTAACTGATAATAATCTCAGTAATCCAAACTATTTAGTTTTGCATACACTGTGTTGGGTTGTTTTTTTAATCAATCTGCCTTTTTATTGTTCTGCTTCGGGTAATAACAGCTATGCTAACCAGTAAGGAGAAGGACAACAGGAATTTAAAACTTTTCACAAACCAAAACATAGACTCATTCCTAAACGGGCAAGAATTTACCTTGTTGTTTTCCTCACAGGCCATATATGAGCGCCTCTTTTGTTGGATCGTGACTCGCATCAATGATATTATTGAGGTCAAGAACTATGACACCACGGTCCATGGGAAAAACACTGTCATTGGCGTCTTGGATATCTATGGCTTTGAGATCTTTGACAACAACAGGTAAACTGGATTAGATACTTAAAAAAGTATGGTTTACTTTTTATTTGTTTGAACTTAATGCATTCTTTTCTTGCAGCTTTGAGCAATTCTGCATCAATTACTGCAATGAGAAACTGCAGCAGCTATTTATTCAGCTGGTTCTGAAGCAAGAGCAGGAGGAATACCAGCGGGAAGGGATCCCCTGGAAGCACGTGAGTAGACCTCTGTGGAAAATGTCTCCATGCCTTTCACAGATTATTGGTAGTGTCAAATCTTACCCTTTTTAAAGGTATTTTTTAAAAATGTTTTGCGTACATGAAACACCAAAATTTTAGCTTTTCTTTTTCGGGATGTGTAAATACAATTCATTTTCAGGGTTGGTAGGTGGGATTTCTCTAATTTAAAGACTCCTTTGGCCCTGGTCAGTGTGGCTCATTTGGTTGGAGTATCATCCGATAGACCAAAAGGTCACAGGTTCAATTCCCAGTCAGGGCAGATACCCAGTTTGCAGGTTCAGTCCCTGGTCAGGGTACATATGAGAGGGTAACTAGTCAGTGTTTCTCTGTAACATGAATATCTCTCTTTTTGTCTCTCTCCTCCACCCTTCTCTCTCAAAAGCAATGAAAAAATGTCCTTGGGTGAGGATTAAAAGAAAAAAAAAGACTCCCTTGTTGGTGCCCAGAAAATGCTGAGTTATGATTGGTAAACTTAACATTTCCACTTCATGGCTGATACCAAATGGGTTTTCTGGCTCACATCTGTCTATTAAGAGTTTAGCATCATTTATAAGTTACTTGGAGCAACAACTTTTGTGTTAAACTGATTGAACTTTGCTTCCAGATTTAGTTTCTTCTCCTTCTTCTTTTTCTCCTCTTACTCCTTTTTTTTCTCCTTCTCTGCATCTTAAACTAAATAACATTGTATTGTCTTCAGTTGATGTTATTCCTGCTCTATGAAATCCTTGCATGAAAACCCATAAATTTTATTTCCATTTGTTTCCTATGTGTCACATTTCAGTCATCGCCTCTCTTTTCATGGCTCTTTCTAAACTATAATATTTGTCAGAGTCAAACTAGCTGGTAATATATAGCCAGAGTATATGACTGTCTGGAGTGAAAACCCCGATATCGGCTAATATGCATGATAATTAGACCTCCTGCCCATGATAGAAATGAGACCAAGTAATTTTTCTTTTAAATTTATACTTTATTTCAAGAACAGACTTGAACAATGCAAAACTTTCTCAGTTTCCATAAGTTTTTGTGTTTATCCTCTTGTTAAATGGTATAGACAGTAAAAATAAAGTCAGTGTTTGTGATATTCAGCATTGTAGCAGTGAAAAAACTATTTGAAAGGCTGTGTTTAAATTACTTTTATATTCCTTTCCACCTTCCCCTTCTATCTCCTCTCATTCAGAAAAAACAAGACCATGGTAGCTTTCCTACTTAAAATTGCATCTTTGTCTTTCATCATGTGTTAAACATTAGAACACCATAAAAATTTTGTTCAAGTACACCATGATTAAGTGGGATTCATCCCAGGGATGGAAGGATGGTACAATATTCACAAGTCAATAAATGTAATACATCATATAAACAAAACAAAAGGCAAAAATCACATGATCATATCCATAGATGCATTTGATAAAATGCATCCAAATGCATCCAAATATGCATTTGAAAAAGCATTTGATAAGGTTCAGCACCCATTTATAATAAAAACACTCAGCAAAGTGGGAATAGAGGGAGCATTCCTCAATGTAATAAAGGCCATATATGAGAGACCTACAGCCAACATCATACTCAATGGGCAAAAACTTAGAGCTTTCCCACTAAGATCAGGAACAAGACAGGGTTGTCCACTTTCACCACTTCTATTCAACATAGTATTGGAAGTCCTTGCCACAGCAGTCAGACAAGAAAAAGAAATAAAAGGCATCCAAATTGGAAAGGTAGAACCAAAACTATCATTGTTTGCAGATGACATGATAAGTATACACGGAAAACCCTGTAGACGCCACCAAAAAACTACTCGACCTAATAAGTGAATTTGGCAAAACAGCAGGATACAAAGTCAACATTCAGAAATCAAAGACATATTTGTATACCAACAATGAAATATCAAACAGAAATCAGGAAAAAAATCCCATTTGATATAGCAACAAGAAAAATAAAGTACCTAGGAATAAACCTAACCAAGGAGGTAAAAGACCTGTACTCAGAAAACTATACAATGAAGAAAGAAATTAAGGAAGACACAAACAAATGGAAGCATGTACCATGTTCATGGATTGAAAGAATTAACATCATCAAAATGTCCATCCTACCCAAAGCAATTTATAGATTCAACACAATCCCTATTAAAGTACCAATGATATATTTCACATATATAGAACAAACATCTCAGAAATTTATATGGAACCATAAGCAACCCCGAATAGCTGCAGCAATTTCGAGAAAGAAGAACAAAGTAAGAAGGATCACTTCTTACTGATCTGATATCAGACTGTATTATAAGGCTGCTGTAATCAAAACAGCCTGGTACTGGCATAAAAATAGGCACATAGACCAATGGAACAGAACACAGAGCCCAGAAATAAACTGAAGTCTCTATGGTCAATTAATATTTGACGAAGGGGGAAGAAGCATAGGAGTAAAAATAGCCTCTTCAACAAATGGTGTTGGGAGGTCTGGACAGCTACATGCAAAACAATGAAACTTGATCACCAACTTACACCATACACAAAAACAAACTTAAGGTGGATAAAAGACTTAAATATGAGTGGTGATACCATAAAAGTCCTAGAGGAAAACATCAACAGGAGAGTCTCAGACATTCCATGCAGCAACATCTTCATGGACATGTCCCCTACATCAAGGGACATAAAGGAAAGAATAAACAAATGGGACCTTATCAAACTAAAAAGCTTCTGCATGGCTAAAGAAAATAGCATTAAAATGAAAAGAGAACCAACTATATGGGAAAACATATTTGCCAATGATACCTCAGACAAGGGTTTGATCTCCAAAGTATATAAAGAACTCACACAACTCCACTCCAGGAAGACAAAAAAAAAAACAATTAAAAAAATGAGCAAAAGACTTGAACAGACACTTCTCCAAGGAGGACACACTGAGGGCCCAGAGACATATGAAAAGATGCTCAGCATCACTAGCCATCAGAGAGAAGCAAATTAAAACCATAATGAGGTACCACTTCACACCAGTCAGAATGGCCATCATAAACAAATCAACAAACGAGTGTTGGAGAAGATGTGGAGAAAAGGGAACCCTAGTGCACTGTTGGTGGGAATGCAGACTGGTGTAGCCACTGTGGAAAACAGTATGGAATTTCCTCAGAGAACTAAAAATGGAACTGCCTTTTGACCCAGCAATTTCACTGCTGGGATTATATCCTAAGAGCCCTGAAACACCAATCCAAAAGAACCTACGTGCTCCAACGTTCATAGCAGCACAATTTACAATAGCCAAGTGCTGGAAGCAACCTAAGTGCCCATCAGTAAATGAGTGGATCAAAAAATTGTGGTACATTTACACAATGGAATACTGCGCAGCAGAAAGAAAGAAGGAACTTCTACCCTTGGCAACAGCATGGATGGAACAGGAGAGCATTATGCTAAGTGAAGGAAGCCAGGTGGTGAGGGACAAATACCATATGATCTCACCTTTAACTGGAACATAATCAACAAAAGAAAAAAAGCAAAAATAACCAGAGACATTGAAATTAAGAACAATCTAACAATAACCAGAGGGGAGGGGGGAGGGGACAATAGGGGGGGAGGGTTTCCAGGAACTACTGTAAAGGACACATGGACAAAACCAAGGGGGAGGGTGGAAGCAAGGGAAGGAGGTGGGTTTGGCTGGGGTGGGGGGGTTATGCAGACAACTGTAATTGAACAACAATAAAATAATTTTTTAAAAAGTTTTGTTCAAGTGTATTAGTATAAATTTTACCTTTTTACAAATAAACCAAAGTATGCTATTACTTTGTAAAGGGATTACCTGTGATTCTGATTTAAGGAGTAAACTCTTACAGTATATTTAAAATGCAATTCAATTCAATAAAGTTTATGGGGTCTCTCCAGAATGTATCCAGTCATGTAGTATGAAAAACAGAGACATTTGTTAAAAAAGATGCAATATATAAGAAACAAGAAATATTGTACATAGGATAATGATGCCTCAGTCCCCTTCAAAGTAGGCACCTTGGGACTTAACATAGTTCTCCCAATCACCATCTACTACCCTGTCATATTGTCTTGAATCTCATTGAGGGTCTGAAATCTCTTCCCTTTCAAAGACAATTTTAGTTTTGGGAAAAGCCAGGAATCACAGGGCACCAAATCTGGGGGGGGGGGGGGGGGGGACTGAGTGACCTGGGTGATTTGATGTTTCTCAAAAAAACTGCACAAGACATGATGCATGAGAGGGCACGCTGTCGTGATGAAGCTGCCAGTCACCAGTTGCCATAGCTGCAGCCTTCTGAATCATCCTAATAGTTTCTGCAGAGGAACGTTCAAGCTTAATGCAAAATTTGATGCAGATTTGTTGCTCTTCTCACTCAGTCATTTTGAATGCAATGACCACACAGTCTACATGCTCACTCAACGGTGTCTCCTGCCTCCTCCAACTAGTACAGTGAAGTCATCGTTGTTCTTGAACACGCACATTCCAGTCCACTCTCCTTGGCTGCCAGGTTACATTGATGTTGCACAAATCATTCTTGTTATATGAACAAGGGCTGGACTTTTTCCAGACAGACCTCGTTGTATATTCAGCCTTCTTAGAATGGATATGTTATGTAATATAATACAAAGTTATAACTGAGGCTTAGATTTTTCTAGCAAATTTAATAATAAAACTTATTATTCGTATGTGATTTGGAGATACTGGTCAAAAATATCCTCTAGTAATCAGAATATCAAATTCCACAGATGTAGTTGATAAATGCAAAAGTCAACAATTGCAATAGGCTATTTCAAACATCTGAAAAAGGAACAAAAGCATTAAACATGCAAAAATTTTTAGCAAAATTAAACTAAGATATATGTGTCCTAGAGGAAACAGAAGGCTAACTCCAAGGTAACAGTTACTGCTCACCCAAAACTAGAATCATTATTCTGGGCAAGTATTTCCTTTAAAAATTTCAGAATTCTGAACATAGTAATTAATTCTTTTTTATTGGAAATTTCAGATACATAAGAGCAGAGATCATAATGTAATAAACTCAGTGTACTCATCACCAGCTTTAACAGTTATCAGAGGGTTGCCAGTCTTGTGTCATCTGTGCCCACCCCTCAACCCCCAGATTGTTTTGAGACAAATCCTAGACTGTGATGTGACAGTCATGTGATGTATTTCATCTGTGAATATTTCAGTGTATTTCTCTAAAAGTTAAACACCTTTACAGAAACCATATCCTCAATACCACTATCACACCTAAAAAGTTAGCAGTAATTTCTTAACATAAAATATCCAGTCATTGTTCACATTTTACATTTTCTTAATTGTCTTAGAGGTGTTTTGTTTTGTTTGTTTTGTTTTTACAGTCTGTTTGAATTTGGATCTAAATGAAGTTCTGCCATGATTAGTTCATAATTCTCTCACATAACTATAGATTCTCTCTCTTTCTTTCTCTCTCTTCTTTGTAATCTTTTGTTGAAAAGAATGGGTCATTTCTTCTGTAGTGTTTCCAATAGTCTGGATTTTGCTAATCTGATTCCTGAGGTGTCATTGAATATGTTTCTCTAGTTTATTGTTTGCCCTTGGTTTTTAGATCTAGAATCTCGACTGGTTTCAGGACCAGTGTTTTTCTACCAGTAGTGTGGACTTTCTTCAGGAGGCTTTTATGCCTGGTTGTCTCATGGATTCAGTTTTAAAAACTTTTGGTGCTGTAGTTTGCAGGTCAGTTTTAGCTGTTGAGAACTTGACTGTCAGGCACAAAGCTGCTTGATTTGGAGTGGGCCTGGGCGGTCCAGTGCCCACCCCATCACATCTTGGCTTTCCCCCTTGGTGCCCTAAGAAGCCTCCTGAAGATGCCAGGTTGCTGGAAGAAACTGGCTTGGAAACTACTACTTTAAATAGCATGGAACTTACAAACTAGGATCAATCACTTTTGGTTTATATAACTACAGTTTTAGGGAACTTAATTTCTTTGTCCCTAAAACAAAAGACTTAGCCTCTAATTCCATAGTCCCAGAGTTTAAAATTTCAGCTATTAATTAATATGGAGTTCTTGTTTTTTGAGTATTTTAAGGACATTTTTTTCCAAAGATGGAAGTAACCTTTCCCCCTAATTAGAAATGTAGTAAATGCCATGATGAAAACAAATGTTTAGACCAGGACCGCTCCATCTCTGTACTACTGACATTTTGGACCAGATAAATCTCTGTTGTGAGCCTGTACTGTGCTTTATAGGATGTTTAGCAGCATCCCTAGCCCCTTTCCACTGGATACTCCACAGTGAGACTGTCCTAGTCATGACCATTAAAAATGGCAGCAGACATTGCCAAAGGTCCTCTGGAGGGCTAAGGCTCCCTCTGTGGAGACCACTGATTTAGACAACCCAGGAAAGTATAAAAAAGAAAGTAAAAGCTACCCAGTTTAAGATTTTCAGTCCACGGGATACAGAAGAGAACTTGGAAGACTGAGAATGGAACTGAAAACTACAGACAAATAATCAGCATGAGTCCTTGATTTTAAATAGCACAGAGCAGGGATGGATGCATGAGAAACTTTTAATAGTCTATTATGAATTTATAGGTCTTAGAGAAGGTAATAGAGACAACTCTCAGTTTAGGGACCCCTAAATGACATGGGACACATCAACACACAAGATGAAAATGTACAATAATAAGCTGTCCAGCTTGCAGTGAAGTTCAGCTTGCCCGAGCCAGGCTCCTGTTTGCTCTGTGTCTGGTGTGCCCTGGAGGACATCAGGATAAACAGGCATCGAAGAGCATTTTTGTATAAAACTTGTGCATATTGAAGTTGCCAAAAAGCCAGAGGTTATCCATAACCTCATTCAGCTCATGGAAGTAAATGAAAAACTTATCCTTAGCTTTTATCAATACTTACATCTCAGAACTACATTTTTTATGGTATACCCTGAGAAAACATCAAAACTCTCCTAAGCCCTAATATGCTTGTTAATTTTAGGAAACTGGAAGAGATTTGGATTTTAGTACAGGCCCATATAACTGAAAATGCAAGTTCTACATAATACCTTTGCTTCCTCACATTATATATCAAATACAACCTAAAGGTTATTTGTTGGTATTTGGTGTAATCTGGGTCTTGTGGTTAATGGCAAACAGATTGGGGGACTGAGAGTCTGAAGGGGGAGGGTAGGTACATAGGTAGGGTAGGCTGTTTTATGCATCCAGGTCTCTGCTCCCTTTGGAATTGCCCCTTTGCTGTGTCCCTCAGATTGACTACTTCAACAATCAGATCATCGTGGACCTTGTGGAGCAGCAGCACAAAGGGATCATTGCGATCCTCGATGACGCCTGCATGAACGTCGGCAAGGTCACCGATGAAATGTTCCTTGAAGCGCTTAACAGTAAATTGGGCAAACACGGGCACTTTTCCAGCCGAAAGGTAATGTGTGTGATGCAATCTTTCTCTCATTTTCATCCATAAGATTTTCCTCATTGTTCGACAGATCTCAATGACTGTATATGTTAAGTTACAAGAATGTCCAGTTAACTAAGAAAAACGGCCATAAACATCCATTCAATGATTTATTGCTCTGGACAAATTCTGCCTTCTCTGGTTTATAGGATGACAAGATTGATAAAACTCATAATATCCAGGAGAGGGAGCTCCAGACTATGCAATTTACTGGAAATAGGAAAAAAAAAATGAACAAGATTCTTTGAAAAGCATGATGTCATTTATAACCAATAGGTACAGAGTCCTTGTTCACATGCTAGAATTTTGCTCCTGCATCTGATAATTCTGGCACTGGAAATAGCTTCTGTCCTTGACTTTTTACTGTAGCCCTCAGTTAATAATAGTATATGTGCTTTGCCAGGCTATGTGAGTTTCTTAAAAACAGAAATTCTAGCTGTAATTCTGGTTGTCACACGGAAACTCGTCCTTTAAATACATGGGTATCCTTTCAACTCCCCATTTTTCACATTGTAAAAATGTTACCAGCAGATCACATCCTTGAATAATTGGCAGCAGTTCTGGTTATCAGACCTTTGTGCTGTGCCTTGCATGTAGGATGCTGTTAACATTTGTCCTAGGAGGGGTACACCATTGTCCCCAAGTGTTTCTTACAAATATAGGCTTGTCTAGCAGCCATAAGCTAAAGTAAAAACAGTCTCCATACTTTTTACTTCCATGAAAAAGGGCAAACACTTTTGCTCCTCCATAATTGCATGTCAGTCTATGATGCACTGCTATTCTCAGCATGGATAAATCTATTCTCTAACTTTGCCCCCTTTGAAATTATGTAATCAGAATAGGAAGGTTCCACAATTAACTAGGTAAAGCACAACCATCAGATATAAATTATTGGCTGATACTTATTGTAGGACAGTTTATTTCTAAAATACTCTCTTGGGCTATAACTGAGGACTGACTTGTAGCCCTACTACAAGTTGGCTTTGAGATACTACAGTCTGATCTTGGTCATTAGGGTTCTGGTTAGAGGTACCCCTTCCGTTATTCCCCATTTAAAATGCAAATACTAAGTGCCTGTCATTTTTCAGGCACAATCCTGAGTGCTGGGAGAAAGAGCAGTGAGCAAAATTAGAAGCCACCTGAATAATTTAGAATGATGCTTTTAGAGATGGCATGATTACATGGGCAGATGTCCTGTTTTTGAGAGATAGGTTAAAAATGTCCTTTGCAACCACAGTTGAGGTTTTGGAGATTCGCCTAGAATTGTGCCTACCAGATGATCAGTGTTCATCAAATCTGAATTGAATTGGTCATGATCATACCGAATAAACCTTACAGAATATTGCATTTTAAATTAAAACATGCAAGGCTCATTTAGATAAATAACTGTGACTCTTACATAAGAAATCACCTTGTTTTGATATGTTTCACCTTGCCATTTATACACCTGAATTAAATTTGTCAACAAAGTATTTGGAAATATAGTCTCATGCTCAACATAGCAACTGTGCTTTGTACGTTTAAGCAGTTGCTACTGATTTCGTAGGAAATGCCGAACAGTAATTAATCTGTAGAGATTGGTCTTTCTTTCTTTTCTTTCTTTTCTTTCTTTTCTTTTTCTTTTTCTTTTTTTTTTTTTTTTTTTTGAATGTGGGAGCACAGGTTTTGTGGACTCTCAGACCAGGTGGCTCCTTCCTCCAGCATCATCCCAAGACAATCACTAAGATGGGGGATTTTAAAGTGTATTCTTTCCTGGGATTTTTGCCTAATGAAGGAAAGACATGAAATAACCAAGCTGTCAGGATATTTTCATCACTATGAATCTTTCCTTTACATGATGCTGTTATTCTTTATGTTAAGCCAGGTCTTAACCATTTGCTACTAGTTACTGATAGCTAGAGTTATTGGCATGTTAAAGAAGAGGTTTTTGGCTTGTAACATTTATTTAGGCGCTAAATTGTTTCTTACCATTTAAAGTTATGTAAAGGCAGGAAAATGATCTAATAAACCATAAAATTAGTATTTAAAGAATTATTAACATATGAAGTTAAATGATAAATATATAGTTATTATTATTTTTTAGAAAGTAAAGCCTAACACCTTCTGTGTTCAGATCAGTTAAGACTTTGCAGTACCCAAATGTAAGAATATTTAATTAGTATAGACATTTCTTGGGTCCTTCTCCTTTGGGGGTTTTATAAATAAATAGGTTTTATGTAAGTGGTTAATAAGAGAAGAAAAGAGGAATCAAATATTTTGTAGAAACTCTATATGTTACTGGATCTCCACAGTTTGTTTAACCTTGAAGATAACTCCCTGAGATGGGATTATTAAAGGGACAGAGCAAGTAGATGACAGAGCCCAGAGTGGAGCCTTGGAAGTCTGACTTCTAATTTCCTGTCTGACTGTACGTACTTGTTGAGTAAATAGACTAATTATTCCTTTAACAATCTAGATATTGGCATAGACCCCACCATCCTGGTTAGGATGGTTTGTTATCTAGCACTACAACCCAAGTGGTTTTTGTGCATAACTACACTCAATGTTTTATGGATTCTTAGACATCTGCCTTAGAACTTAAAGGCTGTCAAGTGATCTTTCACAGCCCAGGCAAAGTCTAGGTGCCACTGTAACAAGGAGGATTACAGAAAGTTATGGAGACCACCAGGGTGATATAGAAACTGCCTTTCCATAAAGTATTCCTCTTCAGTGAGGAAAAGCTTCTAAAGGTGGATCTCTATGAAATAACAGACCCAAACTGGAGCCCCAGCTTAGCAAAAGGCAGGTGAGCCACGCTCTTGTGTGTACAAGAAGCACAGACATTATGTTCAGTCCCAACAATCCTTTCCAGAGCTCCCACCTGCGATTTACATGGCGTTCTGCCAGTTGCCTAACCACTTTGAGACTTAGTTTCCACATGTGGAAAGGGGAGCTCATAATACTGATTCAACTACCAGTTGTGAGGATTGAATGAGATATGTGTGCCTGCCAGACAGCAGGCCCTCAGTGTGGTACTCCTTAAGTGGAACGTTGAGAAGGAAACTGAATCCATCAGGGTGGGCTGGAATGCATTAAGACCGCAGCCAAGATTAAGTGTCATAGACAGTAGAAGCCCACTTTTTCTCAGGGACCCAGACTTCTTTCATCTTCTGGCTCTTCTGTTCCCTAGGCACTGCCCTTCTCTACATCCAGCTAGGGGGAGGAGAAAAAAAGTGCAGAGGACTGCCCCCTTCTCACCAGTGCGGCCCTGGAACAGCCTCACCTCACTTCCACTCACTTTCCATTGTCCAGAACTTGGTCGTTCAGCCACATTCAGTTGCAGGGCTGCTGTGTGGATTTCTGGTGAAAGCTTGCAGTCTTTACCACACAAGCAAAATATTAAAATCAAGCCCCACACAGTGTGATTTCATTCATAATGACATCATGATTTGTAACAATTTATCATCTCATGTAAAATTGGAATATATTTTTAGGAAAGTGAAAATGGCTATTTTCAAAATAATCTCCTTCTTGATTTCTTAGCTCTGTGCCTCAGACAAAATCCTGGAATTTGATCGAGATTTTCGAATTCGACATTATGCAGGTGATGTAGTGTGAGTATCTTACTTTGGTACCTCATGTGATGGTTTGCATGCAACCTCCCTTCAGAAAATATAACTGGGGGGAAATATAAGTTGTTTCCCTGTTCACTTTATATACCTCCTTTAATCTTTCACTTTAAAAAGAAGTTGGCATAGCTTCATTCATTCCTTGCTTTTCAAACATTTACTGAGCACACACTGTATGGCTGTGCACAGTTGCTGGCACAGCTGGCAGTCAGTCAAAATCAGCTGATGGATAAATACATCATGGACCTTGTTAAGAATTAGGATGGAACAATAGATGAGAGGGGCCTTTCCTTGAAGACACTAGGAGTTAAGTGGAGAATGTAAGATACATGATAAGTCACTCTAAAGAAGAATGAATGGAAGGGTTAAACTAGAGATGCACAAATGAATACACTGAGGAGTAATAATTACCAAGATGGGGAGGATAGAGAAATCTTGCTGGAGGAAGTGATACCCAAGCTGAGTCCTAAAAGTAAAAGAGGCTTTGTCAGAGCAAAGAGCTAGGAAGAGAGGAAGGAGAAGAGACAGCACACATACAGGCCCTGAGATGAACTAGAAATCGTTGGGTAACTTTATGAGCAAAAACTAGTTTGCAATATTATTTTTCAAATATGATTTGAAAAGTAAAACTTTCATGAGCCGCATTTGCTGATTATAATAAAAGTAGAAATTGATAAGAAAATATAACTAAAAAATATAATTGTCATAGTGTTTTAGTTTCTAAGAGCTGCAGTACCAAATTACCTTAAATTGATGGCTTAAAACAAGAGAAATTGATTCTTTCACAGTTCAGGGGGCCAGAAGTTTTAAATCTAGATATCACGAGGTGACACTCTGAAGGCCCTAGAGAAAAGCCTTTTCCAGCTTCTGGCAGCTACAGACACTCCTTGGCTTGTAGCCCCATCACTCCAATCTCTGCCTCTGTGGTTACATTGCCTCCTCCTCTTGGGTGTGTCGGTGTTAAATCTCCTCTGCCTCTATCCTAAAACTATATTCGTGATGGCTTTTAGGGTTCACCTGGGTAAATGTAGTTCAAGCTTCTCTTCTCATGATCCTTTATACCAGATAAGGCTAGCATTCACAGGTCCGGGGGAATCTGACATAGCTGTTTTTCAGAAGGGCATTTTTTCAGCCTAGTGTACTAAGTATGCTTTGACTATCTGTTGAACACTGCTCCTTGTCTTAGTATTTAAAGAGCCCTCTTGTTCTTTCTTCTTATTTTTTACATTAGGAATTCTGTTGATATTCATAAAACCCATTATAGGGAGAGGTGAAGCAGTAACAAAAAAGCAAATGATGATCTCCAAATGCTGAAAAGACATTTGGAGAAATTTTAATAGCTGTTCTTGATTTAAAATTAAAACTCTAGAATCATAAAATAATATGGCTCAAAATTATCGCCCCATCTGTCAAACTAGCCATTAGTGCTGGTATGGCACCTTTTCCCACTTTTCCTGGTCCTCTTCCCGGGTTCCAGAATACTGAAGAGGGAGGACCCAGCACTGCACAGCTATCTCCCACTGCAAACCCAGGCCTCACCTCCACGATACTTCCATCTGGCTCGACATGGCAGAGCTGGACAGAGCCCTTAGAGACCACCTAGACCAGCCCTTTTGTTTATAAATGAAGAAACTTACACAGAGTATGTAAAATTCATGCCCAAGGTCACACAGCATGTTTATGGAAGAGCTGAGACAATAACTAGGTTTCCTGACTCCCAGAACTCTAGCCAACTTCTTTGAGTGTTTTCAGTGCCTCAGGCTTGCCCTGCCCTCCCTAAGCCCTCCAATCCTTGTCTAGATTTTTACTGGACATCTTCTGTGTGCACAGTACTTTACAAAGTATGGTCCCTGCCCATAGAGAGCAATCCATGTGAGATACATACATACATATGTGGTTGTGTGTGTGTTTACACACATAAATTTGTAGATCATCTGCATAAATAATTATACACACACATTTACATACATACACTGATACAGTAAAAGGTGGTCTAAAATAATATCCATATGAATTGTTGTCAGAATTTAAAATAGGAAGTGATATAATACTTCTAGCTGTGTGATAACCCAGGAAGGCTGATGCTGCCTTGGGTCCTTGGATGTTAGGGATTGTTTTTATAGGAACAAGTGGGAAGAGTGCTAAAAAAATACTCAGGAAATAGCAACTAGGACCATTTGACTGGAGGGTATCCTTTTTTGTAGCATAGACAAGTAGAAATGCCTGGAAAAATAGGTTGATATCAAATCATAATGAGTCTTGAAGGCCAAAAATAAGGACTTTGAAATTTGAATTTTACGGGTTAGACAACAGATTGAGTCAGGTGACTTCAAGGGTTCAGTCAAAAATGACTTGAAGGTATTAAGAAGACTAGGATGGGGGAGGCAAGGACATAATTTTGGACTGGTGACCTTAAAGGGCCTGCGGACAGCATAGCCTGAAGGAACTTTCTTATAGAATTAAATGTGTAAGGATGAAACATTGGCAAGGGGTCAGAGTTAGAGACCTGAGAATTGTGTACATTGATGCAATTGTCAATGAGGATGTATAGCCAGGTGAGAAAACAGCTGTAAGGAGCAGCTACATCTGGAGTTACTGTTTGCTCAACGGCCTAGCCTCTGTCCTTCTCACCCAGAATCCTCCATTCCTCTTATACCACCAACCCTGAGTTCCCTCCACCTAGAGGTCATGACAGTCACTACAGCAGAGCGGCTCCCATTCATTCCCTCCCTTCTCACCAAATAAATGCTGGATTTCAAGACCTTACTCATCTCCCTTCCTCCAAACCATGAATACTGGCCTCCTTATTTTCCCTCAAGAAAACCATGCATGTGCCTGCTTCCTCCCCTTCCTTTAATCTGTTTCCCTGTGTGATCTGCCTGCCTTTCTCCTCTGCTTATCCAACTCTTACCATCCTTTGCAGTTCTCCTTGGATTCTTTTATCCCACCCTGAGCACACTGAGCGAATCTTAGGCAAGTCACTTGACCTCCGTACGGATGAGACTCTTAGCTCCTGTGTGTCGCTGTTTTGCTTTTATCTTAGGAATGTTGGATGATAAGTACAGCTGTCTGTATTTTAAAAGTCATCTTCTTGAGGTAAGCAGTAATACACCAGTAGAAAATTATTTTAATTGTAATAATGGTAATGATGTTTGCTCTCCCTTTAAGGAATAGGAACAATATCCCCTCTACGTAGTAGGTAAATTTGATATCTCTTAATACAGAACGTGGAGGACAGAATCAGCCTTACAGATTGGTTACATAATTGATAACAGAAGGGTATGTAGGCTTCTAGAAAAGCTTAAATGTGGCTGTTGTTTGGTAAATAATGCATGTTTTTCTGTTTTTTTTCCTCTATTAGCTACTCTGTCATTGGTTTTATTGACAAAAATAAAGACACTTTATTTCAAGATTTCAAGCGCCTCATGTATAACAGGTAGGATTAAATTTTATTATCTTTATATTAAACTCTTTGACATTAATTGCACAGTATATATACACATGATTATTTTTATGTGACAACTTGAAGATTTTCTGGTAAATTTTCTAGTTCTGCTTGATCATACTTAATGAATAAGATTTACTTTATGATTATAAAAATCTGTAGACATAGGACAGGGGCCTACTATTAATATGATTTTCCTTGATTTCCCTTGCGTTGCCTACGTTTCTCTGATCACTGCTGCCATCCTTCAGGCACCCCCTCCCAGCGTAGGCAGGAGTCTCCGGCTAGGCCGGTGGCAAAGGGAGGGTGGCAGATAACCCCTGGCGCAGCTGAAACCTGTACACACTCACACTCCCACTATAGTGTCTTAGCCTCTGACTAAGAGAACCTCATATATCAGAATGGCATCTCGCATCAGGATGATGTATCCTAAGTGGACAGAATCTTCTCACAATCCCAGAAAATGTGAAAAAGCTATGGCGAAATAAAACGAAGCAAAGCATCAAACCCAGCATGTACTTTGGAGAGAAGCCCAGGAAGAAAAATGGATTCTTAACTAGCTTCTTCTTTTGGATTAGAGAACTGTAGTCACTCATTTATCAAGTCTTCTCAGCCAGTTGGTCAGTAGATCATCAAAAATCATTGCGCACCTCCCAGCCACACGTTCTTCCGTACTCTGGGATACAGCTGTGGAAAAGATTCAGACAAAGTCCCTGCCCTCTGGAGCTTACATTCTAGTGGAGATTACAGTCCATAAATAAAACAATAACATCCAGGTAGTGACAAGTGCTGTGCGGAAAAATAAAGTAGATAAAAGATTGAAGGGTACAGACAGGGAAGGGCAGGGGAGGTGTCACAGGTAGGATGGTCAGAAAACACTTCTTAAAAGAGGTGATATTTGAAAGGTGACAAAGACCTGAATGAAGTGAGGTCATAAGCCAGGTTCAGTGGGGGGAAGAGCACTTCAGGTAGAGATAACTGCTAGTCCCAAGGTGCTAAACTAAGAATGAGTTTGGGAGTATTGAAGGCAGCAAGAAGGTCATTGTGGCTTTAAAAAAAAAAGAGGGATGGGGACAGTGATAAGGAATGAATTTAGAGAGGTCAGCAGGGCCTGCATTATAAAGAGTCTGAGCCAAGGTGAGGAGGAGGTATGAAGGGAAGCCATTGGAATTAATGATATGTTGAAGAAATCACTAGGGCTGCCTTGTAAAGCACATACTATTAAGGGTAAGAGTAGGTTGGGGAGACCAGTTAGGAGGCTAGCTGAGTCATCCAGGCTGAGACTTGGATGGTAGTGACAGAGATGATTAAAAGTGGTCAGAGTGAGTAGTATTTGCTAAGTAGAGCCAGCAAGATTTGCTGATGGATAAGATGTATGATGTGAGAGAAAAAACAGAAATCAAAGACAATGCCTGAGCAATGGGGAAGGGATGCTTGGTGAGGGTAAGACAAGAGGAGGAGCTAAGTGGGGGGAGGGGCAGGGCGGAGAAATCAGGAGTTCTATTTAGGATATTTTATGCCAGAGGTGCATATTGGACATCCAGTTGAAAATGCTAAACAGGCAATTGCATGTATGCATCTGGAACTTGGGGTAAAGGTGGGACTAGAGATATAAATTCATTGATAGTGTTTAATGCCATAAGACTGGATGAGATTTAGAGTGAATATAGATTTAAAAAGAAAAAAGAAAAGAGGTCCAAAGAAGAATCCCTGATACACTCCAATATGCAGACTCAAGAAAGAAGGGAGGAAGTAGCAAAGGAAACTGAAAGCGTGCCAGTGAGGGAGGAAGAAAACTTGGAATCTGGTGTCACCAAGGCCAAGCCAAGAAAAAAAAGTGCTTTAAGAAGAAAAAATTATAAACTGTGTCAAAAGTCCATCAAAAGCAGAGTGATGTGAGGACCAAGACTAACCACTGGATTTGCTAACATGAAGGTCAGTGGAACTCTCAACAACACTGGTCTCAGGAGAGTTGAGAAGACTGATGTGTGATTGAAGTGGGCTTAGGGGAACACAGAAAATTAGACTGTGGAGACAGTGTGTTTAAAAACTTCTTTCAAGAAGTTTTGCCATAAAATGGCTCATCTGTGTGGATGCCACCAAGAATGATGATGGAGCTATCATCACTAGAAAGTAGTTAGACAGAGCCCTGGCCAGGTGGTTCAGTTGGTTGGAGCATTGTCTCATACACCAAAAGGCTGTGGGTTTGATTCCTGGTCAGGCCACATACCAAGGATGGAGGTTCAATCCTTGGTCGGGGCACACATGATTGGGCCACCATTTGATGTTCCTCTCTGTCTCTCCCCCGTCCCCAACTTCTCTCTCTCTCTCTCTCTCTCTCTCTCTCTCTCTCTCTCTCTCTCTCTCTCTCTCTCTCTCAAATCAATAAACATATCCTCAAGTGAGGATTAAAAGAAGAAAGAAAGTTACAGAGACAGTGAATGTGAGAAAGGATCCATGTAAGAGCTGGTTGTGGGGAAAAGGGGCTTCCAGAAAGGAGTTTCAGAGGGACGGATGACCAAGTCTGGCATTACTCTGTGTAGAAAATGTTAAAACTCAAATTGGAAAAATGGCCTTAGCTCACCAGTGGCAATGTCAGGGTTTGTTGCTAGGGGAAGAAGGAAACCAGGCTGTGTACCAAGAAACTGCCCCAGGTGGCATTTGTTACCTTCGTGAGTTTGTCATGGCCCAGAGGGTCAGCTCACTGAGAACAGCCTCACCTTCCAGTGGTGGATTCATGTAACTCCAAGCTCACAGGACAAATGGAGAGGCAAACCAGCCTGTGGATTTATTTCCAGAGAGTAATAGTCACATGGAATGGAATACTTGTGTTGGTATGACAAGCTATTTTTTCCTATTGGAAACCCTACTAGGGAAGTCAAATAGCAGTGAGAATTCTAGTTTATTGACAGTGAAAAATATTACCCATAAAAATCCAGAATGCTTCATTGCTTGGTAAGCATGAAAGCAGAACAAAGGAACCTAGATAAATCCAACAATTAAAGGCATCAAGCTAAGATGAATTTGTTTCACAATAGGGATGATCTTGCCAAAGGTGTAAAAAGATTAAAAATCTGTTGACTGTATCATACTGTATATATTTCCATAATAGGAAAGGCCTTGCCAATGGGGTGGGAAGTCTTGAAATTGGACTAAAACCATCCTCCTAGATGGTGTTCGGATGGACTGCCTTTGCCTCTGGACACTTAAGTGTTTCCGTGACTATATAGCCTCCCAAATTCCTTAAATATTTATTTACTCATTTTTTAGAGAGGGAGGAAGAGAGGGAGAGACACATCCATCGGTTGCCTCTTGCATGCCCCCAACTGGGGACCTGGCCCGCAACCCAAGCATTTGCCCTGACCAGGAACCAGACCGGTGACCTCACAGTCCAGGGCTCAATCCATTGAGCCGCACCAGTCAGGGCACCTCCCAAATTTCCATCTTTTCTTTCTTTGTATGTATTTAAAAAGTAATTCTTGGATCTCTAGTTCTGTAGACCTTCGAGGATACATGCATGTTAGTGTGAGTGTGTGTATGTGTATTTGTCAGTGAGAGGAGGAAGAAAGCAAGCAGGTGGCAGGCCAGGTGCACAGACTTTATTCATCGGTACTGTCTTGTTAGCCAGCTAAGTTCTGTCTTGTCTATTACACGTACTGGCTTTCTGGACAACTAAGTTTTCCTTTTAAGGAATGAGTTCCTTTATTTTATCTATTTATTGTTTGAACTGTCAGTAGCAATGCTTTTATTTTTTAATTTTATTTTTCAATTACAGTTTACATGCAATATTACTTTGTATTTTTTCAAGTGTACAGCATAGTTGTCAGATAATCATATACTTTACAAAGTATTTCCCCTGAAATTTCCTACCTGGCACCATACATAGCTATTATACAGTGTCATTGACTGTATTCCCTATGTGGTACTTTACATCCGTGTGAGTATTTTGTAACTACCAATTTGTACTTCTTAATCCCTTAATCCTTTTCACCCAGCCCTCCAATGCTTCTCCCTTCTGGCAACCATCATCTGTTCTCTGTGTCTGAGTTTTTTTCTATTTTGTCTGTTCATTTGTTTTGTTCTTTAGATTCTACATATAAGTTTAGTCATATGATATTTGTCATATTTCACTTAGCATAATACCCTCCAGGTCCATCCATGCAAGTGGTAAGATTTCATTCACTTTTATGGCTGAGTAATATTCCATTATGTAAATGTACCATATCTTTTTTAGTATCTCATCTATTGATGGGAACTTGAGTTGTTTCCATATCTTGGGTATTATAAACAATACTGCAATGGACATAGGGGTGCATAAATTTTTTTGAATTAGTATTTGGAGTTTCTTCAGATATATACCCATAAGTGGAATCACTGAGTCATAAAGCATTTCCCTCTTCGATTTTTTGAGGAACCTCCATACTGTTTTCCATAGTGGCTACACCATTCTGCATTTCCACCAATAGTGCACGAGGGTTTCCGGAAATGGGTTCCTTTAAATGTTTGAAAACTATTTTGTTAATATTACATTCATGACTTACTGGCTTAAAAGTTATTTCTCTTTAAAATGATTGTATGTGCCTATTTTGATTCATTATGTATCACTTCTGCTTAATAGTATAATAATAATATTAAATCTTATTTCCTTCATTTTCAACAACCCTCCCCCTTCCATTTACAAAGTCATACAGGAATAGTCTCTAAAATGGGGCAGCAGTGAGTAAGGTGGTATTTGGGGTAGAAATTTTGTAAACCAAAAGCCAGTGATTTTGCATCAGATTTTTCAAAGTACATGCACTCTGCTTTCAGGAAATTGTATTCAGTAGGTGTCAGAAAGGTATCCCAGCACTATGTGCCTTAAATGTTGGGAACCACTACCTTAAATTCTCTCTCTGCTAAAGATTAGGAAGGAAAAGTGATATATATCTATATGGTTATTTTTATTAGTTTGTGTATCATTAGAATATTATGGAATAATATTGGAAAGTAAAACAACTAGGTCCATAAGCCACAGATCACTGCATTAATTTATAGCCACTTCCAGTGGTGGCTGGCACTGCTTGCCAGCAGTGGTGAGGGTTAGGGGCGTGGCTCTGTCTTCATTGAGAGACCCAGTAAATCTTCACCTCACCATATATCTCCTTTGGTCTTTTGTCATCAATTCTGACACTTTGCAGCAATTATTCTGAGCCTCTACGTACAGAAATGTACTAGGTATCTGGGAAACCAATTTCAATTTTCTCAATTTTGTACCAGGGGAAGAAAAGTGGACAAAACGATGGCAGTAGTAAACACAACTAGCAAAAAATGCCCATGTTAATTCTTTTCTCAACCTTCAATTTTTTAAAAAAAAAAAATCTACAAGAGAGAAGTTTCTAGCAAGCCAGCAACATTTCAAGTTACAATTTCTTTAAAATCAAAAGCTCCCAAAATGAAACAGGAAGAAAATCAGAGTTGAGACCACCACACGTTTTTAAAACTATCCCCACAGAACCAAGTAGCAAATATATAATCTTTGGCATGAAAACTGGCCTGAAGCGCACTTCAGGAATTGGATTGCAGCAGCCTGAGCATCACATCAATGACATATTATAACTGCCCGCACTCCCTGTAAATGTGCTCGTAAATTCAACTGCAGTCAAGGGAATTGCTAGGAGACAATGTGGAAGTGATTATTTCTAACTGTATCTTTAGAAAGACCTGGCTTTTTGTAGTGTTACCTATTCTGTGGGAATATGTGTTTCAGTCAGAAGATACTTCATGTTCATGTTTTCTGTAGTAGCAGTGAGAATCGTTTTCCTGCTGGAGGTTTGCCCTCATTCTTACGACTCCCACCAAAACCATTTTCTTCCATGTCTATGTTGTAAGGCCCATGTTAACTGTTCAAGGGTCCTAGGTCATAATAACACAGATGCCACTTTAAAGAAGTTTGAAGAGTTTTTTAAATATAGCATAGTGTAGTTTGGACACATCTTTCAGCATAATTTTCTGGATGGAATTGTTTTCTCCATTAATGCCTTAAGAGTTTGGTCTGCAGTCCAGTAGTGCCTCCCAGAATACACAGTTCAGCAAGATTGCTTAGCAGTTCTTTTTCAGTCTGTTTGAATTGCTCTCTCTGTGCTTCTCAGTTCAAATCCTGTGCTGAAGAATATGTGGCCCGAAGGCAAACTGAGCATCACAGAGGTGACCAAGAGACCTCTGACCGCTGCCACCTTGTTTAAGAATTCTATGATTGCTTTAGTAGACAACCTTGCATCAAAGGTAATTGTTTTCTTTTCCAAATATCCAAGTTAATTCCTAGATTCCCTTTTAATACATGTTATAGAGAATGTATATATGATCTGCTTTTTTAGGTAATTATAGTAAATCAAATTGAAGAATATGTATTTTAAATGAATGTTATATTAGAATTTTTATTGCTTTTTTGTTGTTGTTAACATGGCTGGGTGAAACTGTTGTTTGTGTCCCAGATATTAAAAAAAAAAATTTAAATTTGGGCTTTTTATCCTGCT
This sequence comes from Anoura caudifer, assembly GCA_004027475.1. Classification (NCBI taxonomy): domain Eukaryota; kingdom Metazoa; phylum Chordata; class Mammalia; order Chiroptera; family Phyllostomidae; genus Anoura; species Anoura caudifer. Next base: position 87,619 of record PVKU01002333.1, on the reverse strand, counting down.
GTTGTTGTCAAGGGAAAAGCCTTAGTAAGGTCTTTAAAAAACAGATGATAGATGATAGAGATAGATAGGTAGCATATGCCTGACAAAAATAAACTTCAGCCCTGTGCTGATGACAAGGGCTGGCTTAAAAAAAATCTTGGCTATAATACGCCATCTGTATATCATTTCTGAATACAAAAGCAATCAGCTAGAGTTTTAGGATAAAGTTTGGTTTGTAAATATTGTCCTTAGGCTGTTTAATTTTTTATTTTTGTTTTTTTTCCTTAGGCTGTTTTAAATAGTTGAAATCAAAAGATGTAGTATTGACAGTTACTTCTGCTTTTTATTGTTCCTTTGAGATCTAACATTGTTTGATAACTTTAGTCTGTTTTTATTTTCTTTTCTTAAAGAACAGATTTTTACTCGTAACTGCTGCTGCTGACAAGTTTGATAAATTAGACAGCATTCTGGGGCTTGTTTTTAGTTCGTTCATTTTTATTTTTCTCCTCTAGTGCTTTTCCTGTGTATTTTCTTCTTCATTATTATCTTTTTTTTTTTTTAATCAACTACCTTTCTAAGAATTTAAATCTCTACCATTTCTGGTTACTTCAGTGTGGATAAATTAGGCAAATGCCACAAGAACATATCTGTTCAGTAGTTTTCTTTTTCTTTTTTATCAAAATTCTTTGGCTCAAGTAACAACAAATAAGCACAGTAAAGAAAGGGAGGGGAAAGGACTTCAAGTAAATGGGTTAAGTTATCAAGAAGCCTGAAAAGGAACTCCAAAGAAAATATGAAGAAGAAAATAATCTTAATAGAAAATTTGATCAAATAGACAAACCTTGAACAAAACTGACTTTAAAAAGAGAAAACAATATTATGAATGAGAAAAGAATACAACTTCATCTATTAGAGATTTTAAAAAGCTTCAGAATATTTTGAACAGTTGTATGCCACTACCTGACTCATTTTATAAGATTAGTATTGCCTTAGTACAGGCTAATATTAGAAAATAAAATTAGAGATCAGTTTTACTTACGTACATAGACATAAGGATTTTAAAAATACATGAGTATTGCATTTTCTGGCAACATGGTGAACAAAGTACCCACTAAAACCAACTGAAAACAACTAAAATGTTAGGTCAGTTATAAAAACCAACTTCTTGAATGCAGCCATGAACTGACACGAAAGCAAGGAATACGCAGGCCAGGGGCTGTAAAGGCAGGAGTTAACTGAGTGAAAGGAAAAATAAGCAGAGCGCTAAAGCTGCCTTGTGGGAATTTGTTGAAGTAGGTAACATTGAGTATAGCAGTTCAAAGCTAGGTCCTAGATGTAAAGCCCAGCACCTGCCTCAATTAGAGTGTCTAATAGATTACACACAAACACACACACACACACACACACACACACACGCATACCACACACCTGCCCTCACCATGGTGGGTCTCCAGGGGGCTGCATCCTCAAAGGGTTACCTCTAGAGTGAATTAGAAGTAATCCCTCATTACCTTAAAGGAAAACTGCCTCTCTTGGCCCTTGACAGTGAGGCAAGAGGGGGTGCTTGAACATCCCTTGAAATTTTATAATTATAAGCTACTTGGGGAGCCTGAAAAAGTTCAAGCCAATAATTTAGTTTGAAGTGGTCTAGGTCTGGTGTTGCCCCCAGGCATCTGATAGGAACTGAGAAACCTTCATACCAGACCTTAAAGAATTCCAAAGATAAAGTTCTAAGGAAAATTAGTGTTCCCAGTAAAGAATCACTACACACATGAAACAAGATAACATTTGCGAGAATCAGACAAAACAACAGATTTAGACTCATGGGAACTGCTTATACTAGAATTATCAGAAACAGGATATAAGAATGCTTAATATGTTTCAAGAAATGAAAGGTCTAAAAGTACGAAAAAGAGCAAGTAACTAGGCAGTTGATAGAAATAAAAGCTAAATAAAGTTAAAAACTCAGTGGATAGGTTTAACAACATAACTGTGCTGGCCAAAAAGTCTGTTGTGTTGTTTTTTTTTTCTATAAAATAAAGACACATTTTTTATTGTCACCAATAACTGTATTGATTTGGATATTTTGAGTGTGTTGGCTGTCTCCCACTATTGGCTTCTAGTGGGGAGAGGTCAGGGGTGCTGCTAAATATCTCCCAATGCATAAGACAGCCCCACAGCAAAGAATTATTTGGCCAAAATGTCAATAGTACCAAGAAACGTCGCAAACCATTTTGACATGTTCAACCCGTCACAGCACCTTCTCCATTCACTGCACAAATCTTCTTTTGCATTTCAGTTGCGTTTTTGCCTTTCTTGAAATAATAAAGCATAGTATGCCAAAAATGTTGCATATTTCCTTCCATCTTCAATATTAAAATGACTGCACAAAATTCACCAATTTTGATGTTTTTTTAAAAATGCACACTGATAGGACAGCTGTCACTATACAATCTAACAAAATCGTGTTGAATGAAGTTAAAGACAACTAAGTGCTACTAGAGTCATCATACAGAAAAAACTAAACAAACTTTTGACCAACCCAGTATTAGACAAAGCTGAAGAGAGAATAGAGGAATTAAAGAATTAAAGAAACTGTCCAGAATTCTACTTAGAGAGACCAAGAAACGAAACACGAAGAGACTTGGAAGATAAAATGAAAATAACTAATGTGCTCCTAATCAGGGTTATGCAAGGAGAAGAGAAAATGGACAGGGCAATGTTTGAAGAAGTATTGACAAGAATTTCAACAATGATGAAAGACACCACACTGCAGAGTTAGGAAGTATGCTGCATCCCAGGCTGGAATAATTAAAAGAAATCTGCATCTAGGCACCTTGTGAAACCCCAAAACATCAAAGAAAATATCTTAAAAGCAGATTAGCTTCAAAGCAATAACAGGCTGAGAGAAAATAACTGTGAACCAAAATTCTATACCAAGAGAATATATTTTTTAAGAACAAAGATAAAATAAAGAATCTTTCTGAAAAATAGAAACAGAGTTAGAACCACACTGATGGAAATTCCGAGGGATATACATCAAGCAAGAGCAAGAATATATTACATGAAAGTCTGAAATGCAAAAAAGAAGAGCAAAGAAATAGGTAAATGTGTGGGTATATATAAATAAACTGACTCTGTAAAATAAAATTTTATTGGATTAAAAATACACAGTAGAATTAAATAGCACAATAATACCACATAAATAGGAAGGATGAATGACTATAATTCAAGTATTTAATGTCCTTGATTGTTCAGGAAAAGTATGAAAATATTGCTTGCATTAAAAATAATATTACAAATGCATTTTAAATTTTCTAGTGTAGTCATTAAAAGAATAGTAACAAGATTATAACTTCCCAACTGGGGGTAGGCGGAGGCAGGGATGGGGAGTCAAACTGAGAAAAAAATAATCTGTCCTAAAAATCATAGGAGAGAGGAGATAAAAGAATATAAGAAAATTAAGACAAATAAAATGATAGAAATAAATTTAAATATATTAGTAATTACATTGAATATAAATGGATAAAAATTATCAAATCAAATTCAAAAGAATATAGATATATTACCATTTATTAATGACAACATAACAGAAAAGTTGAAATTTTAAGTTTAAAAAGATGTATCAGACACATTCTGACAATTTGGGATCACTTTAATCCAAATTCAAGGCCAGAAGTGGTTCAGCAATGGGCTGCCACCCCTGAAAGGGCCAAGTTGTCTTCCATTCACTTTTAACTCCCAGGTTTAGTGATTCAGGATTCCAGACCATTGCTCAGGCCCACATGCCTGGTCTCGTTCCCCAGCTTTCCTCTTCCTGGCCCCACAGGGCTGCCAGCAGTTACACTCAGCCTCCCTGCTGCCTTTCCCACAGCGACAGCAGCTCTTCAGATGAAGCAGCCCTGTGGGCTGGCTTCACCTCTCTGGGTTTTCGTCTGATCCTCATCTTAGCTGTCTTACTAGCTCTGTGTTGCGTTTAAGAACATTCCCTACCGTTCCCCGTCTTTTGTCTATCGCTTTTTTGTAATGACTTCATCAGGTTGACAGGTTGATTTAATTTAATTTGAATTGTCTAGTCCTCCATCACCACCGTAAGTATAAGAACCTGATGCCTCACTTTCTCAATCTACACAATGTTTTCAAATGCCTGTCTCATCTACCCACCTAGACTGTTAAGTCTTTTGAACATAGGAAAAGAGCTATACTAATTTTATATGCTTCTTGATACCTGATAAAGCACTCTAAACAGACGGTCAGAAAATTATTAAATAAAGTTGAATTTGCCTTTGACTCTATTTGACAGTATTCAAAGCAGGTTAAATAGATGAGTATCTAAATACAGTATCTTTTGGCTAATATATATACTGATTGGTATGCTTTGACAAATGATACTTTTCACCAAAATATAGGGAGAAGCAGGTTAAAAAGCACAAGAAAGTAGAATCACTATTAATTTTTGTGATTTAACCTTCTTAAGAGAGAATTTGTCAAATTTAGGATTTGTTAGGCTAAATCAGTCTGGTTATTTATAAACAAAAGAGGAGGTGGCACTTATAAATTCAGAAAGAATACTGATTAAATATAGAGAAAGTATTTCCACAGAATTCCTTATCTGAAGATTTTTACATTACTAAACAGGATGAAAGGCCCTTAAATGACCCTTAGTTGGTCATTTATGTGTAATTCAGTCTTACCACTTCCTGTGTATAATCAGCCAACACTAGTAAAATTCCATTCAATTGGTTTCTTTTTAGTAAAGTTTCTTATGCTACTCAAATGATACCTTATATTAGGTTGTTTTGCCCACATGATTGTATAAATTATTGAGTTCAAAATGTTTTCTGTTTCACACTGTAATTTTCTTTTCAGCCCAAGAGTCATTTAGAAGTATATATCTTAATTCCCAAACATACAAGATTTTCTGATTATCTCTTTGCTCTTGATTTCTAGTTTAATCTCATTTAGTCCAGAGAAATATACTCTATGACATCAATCCTTAAAAAATGCTTAAGTTTTCTTTATATCTTTTTTTAAATATAAAAATTTGCACTTGATATTCTGTGCATGTTCATTGTCAAATTTGCTAAGCATTATTGTTTAATTCTTTTTTCACTCTGAGTTCTTTTGGTAATGTGGAAATGATGAAATCTGTAACTCTGAATTTGTCTTCTCCTTGTACCTGCAATTTTTGCTCTAAATATTTTGAGAATTTATTAAGCTTATTTAATTTAGAACTGTTATTTCTTCCTAGTGTTTGAGTCATTTATCATTATGAAATGTCTCTCTCTCTGTATTGCTTTTTTTTTTTTTTGCCTTAAAGTCAGCTTTGCATGAATAAAATAGGTTTGCATGGTATATATTTTCCACCCTTTTACTATGGAAAGTACATCTGTGTGTCTGACAGATAATAGCTTCAGAGAAGGGAAAGTAACTCTTAACACCAATAAGTAAGATATACATGACCGCATTGTTCATCCAGTGATAATTTGTTATCTCCAGTGTGCCAAGATCTATGCCAAACACAGATTTTTTTGTTTTTTAATTATATTTTATTGATTATGCTATTACAGTTGTCCCATTTCTCCCCCATCACTCCCCTCCACCCTTCACACCCCTTCCCACCCACATTCCCCCTTTAGTTTATGTCCATGTTTCATAAGTTCTTTAGCTTCTAATTTTCCCACACTATTCTTGCCCTCCCCCTGTCTATTTTCTACCCACCATCCATGCTACTTATTCTCTGTACCTTTTCCCCCTCTCTCCTCCTCCTACTCCCCTGTCGCTAACCCTCCATGTGATCTCCATTTCTGTGTTCCTGCTCCTGTTCTAGCTGTTTGCTTAGTTTGCTTTTGTTTTAGGTATGGTTGTTAATATCTGTGAATTTGCTGTCTTTTTACTGTCCTATTTTTATCTTCTTTTTCTTAGATAAGTCCCTTTAACATTTCATATAATAAGGGCTTGGTGATGATGAACTCCTTTAACTTGACCTTATCTGAGAAGCACTTTATCTGCCCTTCCATTCTAAATGACAGCTTTGCTGGATAGAGCAATCTTGGAAGGTCCTTGACTTTCATGACTTGGAATACTTCTTTCCAGCCTCTTCTTGCCTGTAAGGTCTCTTTTGAGAAATCAGCTGACAGTCTGATGGGAACTCCTTTGTAGGTGACTCTGCCTTTATCCCTTGCTGCTTCTAGGATTTTCTCCTTCATTTTAATCTTGGGTAATGTAATGATGATGTGCCTTGGTGTGTTCCTCCTTGGGTCCAGCTTCTTTGGGACTCTCTGAGCTTCCTGGACCTCCTGGAAGTCTATTTCCTTTGCCAGCTTGGGGAAGTTCTCCTTTATTATTTGTTCAAATAAGTTTTCCACTTGTTGCTCTTCCTCTTCCCCTTCTGGTAGCCCTATAATTCGGATGTTGGAACGTTTCAAGATGCCCTGGAGATTCCTAAGCCTCTCCTCATTTATTTGAATTCTTGTTTCTTCATTCTTTTCTATTTGGTTGTTTCTTTCTTCCTTCTGGTCCACTCCATTGATTTGAGTCCCAGTTTTGCTCCCATCACTCTTGGTTCCCTGTACGTTTTTCTTCATTTCACTTATTGTAGCCTCCATTTGTTCCTGTAATTTGAGACCAAAATCAACCAATTCTGTGAGCTTCCTAATCACCAGAGCTTTGAACTGTGCTTCTGATAGGTTGGCTACCAGTGCTGTAAGCTCTGCATCTGATAGGTTGACCACCTCCTGGTCGCTCAGATGAATTAGCTCCGGGGCTGGTCTGTTCTCCCTTTTGAGCCATCCTCGGTTTTGCTTTTTTTGTTTTTGTCTGGTCGCAGCTGTTAGGTAGTGAGGGGCGGAGCCTTAGGTGTTCACCAGGGCAGGGCAGCCCAGTCTCTGGGTTGTGATGCTGGATGTGGGGGCAGTGTCCAAGAGGGAACAGTGGCACTTGCTCCGTGCTCTTTCAAGGATTCCAGTCCCTTCAGCCTCTTTCCCCTATCAAATTACGCCCTTCTGGTGCTGATTTCCATGTGGGTGGGCCTGTGCATGCTCCAGGACCCCATGGGTCTCCCCAACAAACTCTCCTGTGAGGCTGGGACTCCCTCCCAGCACCTCAGCCCCTACAGGTATTTTCAGTGGGTGCTTTTAGGCTTCACTTCCCGGCGCTGGGGCCCTGCGTCCGGCAGTCTGTCTTGCTGCCTGTTTTCGCGTGGTTTATCTGTGTGCGAATGTGTGTCCGTGGTCCGCCGCCTTGTGCACCCCGCTTGGCCTCCTGGCATTTTGCAACTCCGCCACCTGTGTGCCTGGAGTGACTGTGAACCTGGGGCCACCACCAGCTTATCCCGCCATGATCCTACTCCACCAGCCGCGGACTCTGCCTCTCTTACCGGTCTGGGTGAATCGTTGTTGTCGGGCTCCCGCACAATTCAATTTTCTCTTGTCCTGGTTGGGTTTTCTTTTTTTTTTGGTTCTATATTTTTGTTGTACTAAATCTTGGTTGTGAGAGGAGGCACAGCGTGTCCAGCTACGCCTCCATCTTGTCCGGAAGTCTCCCAAACACAGTTTTATATTTAAAAGGAATTATGATCTAATGCAAGGTACAAAAGGGAATTGGCACAGAAGGATTTTTTGCTAAGCTCTTTCTTAGAGTCACTGATGCCTACTGGTGGTTTTATAACTTCTCTACTTATATACACATAAGTTTTGAATGTCAAATATGGTCATAAGTGTTCATCTTTTTTCAAAAGCACAAACTAATGTGATAATAATAATGGCTGACATTTATGGGGCATTACTACATACCAGGGCTGTGTTGAACTTTTTTATTATTGTTCTATGACAGTTGTCCCAATTTCCCTCTGTTGCTCTCCCCTGGCCCCACCCATCCACCCCCACAGTCAATCCCCAACCTGTTGTCCAGGTCCATAGGTCATTTATACCTGTTAATTGAGTAGACCTTTCCCCTTCTTCCCTCCCCACTGGTCACTGTCAGTCTGTTCCTTGTTTCCATGCCTCTCATTCTATTTTGCTCGTTTCTTTGTTTTATTCATTAGATTCCTCTTATAGGTGATATCATAAGGTATTTGTCTTTCACCTCCTGGCTTATTTCACTCACCATAATACTCACAACATGCAGTTGTGAAAGGTAAGAGTTCCCTCTTTCTTTTTGCTGCATAGTATTCCATTGTGTAAATGTACCACAGTTTTTTGATCCACTCATTTACTGATGAGCACTGAGGCTGTTTCCAGAACTTGGCTATTGTTAATTGTCCTGCTATGAACATAGGGGTGCATAGGTTCTTTTGAACTGATGTTTTAGGGTTCTTAGGGTATAATCCCAGGCAACAGAATCGCTGGGTCAAAAGGCAGTTCCATTTTCACTTTTTTGAGGAAATTCCATACTGTTCCCCACAGTGGCTGCACCAGTCTGCATTCACACCAACAGTGTATTAGGGTTCTCTTTTCTCCACAACCTCACCAGCACTTGTTTGTTGATTTACTTACGATGGCCATTCTAACTGGTATGAAGTGGTATCTCATTGTGGTTTTAATTTCCATCTCCCTGATGGCTAGTGATGTTGAGCATCCTTTCATATGCCTATGGGCCCTCTGTGTGTCCTCCTTGGAGAAGTGTCTGTTTAGGTCCTTTGCCCTTTTTTTAATTGGATTGTTTGACTTCCTGGTGTTGGGTAATATGACTGCTTTATATATTTTGGAGATCAAACCCTTGTCAGAGATATCCTTGGCAAATATATTTTCCTGTATGGTTGGTTCTCTTTTCAGTCTGTTTTTATTAGATGTGTAGAAGCTTTTTAATTTGATGTAGCCCCATTTCTTTAGTCCTTCCTTTATTTCCCTTGCCCTATAGGATATATAGGCAAAAATAATGCTGCATGGGATATCTGAAATTTTACTGCCTATGTTTTCCTCTAGGACTTTTATGGTGCCACAGCTTATGTTTAAGTCTTTTATCCATTTTGAGTTTATTCTGGTGTATGGTGTAAGTTCATGGTCTAGTTTCATCTTTTTGCATATACTATTCTAGTTCTCCCAACACTATTTGTTGAAGAGACTTTTTTTACTCCATTGTATGCTCATGCCCCCTTTGTCAAATATTAATTGACTGTAGAGACATGAGTTTATTTCTGGGCTCTCTATTCTGTTCCATTGATCTATGTGTCTGTTCTTATGCCAGTACCAGACTGTTTTGATTACAGTGGCCTTGTAATATAGTTTGATTTCAGATATTGTTATCCCCCCTACTTTGTTCTTCTTTCTCAAGATCACTGAGGCTATTTGGGGTGGTTTTTGGTTCCGTGTAAATTTTTGAAATATTTGTTCTAAATCTGTGAAGTACGTCATAGGTATTTTTATAGGGATTGCATTGAATCTGTCAATTGCTTTGGGTAGTATAGACGTTTTAATGATGTTAATTCTTCCAATCCATGGATACGGTATATACTTTCATTTATTTGTATCTTTCTCAGTTTCTTTCTTCAGTGTTCTGTAGTTTTCCAAGTGCAGGTCTTTTACCTCCTCGTTTAAGTTTATTTCCAGGTACTTTATTTTTCTTGTTGCTATAGTAAATGGGATTTTTTTTCCTGGTTCCACTTTCTGATATTTCATTGTTGTTGCACAAAAATGCCTTCAATTTCTGAATATTGACTTTGTGTCCCGCTGTTTTGCCAAATGCACTTATTAAGTCAAGTAGTTTTTTTGGTGGAGCTTATAAGGTTTTCAATGTACACTATCATGTCCTCTGCAAATGACGACAGTTTTACTTTCTCCTTTAAAATTTGGATGCCTTTTATTTCTTATTCTTTTTGATTGCTGTGGCTAGAACCTCCAACACTATGTTCAATAAAAGTAGTGAAAGTGGACACCCTTGTGTTGTTCCTGATCTTAGAGTGAAAGCTGTGCTAAACATTTTACATCTTCACCACAGTTAATCTTACCACAGCCCCTGCCTTTTTCTATTATCCCTCTTGTTACTTTTAACCATGTTTCCATAAATACACGAAAGCCAATATTTACGTATTTCAATTATTTACTCCCTAGTTTTATCCCTATTCCTGCTGAGCCTTAAAATATAATAAAACAAAATTTTAGCTAAATTCATGAACATTTCCAACCTTGAATTGAAGAAGAAGGAAGAATACTTATTCACAGTTGTATGCCTGAGAAGTTAGAAGCACAAAGCTTAGTTTGACACAGTTACCACTAAATGCACATTACTGTCCTTAGTCTGCAATTTTCTGAAACTTAACCATTTGCTGATTTCTTTCTGTAGGAACCATATTATGTACGTTGCATCAAACCCAATGACAAGAAATCCCCACAGATATTTGATGATGAACGCTGCCGGCATCAAGTCGAGTATCTTGGACTACTAGAAAACGTGAGAGTGCGACGGGCAGGATTTGCCTTCCGCCAGACGTATGAGAAATTTCTTCACAGGTGAGAATAGATTCAAAGAAACCTGCTAGCACACTGAGAATTAGGGAGTCTTCCCCATGTATGACAGTGCAGAACATCTGAATATTTGGTGAGTGAACAAAAGAGTTGAGGAAATGGCAGATATGAAACACATTCCTGGAATCAGCAGAAGGAGTCTTCTTGAGTTTGTGGTTTATGGTCCATGGGAAAAAGTTTATCCTTTGTGAGGAAATGTGGGCACCATAGTACAGTAGGAAGCACAATGATTTGGAGTGACATGTAGGTTGGAATCCTGGCTATGCCACTCACTTGCTGCATGATCTTCAGCCAGAAATGTAATTTCTTTGATTCTGTTTCTGCATCTGTAAAATGAGTACAGTAACACCTGCTTCATAAGATGGTTGTTGTAAGAACTAAGTAACCTAAGTAAAAAGCCCAGGTGCCTCGTACACTGTACACGCGCAGTTAATGCTGCTTATTATTACTGACATTATTCATTACAATTAACCCTTGAAGAAGACAGGGGTTAGTGGTGCCAACCCCCCCTACATTTGAAAATTTGTGTATAATATTTGGCTCCCTTACACTTGACTGCCAATAGCCCACTGTTAACCAGAAACCTTACCAATAACATGAACAGTTGATTAACACGTATTTTGTATGTTATGTGTATTATATACTTTATTCTTACAATAAAGTAAACTAAAGGAAAGAATTTTTTGAATTATAAGGAAGAAAAAATACATTTATAGTATTTATTGAAAAAAACCTGCGTATATATAGACTCACACAATCCAAACCCATGTTGTTCAAGGGTCAACTGTGCAATAATAGCAAAATATTAGATAGTTAATCATGAAGGCCTTAAAATTTGCCTAACTGGTTTGAATCCTGGCTTTGCCATTTTGTGGCTTGGTGATCTTTGGCAAGTCACATCACCTTTTCAGGCCTCAATTTGCTCATGTATAAAAGGGGGGTAATAATAGTAACTGCTTTGTGAGCTTGCTAGAGGATTAAATGAGATAATATATGAAAAGCACTTAGACTAGTACTTAGTATATACTAATTACTCAATTAATATAAGATATGACTGCTATTGCTATTTGTTGTTAATAAAAATAATGGTAGTTGACAACTGGGACTCATAAAAATAATGTTTTAAATTCCACCTGTGCATTTTTTTTAAAGTATTGAACATTCCCTCTGTTCTATACTGTAGATTCCACAAAAATATGATTAAATAAATACATAAGATAGTGGATGGTCAGAAGAGTCTCTAAGGAGATAATAAGGACAGGAAGTAATTGGTCAAACAAAGATCAGAGAAAAGAGCAGGTGGGGCAGAGGGCACAGCAGGGGAAGGCTCTATTGCTGTGATGAGTGTGGTGTGTTAGGTGCCAAACGTGGCCTATGTGTTCGGAGGATGCTGAGTGACAGGGCAGTGGTGTGAGAGGAGATCAGGTTGATGAACAGGGACCAGATCATGTTAAACTTTGTAATCCAGACTAAACAGTTTGATTTTGGCTAAAGGTGGTAGAAAACCATTGGTGGATATTAAGCAGGAAGTGACATAATCTTATGGATGCTTTAAGAGATCACTGTGGTTGCTGTGTGAATAGAAGGCAAGGTAATGTTCATGGGTACTATTGCAAGAGTCCAGGAGAGATGGCTTAATGATGGAACTTTGAACAAGGGATCATTGTAGATCCAAGAATAGTGGGCAGATTCAGGTTGTGTTTTGGAGGAAAGGTGACAAGTCATGTTCATGGTTTGGCTAGATGAGAGAGGAATGAGAAGTAGATTTTGGCTCGAGCATATGTCTAAGAATGGTACCATTTGCTGAAATAAGGAAGATTGGGTAAGAGAAGTTTGAGGAGGGGGACATGGAACAGGGGGCAAAAATGGAATCAAGTTTTATCTCTTGACTGGGTTAAGTTTGAAATGCCAGCTAACACCTAGGTAGCTACTAGGTATACGAGTACGTATCTGGAGTAGGCTGGAGATAGAGATTCTTGTGATTAGTATGTAGATTATGTATAAAACCTTGGAACTTACTAAAGAAGAGGAGGAGAGTCCTGCCACATTTTGGTTTGTGGTCCGACCTGAAGGAACCAGCAAAGGGAGGGAACAACCAATGAAGTAGAGTACCAGGAGAGGGTTATGTCACAGAAGCCAAGAGAAAGGCATTTCAAGAACAAAAGCACCGTTACCATATCAAGTGTTGCTGTGCAATCAAGTAAGGTAAAAGCAGAAGCTTAACTATTAGATTTGGCAACATAGAGGTCAAAGGAGAAAGGGCTGGGCAGAGCCCAGTTTGAGCTGGGTGGGAAAGTGAAATGAGCTGATTGCCTGTAGACAACTCAATCCGTAAGAGCTGGGGAAAACAGAAGCAGCAGCTGGAGTGGGATGTGAGGTCAGGAGCTACTAGAAAATGTTCGTGTGCACGTGGGGATGATTTAGAACAGAGGGAGAAACCAGGGACCTAGGAGGGAGATCATTGTAATAACAACATCTTTGAGACATAAGCTTGCTTTGAGGGAACAAGGAATTTTGCAAATGTGTATATTTACTGATTTTTAACCTCTTTTTGGACTTATTTGACTTTCAACTCAAAATGTTATGCTGTGCTGTTTTGGCATCGAAGGCATGCTATAAAGATTGGATTATGTTTTCTAATACTCATTGTAAAAACAAAAGAGAGCAGATAAAAAAAGAACCTCTGAATTTTAAATATAGTGGTCTCAATAGTGCAAGCCTAAATTTCCCATTCCCACTCCAAATAATATAAAATATTATTCCCATTCCCCAAATAATATAAAATATGTATAATTAAAACCAAGTAAATGCACAGCCACACTATAGAATCAAAAGAGGATTCTCAGTGAACCTTGAAAATGTGAGTCACTCCTAACTATGATATGAAGCAGATGGGAAGACCCAGCAGTAAGCCAAGGTTGCAGTTTGGGTTGCAGGGGAAGACTGCCTTGTGAGGCCTGAGCTGCCATTCAGGAAGCCACCCCAGCTGCTGTGCTGGAGTTTACACAGCTGCAGCATCAGGAGATTGCCAAAATGACCAGGACAAGTCACCACCTCAGCAGCTGCAAGGGAAACATCATAGGCATAATGGCCAAGACCCAGGAAGCAAAGGGAGCCACCTTACAAGAGGCCAGCAAAGGCCCAGATATGCACATAGCCAGATGTGCACTTGCTCCAGGCCCCATTGCCAAGTAGTAGGTGAGCCATATCTGAACTAGCTTGGCTTCTGAGCTTACAGTCCTTAACAGTGCATTGCCTCACAATTGAATGTAGGGCTTTCTAATCAAAGGAGGTGATAAACTGGAATAAAGAAAACTTAGTCCACCCTAGCCAGGTAGTTTAATTGGTTGGAGCATCATCTCATACACCAAAAGTTGCAGGTTCTATCCCAGGCCAGGGCATGTACCTAGGTTGTGTGTTCGATCCCTGGTCAGGTCGCATATAAGAGGCAACCGATTAATGTTTTTCTCTCGAATCAGGGTGTTTCTCTCTCTCTCTCTCTCTCCCTCCCCCTCTCCCCCCCCCGCCCCCTTCTCCCGCTCCACCTTAACCTCTCCCCCTCCAGTCTTTCTTTCTTTCTGTCCTTTCCTCTTTCTCTAAAACCAATAAACATGTCTTCAGTTGAGGATTAAAAAGAAAGAAAAACAGGAAAACTTAGTCTATGTGAGAGGAAAACAGGTAGGAAGCAACAATGGTAAAGCACACCTAATAGAAAATAGAAAATGAGAAAATTGAAATGTGTTAATAATCAGAAATGTTTTAAATTACTGTTTAAAGGACAGAGTAATGGAAAGACTGAGGTCTGTCTAATTACTGATTATTTGAGATTAGCTCCTTTCTAGAATCTTCTCGGGACGTAAGATGGTGGGGTGTGCATCCAGGAAAGCAACCTATTCCTGTTCTGCAAGCTGTGTCTGCCTCCTGTTTTATGTAAATGAGTTTGTTCAAATAGAGAAATTGGCCTTTTTTTTTTGTCACACTGACTTCATAGTGGAACATGGAGTAGAATAGAAGGTGTATAGGACATCGAGCTGATGTTTCCAGTGATGGAGAAAAAGTGATATTTCCACACTGAATTTTTGCTTTGAGATTTGGCAGATTTTCTATGTAAGCCAGCTTTGAACCTAAATTTTTACTTGTCACCTTTCTTTTCATTCTTTTATTGAAAAAGAGAAGGATTTTTAAAATGCTTTAAGAACCTTAAATGCTGCTAAATCCTCTGAGGATGTAAAACTAGTTGTCAGAAAGCAGGTGAGTTCAGCTTTTTAATTTGCACGTTTAGGATGCTGGTTTGCTGGAGAACTGGCTGGGGTCGGGCCCCTCACCGTGGGGAAGAAAGGAGGATGCCTTGACCCGGAAGTGTTCGCTGAGCAGCATGACTGCAGGGTTGCTCCTGGTTTCTGCTTTGTGCCTCAGCTTCAGACACACAGTGTTCCTACCCATGTTACAGCCCAAGTATTGACTTTTACTCTTGTTTTGTAATAAATTTGGAAGGCTTCTGATTTTGTTTCCCTTTTCACATGATACTGTGTAACATTACCTCTCTTTTTCATCTGGTTTCTATTTCTGTCCTTATTTGGCAAGTGAGTAGACTTTTAAATGTATTTCCTTCCATTTTTTTCTTTCACTCAACAAATATCTATTTCCTTGTCATATGGCAGACAATATGATATATAGTGGGGAACAAAACAAAGTCCCTTACTCCATGGAACCCAGAAACTAGTGAGAGAGACTGGCATTAAACAAACCCACAGATCAATATGATGAATAGTATAAGAATAAAAGAAACCGAGCCAGAGGTATTACAGAGGAATAATGGGTGTAAGGATTGAAGGCTGATGAAGGAAGATTAAGGTAAGATTGAAGGATAAGAAGGAGCCAGCTTTTCAATGAATAGATTTAAAAGCATTCCAGGCAATGGGAACAGTATATGCAGACTCTAAAGCAAGAAAGAGGCAGCACACATTACAGGACCCTGAAGAAGCCTAGTGTGATTGGAGTAGAGGGATGGAGGACAAGAGCAGTGAAAGGTCAAAATGAGGGAAGGTTTTTAGAAAACTACTCTGGCTGCTGAGTAGGCAGAGTGCATTAGAGAGGAAATGGAAGATAATTTCAGGATTCTTCTGTAGTAATCTTGATGGTGGCTTCGAGTAGGATTGTGGCAGTAAAGAGAAGAAAAGCTGAACTTTAAATATATTTTGGAGGTAGAGCCTATAGGACTTAATGATGGATTTGAAGGAATGATAGAAAAGAGAAGGGATCAATGTGAGTCCCAGGATTCTGACTTTAGTAACTGAGGGCATTGAGGTGGGGAAGATTGAGAGAGACATTTAAGATGTCTTCAGGATCCAGGTAGGCAATGGATATATGAGTCTGAAGCTCAGAACTGAGAGCTGGGCTAGGGATAATAAATTCATGAACTGAAAAATAAAGTGGATAGAGCAGATGAGGTGATGTGGAAGGGTGCACATAGAGAGAAGAGGAACTGATGTGAGCCCTGGGGAGCTCCAACATTTGGGTCCAGAAAATGAGATTGAGGTGAAATATCCAGAGAGAATGAAGGACGTAGGGAGAGCATGCTGTCACAGCAGCTACAAGAGGAACTAGAGAAGAGAGAGAGGTGTCAAGAAGGGGTCGTATGCTATTTAGATGTACCGTATATTTTCTTAACCAGAAATGTGTAAAACTGAAAGTCTCCTGAAAGGCACAGAGAAAGAGCCTTGAAAAAAATAGAAAGCCAGCTTGTGTTCTTGGATAGGGCAACTCAACATCGTAAATAAATTTAATTATTGCAGGAACCTAATAGAAATACCAGAAGGAATTTTTTGTTTGTTTTGTGATTGTTTTTCCCTGGAACTATGTAAATTGATTGTGAAGTTTATGTGGAAAAACAAATATGCAGAAATAGCTGGAAAGAACTATGAAAAAGAAGACTAAAATATACTTTAACATTCTATAATTAAAACCATGCAGTACTGGTGCACAGAGGGACGGACAGTGCAGTGAAACAGACCGGGAAGCCTAGAAATGGACTGAGTGCATATGAAAGTTAGTAAATGATAAAAATGACATGATAAATCACAGGGAGAAAAACAGACTGTTTGTAAATACTGTTGGGAATAGCCTTTTATAAAAGATAAAATTGGATCCCTGCCTCATTCCATATACCAAAATAAACTCCAAAGGGATCAGAGATAAAAGTGAAAAATAAAACCATACATGTAGTAGAAGAATACACAAATGAATTACTCTGTAACCCCAGTGTGAGCAAAGTCTTTCTCACAATAACTTAAATTCGGATGCAGTATATGAGCAGCAGCACCAAACTTGACTACAAGTATTGAACAGGTTTGGGCCTTGGGGGAGGGGGAGGAATCACCATGGTAGGCAGCCTTCCAAGCTGGTCCCAAGATCCCCACCTCCTCATATTTATTCACCATGTGTAACCCCCTTCCTTCAAGTATGTCCTGGGCCTGGTGATTTACTTCCAGCAAAATGGAATATGACAAAGGTGATGAGTTTTATTTATTTTTTATCTTATTTTAATTGTTGTTCTTGTACAGTTTTCTGTCTTTTACTCCCATCCCAGCTGACAAAGGTGATGAGATGTCACTTGTGAGATTAGGCTGCAAAAGGCTGTGACTCCGTGACTTCCATCTTGCTCACACTTATGCTCACATGGGGCTGGTGTGTGGTGAGTGCCCCAGTGTGAGACCCACGTGGCAAGGAACTGTTGGCTGTTTGTCACAGAAATGCAGTTGGGTTTTTGTATTCATCTTATAGGCAGAATACTGCTTAATTTTCTGTCAGTGATAATAACTTAAGTGGCTTGATTTCCCTTGAAGTAAGTATACTGTTCATAAGTAATGTTAGTTTTGTTCTTTTCCTAATTACTTACCAGTTTGCTTATTAATCTCTCTGTGCTGGCTGCAAAACTTGTAATAGAGGCATCCTTGTCTTGTTTCTGTTTGTAAGGAGAATGGTTCCAAAGTTGCCCCTTTACGAATGATATTTGCTGAAAGTTTTTGGTAAATGGCCTTTATTAAATTAAGAAAGTACTCTTCTAGCCCTAGGTTAATAAGGGTTGTTATCATGAAGGAGCATTGTATCGTATTGAAGGTTTTTTCCACATCTCTTATCAGGTTATTAAATTTATTTCTATTCATAGTTTGTTAAGAAGTTTTTTTTCATATTCTGAGAACTTTTTATTTCTTTCTTTGAAGCATCTTGAATTTGGTGGAATAGTTTTTTGTATCGATTGAAATCATACTGTTTTTCTCTCTTGATCTGTGCCCTGTTCTTTTTTCACCCAGGTATAAGATGATCTCGGAATTCACCTGGCCCAACCATGACCTCCCTTCAGACAAAGAAGCTGTCAAGAAATTGATTGAACGATGCGGTTTTCAGGATGATGTAGCTTATGGAAGGACCAAAATTTTCATTCGCACACCCCGAACGCTATTTACCTTGGAAGAACTCCGGGCCCAGATGCTCGTAAGGATTGTCCTCTTTCTGCAAAAGGTAATTTGATATTTTATAAAGCTGGAGAAGGCCTTGCTTTTATGTTCTTAAACATCTGTTGAATATTTTCTTAGATTCAAGAAATGTTCGTGATTGTGGTGTGTTTTTGTTGGTGGTGGTATCTATGTGTATCTTAGAATGTGTTCTGTTGCCTTCACATGTGGAAAACTTATTTGGCTGTAGGAGGCTCAAAATCATTTTATCCTCAAAACTTGGAAGATATTTTGTCTTCTGGTATTTAAAGGTGGAGAAATGTCTGAAACAGCCTGCTTTTTTGGTCTCTTGTAGTTAACTGAGTTTCCCTCAGCTTAACTGTGTAAAGGGCCTTTTATCTTGTAATCTTGTAACTCAAAAGTTTTGCCAACATGTTTGAAACAACCTCCCTCATCTGTCATTACCCACCACCCACACTTGACTGAGGTGTGGAGTGTTGACTTAATGATGGGCATTGGATCGTGGTACCTGTCATTGATCTGTACAGGGCCCCCTTCTCATTTCACTCACTCACACATTTCTTTTTACTTCCTCATACCCATTTTCATATCTTCCTTATAAAGCATTTCAGTGTCAAATATTATAATGTGTACCATTTCTTCACATAAAGAAATCATGTGCCTCTGTGAGAATGTCCTAGGGGTATATATATACATCAGGCGAAAGGTGGCTGGGCCGTGCAGACCCAACTGGTCAAAGTGGTGCCTCCAAAGTGACCCTGCCTGTCTGCACCCCACCAGCAGTACCCACATCCTGGTGGTGTCACCCAGCTGCTTGCGCATGTTGCCAGACTCACAGGTATAATGACATCTCATTGTTTTACTTTTTATTTCTCTGGTTACCGTTGAATTTGAACATCTCATTAAATATTTGTTTGCTTTTGGGTTTTTCCTGTAAACTGCTCGTTCATATCCTTTGTCTATTTTTTTGCTGGAGATGATATCATATTCTTGTTGATCATCAGGAATTCCTTGACTACTTTAGACATAAATTTCATATTCACTTTAGACATTACAAATAGATTCTCCTATTCTGTATGCATTCTAATGAACTTTATAATATGCATTGTTGAAGAGAATCCTTAATTTTGACATAATCAAGTTCTTCAGTATTTCACCTTATATTTTGTGCTTTGGAATTTTGTTTAAGAGGGCTTTCTCTGTCTCTAGGTCACAAAGATGCTATCCCATACTTTCTTCAATAAACTGTATACCTGTACCTTTCACATTTAGGTCTTTAATCCATTTATAATCCACCTATGTACGCATTTTTAGGTGGAAACCTGGTTTCATTTTCTTCTGTATGGTGAGCAGTTTTTCTTAGTACCATCTACTAAGCAATCTGTCCCTTACCCATTGATACTTATTTTATATTAAATATATACTCTGTTTCTGAGTGCTCTGTTCTGTTTTTGTATCTGCCTGTTTTTGCACTAAGACCACACAGCGTTTATTGTAGTGTGCCTTAGTAGATGGTAAAATAAGTCCATCTTCTCTACTCTTCTATATTAAGATTGATTAACCTATATATAGACCTTTATTCTGCAGTATAAATTTTAATGTATGTTTATTATATTCATTAAATTCAACAATACTTTCTGTTAGGACTGCACTAAATTTATAGATTAATTTGAAAGGGTTGACATTTTTACAATATTGAATCATCCTAAGAATATAGAATTGGCTTTTATATAAATCATTTCTCTCCTTGACCTTTAGACTTAGAGATTCTTTATGAATTCATGGTTAATTCCTGGACATTTTATTATTTGTGTTACTGCTGGGAATTTTTTATGATATTTTGTACATGGCATTGTTGATTCAGAGAAATAATGTTGGCTTGTATGGGTGTACCGGTGTCTAGATGAGACCTTTGATATATTTGTTAATTCTGTTAGTTTTTCTGGATAAATGACTCTATCATGTGCAGATAATGGACATTTTCTCTTCTCAGTTGCCAAGATGTTTCTAAGTGTTGGTCTCTTTCATTTATTTTGACTAGAATTCAGAAAAAATCTTGGAATGGAATGCTGAATTCTGTTGCATCCTAAAACAGTATCATTCTATTATTTTTTTCCATTGCTTTTACTCAGTTATGTTTTCTTTCTCAAGTTACTGCTAGTAAATTGAGTTTGGATTTCTGCTCTCTGTCTGCCGTAGTACATTATTTTTATGCCTCTGTTGCTCAGCGCTTACCAGTGATGTTTTTATCGTTGCTTTGCATGTCTGATACTTTTTCTTCTTGATACTTCCAGGAGGTTGACTCAGGCTCAGGGTTCGCCCCTGAACTAGTATGGTCATACATGACATTCCTGTCAGTGTGTTTAGGACAGCCCTGGTCTGTGACTCTTTTGTGTTATAACTATTAGTAGTATCCCTTTCATTCTCAACACTGCCCTAGTATGGATGATAAACTGTCCTCTGAACTCACTTTCTGTCTCTTGGTGGCTGGTAGAACCCTCTTCTTAAATCTGCAGGGACAGTCTGTTCTTTCACAGTTGTCAGTGTCCCACAGACTTCAGTCTCTGGAAGTTCTGCTGGCCATAAACAGGACCCGTTCCTCTCCCTCCCAGCCCCATGGCCAGCCCTTACATACAAATTATAATTCCAGGTATACACACCTGCTAGGGCTGTTCCTCATTCAGTCCTCTCTACAGCACCTTTGCTTTCTTTTTGGTGAGAAATTAGAATTTCTACCTAGAAAAGAGATTCTGAAGGCAAAGGGGTGATTGCTTCAGAAACCACTACCCATGCCCTGGAAGGGAAGCTGTCCAGGTTTCTCTGGGATTTGGGTCATGCATTCCTTAACCACGAGGCAGTGCGTTTAGGAACAAGGACCTTCCTCCCAGCTCTCAGGCAGGCCATGCTGGGGGCTACATGTGCGATCTGCTGATTATGTTCTGTAGACCGCTCCACGGGTATAAAGTTAGTGGAAATTTCTGTCAGCTTCTGGGAATAGGTCACCAGTCACCTAACTTTCCATGTGATGTTTTCACATTTTCTGTATCTTTATAGGAATCTAATGGAAAGTTAGGGAGCGACAACATCAAGGGTACTATTTTAGCCCTGGTCAGTGTGATTCAGTTGGTTGGGCATTGTCCCACAGACCCAAAGGTCATGGGTTCAATTACTGGTCAGGGCACATGCCTAGGTTGCCGGTTCAATCCCTAGTCTGGGCACATGCAGAAGGTAGCCAATTGATGTTTCTCTCCCTCTTTTTCTCCTTCCTTTCCCTTTTCTCTAAAAAAAAAAAGAGTAAATTGTTTTTTTTTTAAAGGATGCTATTTTAAATAAGAATCTCCAGCCATTGGTTTTTATTTCCTTTTTCAATTAAAAATAGCTTGTATTTTTCTGTCATTGTGTAATTAAAGTATGCTCATTGTAAAAACAAGTTCAAACCATACAGAAAAGTGTAAGGAAAACCGTGGAAAATCACCTAAAATCGCAGCATCCTGAGGTAGCACCATTAACATTGTGGTGACCATCCTCTGTGAGGTCTTTCTGTGCACGTATCTAGGCATATATGCTATGCTATAGGTGAGATCACAGCTCATATGATGTTTTTTATACTCGCCTGTCTCTTTTTCTACTGTATTTTATTACTCTTTTCCCCATATTTACTTTCTCTGTCCACATCCTCTCTTTTCTCCTGTGTCAGGGGTACCCAAGACCACTCGCAGTTTCACTGACTCACTAATAGGACTCAGCATATAGTTGTACTCATGAATAAACTTTATTACAGAAAAAGATGCAAAGCAGAGTCAGCAAAGGCAAAAGCTGACAACCCAGTCAGGAGGAGGTGTGTCTGCACGCTAGCCAGTGAGATGGAGTAGCAGTTTGTGGTGGTCTTTGGTGGGTAATGACAGCTAGAGATGCTGAGGGAAGAGGCACCTGCTCTGCGCTGGGGAGACAAGGCTTTCTGGAAGGAGAGATGCCAAAAGGTTTGAGGACCACTCTGTTATGTTCTATTAGAAAATACTATTCTAGGGAAGATAGGTGTTAATCAGTATTTCATAAACCATTTACACAGGGTGAGTTCATTATAGCCGGATCATTGATATCATAGTGGGTTAATTGTCCCTAAGGTTAGTCAGTAAAATAAACTTCCTATGATAAATATAGGGAACAAAGCCTTCTACAGGAAAAGTCAAACAAATGCCATTTTCCATAATAAATATCAATTGCAGCCCATGGAATTATGAAAACAGCCCTTTGAATGTTACAGGAAAGTTCTCCGTCCTTCTTTGAAAACAGCCGCATGGATAATTAGGAAGCAAACGTACATGGCGGCAAAGTAACATGATGACAAAATTAGATTTAACTTGAATTTTATAGCAAGCACATACATATTTACTAACCTTTCCATTATTTATCTAAAACAACATGTAAAGAGCTAGCTTAGGACTTGTCTTCTGAAAACACCCGGTCCACAAGCCCTGGCTGTGTTCTGGTTCCCTGCTAACAACCGTGCGTCACAGCTGTCAGCCTCTGACCGATTGTATGTGCTTTGTCATGACTCACGTACTCTGTTTCCACACTGCGCTGTACAGAGTTTTCTGCAGCCTGATTTTTTAACTCAGCATGTTTTACATTTTCTCAGCATGTTTTCCACCCGGCCTGTTTTCAGATGTCCCTAATATAGCTCTAGTTTATTTACTTTCACTTCTTTTTGCTCTTTCACTATTAAAAAGTCATTACTTATTTGCTTGATAATAGTTACTTAGTTATTCAGTTTTTTTGTCATTTCATGTAGTACTACTACGAACATTTTCATATATGTTTCTCTGTCTGCAAGTCTCTGTGGAGCAGCTATTCTCAAGTTTTGAGGACCTCCAAAGAGCTTACCTTTGAAAATTCTACAAAATTCAAGAATCTACATCAAAGTCCTGCACACACACAAGCGCACATTCCATTAGCGGTCAGAGTCACAGTGTCACCACATGTGATGCAGCCTCCATAAAACAACACTGTAGACTTGTGGTAGGATGAGAATTATAAAGGCAAATGACCTGCGGGTACTATTAAGAAATTAATTTTTATCTCCAGGACCCTTGAAAGGGCCTCAGCTGTGCTCAGGGTTCCCCAGGCCACGCTTTGAGAACTGCTGCTCTAAGGAATGTTCTGCAGATGGCAGGTGCTAGGTTCAGAGTCTGCACATTTTTAAGTTTAGTGAAAATTGCCCAGTTATTTTCCAAAGTGATTATATCCACTTATCCTGAAATGAATGAGTTTTTATCATTCCACATCCTTGTAAACAATTTGAATTGTCAGAATTTTACATTTTGACCAGTCTTCTGTGATGTCTGAGTAAGTCCTTTCCTTCCAAGAGAGTTCGGTGAGACACAGAGGGGTTTGTAACATTTCTGTAGCAGCAGGGCTATCAGGTTATCTATTCTGCCACATTCCTACCAGATTAGGTGGAAATCCCATTGAAAGATGCAAGAGGGAGAAGTGATGTGGTCAGTTTTCAATATTTAAATAGATCTGTGTTGAGGAAAGATTAGAAGTCAGCAAGACTGGAGGCAAGATGTCCAATTTAGAGCCTCTTGCTACAATCTGGGGAAAGCTAATGGGGGCCTAAATCAAAGTGGCAGTCACTGAGATGGGGAGAAATTTGAGAAATGCTTAGAGGGTAAAATTAGCAGACCATGGTAGTTGGGTGGGAGACTAAGGAGAGGCAGGAACCAATGATGCCCAAGTTTCCAACTTTAGTTCCTGGACAGCTGGTGTCACTAACGGAGATGGAGACTGAGGGCACCAAAGCAGGAACATGTTTGGAGGAAATTAATAGTTTGGGGCATGATGTATTCAAGGAGGCTGCGAGATATTCGAGTCAGGATGAGCAACAAGCAGTTAGATATATGAGTCAGGGAAGCAAAGGAAGTAGAAATTTCTAACCCAAAGGAAGGATCACTAGTATCAAACGTAGAAATGTCCAACAAAACAAGGATGGAAAGATACCCACTCACGTGGCAGTTAGGACATCCTTGGTTTATTAATAACCAGCATGTTAAAGCTGATCGAGATGAAAGCAGAGTCCAGGAGGAGAAGAAAAACAAACCAGGTCCCAGAATCCTCCAGCAAGAAAGTAGAGTTATCTTGAATATTTATCCATAAGTCATGGTAATGAAAATAGAATGTATGTTCTTAAGAAACCAAGGTAAACAATTATTGAACATAGAAGCCTTACGCCTTCATGTTACTAAACAATGCTGTTACACCAACTTGAAAAACATTACCATGTACAAGTCACTGACTTGACTTTTGTGAAAAAATTTCTGTTGATTTACAATATAAGCCAGCAACTGATGCCATTTAGATTTATATATTGATAAATAAATGCACAGCCCTTTTAGAACAATAAAAATGCCTCAGCAAAAATTTAACATTGGAACAACAAAACATCCTCTCTTCCACTCTCCCTCTCTCTCACTCTTTCTCTTTTTCTCTCTTTCTGCCTCCCCTTTCCTTCCTCCCACCCAACTGATGGGTAAAAAAGATAAAAGCCTGTTTGGAAAATAATGGCGACATGTCAAAAATAATTTGTTTCCTATTTATCTCCTCTCAAATACTGCTAATAAGAAACCATTGCCACCCCTTCCCCAGCCCGCCTCCCTGTAAGTTGGAAACAGATGATCTGTTCTGAAAGAGCAGCAAATCCGTTGCCCGGGTGATATCTCATTACTAAGGCAACCAATTTGGTGCATCAGTGTGAATCCCAATTTTGAAATGTAATTATGCCAAGATATGTACATATGCTTGAGATGTGCTTAAAAGAAATCTGTTCCCCTTTGGAAGGAAAGCATTTCCTATGTTAGCTGAAAGAAAGGGGGAAATAGTGCCTTTATTCTTTGCTAGCTAAAATACACCTTTCCGCTGATCTCCCCCTACTATGCTTGGTAGAACATCTTGCATTGGTTTCCTCCCTCACCGCTTTTTAACTTGAGTTGTTCCAGTTCCAAGACACTTCTCTCTTGAGACCTGTCACTCATAACCAGCAGCTGTTGTCTCCATGACAACACTTTCTGGCCCCTATAGGGGGTGGTAGGAAAAAAAGGAAGGAAAAGAAACCTATGACTACATTTTCATTACACTTTTCTTTTTTAATTACTGAAAGCTCAAGAGATTATTCTTTATAAGGAATTAATTAGTGAAGGGGAAGTGATTTGGAAACTAGATGTTTGCTTTAAATTAGAGATTGCTGAACAATTCAGTGAGGGTTGCTATCCCAGACTCGAATGAAAGGTCTTACAGGAGGGTGTATGACCCAAAGCTGAAGATGCACACAGCCAAGTCAAACAAAATACCTTTGAATCACTGCTGAGCAATTAATTTGTCCACAGCAAAAATTATTGTTTAAAAATAAAAAGAGCTTTTTGAATGCAGGCAGTGTTTCATTACCAACCTTACTAAATAATGAAATCCATGTAACTCATTAAGTTTCCCATTTGCTATAGCTGCCAGAGAGCTCAGGGCCCAGATTTGTACTCAAGTCTGGGAAGTACCCTTGTTTGGGATTTCAAGTGTGACTGTCTCCCTTCCCACCCTCAGCCCTGCTCCCGTGGCCTGACTGTCCTTCTATTCTGTTTAGGGACTGCATTGTCCTTGTAACTTCTATGTAAATTCCCTCTTATCTTTTGAGAAATAATTAAGTAATAAATATTAAAGGTAGTGATGGAATTATTTTATTGTAATGGCCATTTGCTATAGTGGCAACACTGACATTTCATGTAAAATTTCACTCAAAAAAGATAATCTTTAAAACTAACTTTTTAAAAGGCTTTTCTAACATATGTGATTTTGCCACACATTTCATTAAGTTAAAAACACTTCTGGATGACAATATATCATGTTTACCAAATTAGGTTTGAAATGGAATATACTTGGTTTAAGTGTGAAGGCTAAAGTACTAGGGATTATTTTATTCTTTTTCTTACTATAGTAAATGTGTATAACTACTACCAAGAAATCTAAATACATCAAGAAATTGCTCATATTCTTTGCCATGGCAAATTTACACATTCTGCTTGAATCAAGTTTTGCTAGGCCAAAAAAAAGAGCTTATGAAATATATAACATGTTCTGAGAAACATGTCATCATTACATACAGAAACATACAGAGAGTGAATGTTCAGTTTCTCTTAATGGGCAGACATCTAATGGCTTTAAATGCTCTTTTTTTTATTTCAACAAGTGTGGAATATAGATAACTTTAATGTACAAAAGGTCCTTCCAAAGAAATGAAATAATACCTTACTAGAGAATTGAGTAAAAATATGAACTAACAGTCCACAGGGAAAAAAAAAGGCCAACAACCATATTTTTACCTATCAAATACTCAGGGTTTGGTTTGGTTTTGTTTTTAATTACAGTGTTCCCAAGGATAATATATATGCCACTGGCATAAAAGGAAATTGGTGAGAGCTTTCTGGAGAGTAGTTTAGCAATCTCTTTCCAAGAAACTTAAAAATTGGGTTTACCTCCATCCTAGCAATTATACTTCTAGAAATGTATATGAAGGAACTTAACAATTTCTGTTAAAATTAAGTTGTAAGAATTTTCAACATTTCTCATGAAAGTGGAAAATAGTGGAGAAAATATTAAAAAATTAGTTATTTAAATTATGATATATGCATACCATAGAAAACTAAGCAAACATTAACAATGACAATGTAAAATAATTTAATACATCAAAAATATTCATGATAGATGTTAAGTGAAATATATTTATTATGAAGCAGGATGTTTAGTGTGATTTCTCTTTAAGCACATGGTTAATTCTGAGAAACATATGTGTACATGTGTGCATATACACACACCCATTACACGTACTGAAGAGGAACCGTTGTGTTCCTGGGGAACCAGTGAGTTTGGGGGACTTTAGTCATAATCAGAGAAAATCTAGGACTATTTTTATTTAATGGTTTTTGCCCATTTAATGTTGCCAAACATTACTATCCAAATTTAGCACTACAGTGAGGGTCTGCATTTTTAAGAAAAATTAATTTCAAAATAAGATATTTACAGGACAGCTAGTCAGCTGTCCTTAGTTGGTTTTATTGTATTTGTATGGATTCAAATACCCAAAGAAACAAGAGACTTAGAGAAAATATGTTGGTGACTAATAATTTGGGGGAACTAAAACTATAATCAAGCGTTTATCATTTAAATACAGATTTACAAAGTACTTTATTTGCCAGTGTATTGTGCCTTCATGGATTACAACGTATAGCTATAATCATATCATTTCCATCTCAAAGTTTTTTTATAACAGTTTTTACTATGAAGTAATACATGTTCATTGTGAAATTCAAAAAAATAAAAAATATCACCCATCATCTCACCACCAAAAGGTAACTACTATCAACATTTTGGAATGCATCTTTCCACCCAGTTTTTGTCCTGCTCTCTCACACACACACCCTCCAGAACTGAGGTCACACGGTGAGCACAGTAAAGGGGTATCTGCAGTGAGAGTCCCCAGAACTCATAATCTGCCCAAACCACTTCTCTGTGGTCTCCCAGGTTCCTTCCTTGACTGTCATCTGTACCTCCCAATCTTTGTTTTAGTGATGTTCCTCTGTTCAAAAACTCTTCCATTACCTGCAGAATCAAGACCAGACACGTCCAGAGTCTGGCTCCCACCAGCCACATCTTCCATTACACCACTGTGCAGCTGCACTGTGTTTTCACCCCACTCCCAGGCAACCTCTCTTTTCCACCTGCAGGCTTGTACACGCACTGCTTGCCTTGCCTTTAGCATTCTTCACCTTGGCCATACCAGTGTAAATAAAGTCATCTTCACTTCCTTCACCAGAACTCATCTGTCAGTTGTATGTGGCTCTCTGAGTCACTAACTTCAGTGGGATGCAGGAGCTGGCAGCTATCAGTTTTGGGTTATTATAAGGTTTTAGGTCACCAGTTCTTATGTACATTTAAAAAAAAATGGTAGGTTTGGACATGGGCACATTCATCTCAATCAGGTCTGAGGTATGTTATGAGTAATTTGCTATTCATAAATTATTGAAGGTAATGAGTTATTTTATAAGTAGGCTCTAATTCAAGGTTATTTCTATAAAAATGTGTACCTGCTTCCTTGAGTGGGTGAGAGAGGCACACATCAAGGCCTGCACAGCCCCTGGGGTGCGTCACACAGGGCGTATTCTTCACAAGGTATACTGTGGGCGCATTCAGGGCAGAGAGCCACTCAGCTGGATGATTTATACAAACTCATTTATAAGTTGTGGGGAGAAGCAGTGCCCTGAAACTTGTTTATATTCCCCCTGAGCCTCCAGAATAATGCCCTGTACACAGAGTACTGGCTGACATTTTGTTCGTAGTGTAACTATCATCATGACTCAAAGCTAGATGCTTTGAGATTTATAAAAATCATGTTATATTACATATGAAAGAAAGGCTATTTATTAATACTTAAGAGCCTTGCATATGCATTTAAATGAGGTATTTTCATGATACCAAACAAATGGAGTAATTAGTAGGCATAAGAGTTTTCCAACTGGGAAAGACATCCTAAATTTTAATGCTGCTGCCAGAGTTGAAGAATCACTAACTTCTCTATACTTTCTAGACTTTATTTCTGCCTAGCCAACATAGCTCTTGGCTTCAGTCAACCATGTGCACTTGGTTTCCCATCTGAGTTCTGACACTTATGAGAAAATGATCACATACTTGGTGGCTTAAAACACCAGACATTTCTTGCATCACAGTTCAGGAGGCCAGAGTCAGATCAGATTCTCTGGGCCAAAGTCAAGGTGCTATCACAGGGCCATTCTCCCTCTGGTGGTCATAGAGGAAAACCCATTCCTTGCTCTCCCAGCTTCTGGAAGCTGCCAGAATTCCATGGTTTGTGGTTGCAGTCGCCATCTCCGTGGTCACAGTGCCTTCTCTTCCATCTTCAAATCCCCCACTGCCTCTCTCTTATAAGGGTGTATATGATTACATTTAGGGTCTGACCACAGAATCCAGGATAATCTCCCCCTCTCAAGATCCTTGACCTAATCACATCTGCAAAGTCCTTTTTTGCCATATGAGGTGATAGTTAATAGGTTAGGAGGTAAGTTACCTTTCAGGGGGCCATTATTTAGCCTGCCACCCTAAAACTCCATGTGTATAACAGAGTTTATTTCTTCCTCCTTCATCTGGGGTTTGGTCATTCTTGGCTAATCCCATCCAGGCCATGGTTAAATGTAGGTTGGCTTCACATGCTGCTTAGTTTTCTGAAGTTGGTGGACGCCTGGGCATGTTCTTCTCATGTTACTAGCAAAAGCCTAGGAGGGCAAGAATGACCACACAAGCATGTTCCAAGCTACTCAGTTCACATGCCTTTATTGCCTAGTGACCAGAGTAGATCCTATGAATGGAGTGTAGGATCCCATGTAGGTCGAGAGGGGAGGAGTGAATATTTGCTGTAATGCTGTGACCTAGCCTAGGGTTCTCTGAGCTGATAACCACTTAAAGCTGAGTGAGCAGTATACATATTTATTTGGTGGAGGAAGAAAATCCAGAATTTAAAGCAGTTATTTAATAATAAGATGGTTTTCTATAGCTGTTATCTGATGATTAAATCAAGGGGCTATGTCTGATGTGGTGTTGGTCTGGTCAAATAAATAACATTCCTGAATGTGATGGTCCTGGGAGAGTTGTTCCATGGTTTTTATCTAGGGAATAAACTTCTACACACATGGAAATTCTGAGGCTCTTTAGGGCTGCCTAGCTCCTTTTGCCATAATATAGTGACTCGGTAGATTCCATGAAGGTATGAAAAAGAAGCATGGGTTTTCTGCCCCTTTGGAAAAACAGAGTAGGTGCTGGATAGTCTCTCAAGAGGAGAAGTGAATTGGAACAGAACCATCAGCTGCTGGATTCAGGCCGAAGGTACATTAATCAATGTATCTTTTCATGTTATCTTCGGCCTATAAGTTCGAATAGCTAGTTCATCTAAGTAATCTCACCAAGAGTAGGTTTCTTATACATTAATCAGAATCTGATTTTTGTTCATTTGAGAACCAGTATACATTATTTGTATATTTGAATTAGATAGAATTTCCCAGTCTAGTGTTTCTTCTTTCTTCTCATTCCAGTAATAGAGGAATTACATGATTTTCATAGGCTCACTGGAAAAAGTAGTAACACACAGTAGAGTGGATGGGCTCTGTCTTAGTCTCACTGACTTCGAGAGAGAATAAAGATGTACTGTGTCATATTTTCCTTGATCACTTGATAAGATGCAGTGACACGAGGTGTTGCCTTTTTTCAAAAAAAAAAAAAAAAAGGCAAAGGGACAATTTTTTCTAGAAAAGTCCTGTAGCTGGAATGAACTGGAAAGTAAGAACTTGACTTAGGATATCCACATTTTCATAGCTATGACAGGTCCAACTCATGTAAGATGAAGACTTTACATTTTTAGTGAAATTATTTTAATGTAAATGGAACATTCACTAAAACCCAGACATTTTCATACATCATGTTACTCATTGGCAAATTGGCAACATTTTGTCAAGGCAATGCTTATTCATGCTAGACTACTCTAGAATTATCAACATTGGTTTTGAAATTCCATTGAGACTTGAGCCTTGTGGCAGCTGCCATGTATTTCTCTTTGAACGTTTCATAATTTGCTTGGCTCATCTTCACAGTTGTGTAACATGATGAGCTGTCTATTTCTTTTAAGTGAGCTCTTAAAAGCCCTAAGATTACTCAGTCCTTCTTGGATATAAAACAGTCCAAGGGGCTTTTTTTTTTTAACAGATAAGTAAGTCTTCTAAACTTTTAATAAAGGTATTTAGTTTATTCAAGCCAATAAGTATCCATTTTTTTAAAATGTGTTTTTTAAAAAACATTCTACTTATTTAGAGAGAGGGGAAGGGAGGGAGAAAAACATCAATGTGTGAGAGAAACATCAGTTGGCTCCCTCTCACACGCTCCCTATTGGGGACCTGACCCACAACCCAGGCTCGTGCCCTGACTGGGAATCAAACCAGCAACCTTTCAGTCCACAGGCCAGTGCTCAGTCCACTGAGCCTCACCAGTCAGGGCTAAAAATGTGTTTATTGCCAGGAACTTTTTGGAAATACAGTGATGGATATAATAGAAATAGTTCCTTTCCCCATGGAGCATACATTCTAGTTGAATAAGACAAAAATAAGTCAACAAAAAATTGCAAATCGTGTAACAGTTATGAAGGAAAGGAAAGGCTCATTGGAGTAGTCATTTCAGAGGACAAAGCAGATGTATTTGAGATAGGCTGGTCAGGGAAGACTTCTCTGAGGAGGTGGCTTTAAGCTGAGACCTGAAGAATGAGAAGGCTCTGACTCCAGGGCAACATCAGGCAGAGATTTGTGAGGGGAAACACATATATATGTAAAGAGGCTGCCACAAGAAAGGGCTTGAACACTGGGAAGGCATTTTAAGCAATATCACTACAGTGTCTGTGCTTCTGTCACTTTTTGTTGCTAGCGCGCATCCATTTCTTCAGTGCTCCATGCAGCAGGGTTTGTGTCTGTGCAAGTATTCAGCTGGAATCCGCATTTTGATTTTCTAGGACACCTGGAGGGCAGCTAGCTATAGAAGAGTTCCATGAAATATAGATCACAAGCCAGTTGAAATGAATGAAAAGGTCCAAAAAGAAGGGTAGATTTTGATGAGTCTAAAATATTTCCAAGTTTCACATATAGAAAGAGCTGTTTAACCCTGGCTGGTGTGGCTCAGTGGATTGAGTGCTGACCTGAAAACCGAAAGGTCGCTGGTTTGATTCCTGGCCAGGGCACATGCCTGGGTTGCAGGCCAGGTCCCCAGTTGGGTGTGTGCAGGAGGCAACCAGTCAATGTTTTGCACATTGATGTTTCTCTCCCTCTCCCTCCCTTCCCTTCTCTCTCTCTCCCTTCCTTCCCTTCTCTCTAGAGATAAATAAAATCTTTTTTAAAAAAATCTGTTTAGGCAATCTAATGCTGGTGTTCGTTTGAAAAGCAGTCTGACTTATTTTGTGAGTTCAAGATATGCTTGTTCTGACTTTGCCTAAAACTATTGAGTTATTATGACTGGTATATTAAAACCTATAGTATATACTGTTCATATTATAGCTATGCCTTTTGCAATCAAGTAATTGTGGGTGTGTATTTCTTCCCTGAGTACTTCCCAGTGGCTTTCTACACCACTGTCTCAGAGGGGACAACGCCCTTGTAAAGGTTTCCCATATTAACTCTTCATGACCTCACCAGATACGAACTGACTTTTCTCAGTCCAGTCATGTGAGTTTGAGCCACATAGAACATTTCTCTTGTCTTACTCATTGGCTGGATCTGCAAGTCATTTGTAGTTCAAAAAATTCAGAGTTTTTAGTGGTCATTTCACACATCTTTAAATATGGATAATCTACTGAAATAAACACAAATCTCCTGCCATTCATGAAGTGATTATAAAATAAAGGCTTTCTCCTACCCGTGATTGAGGGCGCCCCACCCCCGCCAGAGGGCTTACATTTTAACCAAAAAAATTTCATTCTACAGGCGCATACTTGCTTTTAAAGTAGAGAAGCCCTTTCTAAGAACAGCAGCAAAAGAAGAATTCATAAGGGCAAAGATTGATAGGTGTCCCAGCATAAACATTTAACACTTCTGTTTCTGAAAAAATACCATTATATCACAGTGTTTTAAGTTGCTGAAAAAAGGAAGAAATAAAGAAAGAAAATGCAATTCAAACCAGCATGGAATGCGAGAGGGTTTTTTTTCCTTAAAGCAGGAAGCCTGTTAGTCCTCCTTTTGGGTCATCCTCGTTCTGAGTGTGACTCCCCCTTGTGGTTGCACAGTGCCTGCTAAAGATTTCAGCAGCCACAGGTTTCCTCCTTGTTCAAGGAGTCATTTCCAGAAGCCCTTGGACATTCTCTCAGCAAAGTAAGAACATTTTCTTCCTCAGAAACACGGAGCAAAACTCTTCTCATGTTTTACTGACCCGAATCAAATAATCATGGCCAGGAAATGGGAAAAGGCAAAATGCTAAGAAATCTTTGTAAATGTCATTAAAAGTTAGTTTATTTCATGTGTGAAGAGCCCTTACAAACCATTATGTAAAATTGTGAATATGTAAAGGACAAAAAAAAGGAATGAAAAGAAAATGCACAAAATACCCAAAGAGCTAATGAATTTTTAAAACTTTGATAACAATAATTGAAGCAGGTTAATCATAGCAGCAACACATTATCCTGTCAATTGAGTTTATTCTCTTTATTCACATGGTAGAGTTTGAAAGTGTATACTTTAATTAATGTGGCAGTTGAAAACATAAATGGGTCACAACAGTGATTTTGTTTCTAGAACTTTGCCATAAATCATTTGTGTGCAGGAATTTATGTACAATGATACTAATAGAAAACAGAAAACGCTACAAGTATCTCACAGCAGGGAGTGGTTAACTGAATTACATGTATCCATCTGATACTGCGAGGCCATTCAGAATCACATTACGGGAGGTTATCTGATCACATGGAACAATGTACCTGACATATGAAACAGAAAGCATTGCAATGCACTTTATGGTTATTATGTAATCTCAGTTTTGTATGAAATAAACTTGACTACATAAATTTTTTTTAATTTTTTAAATATATTTTATTGATTATGCTATTACAGTTGTCCCATTTCTCCCCCATCATTCCCCTCCACCCTGCACACACCCTCCCACCCACATTTCTCCCCTTTACTTCATGTCCATGTCTCATAAGTTCTTTAGCTTCTACATTTTCCACACTATTCTTGCCCTCCCCCTGTCCATTTTCTACCCACCATCTATGCTACTTGTTCTCTGTACCTTTTCCCCCTCTCTCCTCCCCCCACTCCCCTGTTGCTAACCCTCCATGTGATCTCCATTTCTGTGTTCCTGCTCCTGTTCTAGCTGTTTGCTTAGTTTGCTTTTGTTTTAGGTGTAGTTGTTAATATCTGTGAGTTTGCTGTCTTTTTACTGTCATATTTTTTATCTTCTTTTTCTTAGATAAGTCCCTTTAACATTTCATATAATAAGGGCTTGGCGATGATGATGATGAACTCCTTTAACTTGACCTTATCTGGGAAACACTTTATCTTCCCTTCCATTCTAAATGACAGCTTTGCTGGATAGAGCAATCTTGGATGTAGGTCCTTGCCTTTCATGACTTGGAATCCTTCTTTCCAGCCCCTTCTTGCCTGGAAGGTCTCTTTTGAGAAATCAGCTTGACAATCTGGTGGGAACTCCTTTGTAAGTAACTGTCTCCTTATCTCTTGCTGCTTCTAGGATTCTCTCCTTCATTTTAATCTTGGCTAATGTAATGATGATGTGCCTTGGTGTGTTCCTCCTGGGGTCCAGCTTCTATGGGACTCTCTGAGCTTCCTGGACTTCCTGGAAGTCTATTTCCTTTGCCAGCTTGGGGAAGTTCTCCTTTATTATTTGTTCAAATAAGTTTTCCACTTGTTGCTCTTCCTCTTCCCCTTCTGGTAGCCCTATAATTCGGATGTTGGGACGTTTAAAGATGTCCTGGAGGTACCTAAGCCTCTCCCCATTTTTTTTTTGAATTCTTGTTTCTTCATTCTCTTCTGTTTGGTTGTTTCTTTCTTCCTTCTGGTCCACTCCATTGATTTGAGTCCCAGTTTTCCTCCCATCTCTATTGGTTCCCTGTACATTTTCCTTCATTTCACTTAGCGTAGCCTTCATTTGTTCATCTAATTTGCAACCAAAATCAACCAGTTCTGTGAGCTTCCTAATCATCAGAGCTTTGAACTGTGCTTCTGATAGGTTGGCTACCAGTGCTATGAGCTCTGCATCTGATAGGTTGACCACCGCCTGGTCACTCAGATGAATTAGCTCCGGGGCCCCGGGCTGTTCTCCCTTTTGAGCCATCCTTGGTTTTGTTTTGTTTTTTTTTTGTTTTTGTCTAGCTGCAGCTGTTAGTAGTGAGGGGCGGAGCCTTAGGCATTCACCAGGGCTGGGCAGCCCCGTCTCCAGGTTATGATGCTGGATGTGGGGGTAGGGTCCAAGAGGGAACAATGGCCCTTGCTCCGCACTCTTTGGCGGATTCCTGATCACCAGGGCTTTGAACTGTGCATCTGATAGGTTGGCTGTCTCTTGGTCGCTTAGATGAATTGGCTCTGGGGCTTTGATTTGTTCTCCCCTTTGAGTCATTTTGGAGGTTTTTTTGGTCTGGTTGTGGCTGTTACGTAGTCAGGGGTGGAGCCTTAGGTGTTCCCCAGAGCGGGCAGCCCAGTAGCTAGGTAGTGATGCTTATGTGGGGGTAGGGTCTGAGAGGGAACAATGGTGCTTGCTCTGCTCTCTCTCAGACTCCAGTAGCTTCCCCTTCGCCTGGATTATCTGTGCGCAAATGTGGGACCACCTGGTCAGCCAGCCACCTTGTGCGGCCTCACTGGGTCTGCACCGTTGCCACTCCATGCCCAGGGTCCGCTAGCCGCTGCCTGTGTGCCTGGGGTCTTCTGGACACTGCCTGCACACCTGGGATCTGCCAGCTGCTGCTGCCTGCGTGCCTGGGTCTGCCAACCTCCACTTTTTCCTGCTGCAACTCCGCCCCTCTTACTGGTCTGGATGAATGATTGTAGACTTCCGTACAGTTCAATTTTCTATCAATTCTGATTGTTTCCTTGTTTCTAAATCTTTGTTGTCCTTAATTTTGGTTGTGCAAGGAGGCACAGTGTGTCCACCTATGCCTCCATCTTGGCCAGAAGTTGACTACATAAATTTTTTAAACGACTTCTGTATAGCAATATACACAGTATCAAAAGATCATTAGTATACTGGAAAACATATTTAAAACACTAATGACAAAAGGGTGGTTTTTCTTAATGTATAGAGAGCTCATACAAATCAATAAAAAAGCAATCCAAAGAAAATGAATTTTTAAAAGTTTATAAAATAGGATTATAAATGACTGATAAATTTATTTTCAAAATAGATTCTAGGAAAGTTAGTTGAAAAATTAATCATATTCATGCTGACTCCATTAAATCTGTTCTGGCTTGATTGGTATATCATGAAGAAACTTCAATTTTAAAATATTGTATTATAAAATATTTCTTAGGGATGAAATAGATTAGGTAGTAGAATATTTTAGATTTACAAGGACAAGGTTATGTTTCTGGTAAGATTAGTAATAAAGGCAGTTATAACTATGTGTGCATAAATAAGACCTAAACTTTGCTGAGCAAATCTAGCATTTATTATACCTAGATTTTTCTGTAAATAGTAACATTTCTTTCTATATCACCACAAGATTATTCCAGCATAAGCTACTTACTACTCTGATCCCATGTATCACCTATTATTATGATAAACCATGCACCCAAACAATGCAGTTGTATTTTTCCTTTTTTAATTGAGCTATGACCAGTAATGGTCTTCATAGTTATTTAATCATATTATGTTCAACTGGTCCTATGTAAACTTGAATTGTTGAAAAAGCATCCTTCCTTATTTAATAAGTGGACATTTTCTTATCCTGCCATTTCTCCATCAATTACAATCTAATACAAGAAAATGAAAAAAGGAAGCATATTTGATATTTAAGAAATCCAAAGGACCTCTTCCAGATTATTCTCTTCTCCCCAGATTCAGGAAGCATCACCAGGGTCACCATCCATTGTAGTGAGCACTGATGACTTACGGCTTGTTGGGATGCAGGGATATGTTGGGGAACACTGGTCCAAGCATCCTGCTAATGCCTTCTTCCCTTGCCCACAACTAGAGCCAGGCTGCTAGCAAGCACTGTGCCTGTTAATTGCATTTCTCTGTAGAAGCAGGGTTCCTAGTACAAAAATTATTGTTTTCCAGAGCCAAGCATTTGCCAGCAAAATATGTTAATGTAGAACTTAAACTTATGTCCAATGTATTCCCTGCTTTTTCTGTGGTGAATAAGAGAAATATGTAACAGCACTATACAAATAATATGTCAAGATTAAGTGCTTTTAAAATAGCCTATTTTACTGTATGTCGCATCTGGCACAAGGCCTGGCACATAATAGTGAAATAATGTCTTCTCCCCCTTCCTTTAAGGGTAGTAACAGTAGTCAGAAGAAAATCAAAGACAGTAGTTGTTGTCAGTTCCTTGTGCACTTTTTGGATCAAAAAGAACCTTTGAGCCTTGGCTGGTGTAGCTTAGTGGATTGAGTGTGGGCTATGAACCAAAGGGTCGCCAGTTCACTTCCCAGTTCAGGGCACATGCCTAGGTTGCAGGCCAGGTCCCCGGTACGGGGCGTGTGAGAGGCAACCACACATTGATATTTCTCTCCTTCTCTTCCCCTCTCTCTAAAAATGAATAAATAAAATCTTTTTTTAAAAAAAGAACCTTTGAAATAACATTTTTAAATTTTTGCTCATTATCAGTAGTTGTGCGGATAGAATATACTAGTGAGTGTTCTGATAAGTTATCTAGTGTACATACTTGCTTTACTGGTAAGAAAAAAAACAACCCTGAAGCCTGCACAGTTCTACTGCCTGCTTCCCCCAGTAGTCCCTGGGGAACGCTGGTCTCTTCCTGCACTCCAGCCCCACCCAGTGCCAGTCAGGGAGCTGTCCGCTAAGCAGTGCTGGACTTTCTTGAAACAGCCTGGCTGTGCAAGGGTATTCAAGCTTCCTTATGCGGAGGTTTGCGTTGCTGTGCTGTGGCGTTTGACCACTCTTACTTTTTAAGGCACTAGTAGTTGTTCCCCAGTTCTCTCATAGACGTTTTGGGCTTTCCTAGGACAGCATAGGTATTTCCTGTTTTCCTTCATGTTCCTTAGAGAAACACATGTATGAGTAGGAGTTTGGGAAATTCTTGTAGAGTGAACAAACATTCAAAATAGTGCTTACGCCAAAGTGGCATGTTTTAGGATGGCATATCTTGACTCCCTTCAAAATGAATAAGTACTGTGTATAAAGGATTCTACAGCCAAATATCTTTTTTAAATTCTGTTGAACAAAGTTAAAACCAGATTATTTACATAGAACTTCTCAGAACTTTTAGTATGCTAATGTGCCTCATAAATCTCTGAAAAGGAATCACGGTATGCAGCTTTCCCAAACTTATTGAAAATGGAACTCCTTTTTCAGGGAGCATTTCAAAGGCCCTACATTCCAGAATTCACCTTAGAACTATATAAAAATTAATGTTAGGATGCACCTTTGGCTGGGTTTCTCAAACATCAGTTATTATCTGAGTTTTTTGAATGATCTAAGGAAATATTCAAAATTGAGATTATTTTTAATCATCTGAAGCAAAGGTGTATTGGGTTGTTTTTTAAGGAGTTCCGCATGTTTTAGATGGTAGGCATAAAGGAAGAAAAGTCAACACATTCATTGCACAGGATAAAAGCCCAGCTGTCCCCTGACCAGTTGGTGAACCACCTCAACGTTAGATGGAGGTGGGTTGGGGGTTGACCTAGCGGTAAGTGCCTTCAGACAAGCTGGAAAACCTCCCCACATGCCTCATTGGGCCTGCTCAAATGCCCGAACTCTTGAGCAGAACCCTGTAGTTTTGTACCAAAAAAAGCAATTTTGAGAAAGCCTTAACCTGAGGGATTCCAACCATGAATTACCAATTCTGTGCCTCCTTTTCCAAGAAAACAAACGAAACAAAAGAAAGCCACCACTTCAGTACAGCTTCACGGAGCATTTGCTTTGGAATCAGGCTGAATCCTGAACGGCCCATCAGGCTGACCTAGCCTGTTGGCTGGGGTAATTTTATTTTCATTTGTCTTCAAAACAACTATAATTTAGGTGTTGAAAAAGCTGATGTCAAGCTGGTCTTCTGACAGTAATTGACCAAGAGGTTCAGTTGCTGCTGTAGTTACAGTTACAGACAGGTTGTCAGGTACAGCATCGTCATGGTAAAGAAGTCATTAATGGGCAACAGTTGTGTGCACTGAGGAATTGCTGGGATCTGGACAGGCCATGTCTAAAATGTAGGAGTCCTAGATGAAGGTTCACAAGTCAGCCAACGTGGCAAGTTGGTCTACAAGACCAAGATAAAGCAGCTCAGGGGTGGTCATTTCTAAATCACACCCAACCAGGCATATACTCCCCACACACTCAGAGTTAGGTTCCCCAGCACAGCTTGTAAGGGTCAGGCTCACATGTGCTTTGGGAAGAGGGGGATTCTCTATCTTTATTTTAAAATTTGTTTATTGACTAAAGATTTGGTTATTTCATACCTTCTTAATTTTTCCATAGGTTATCTCAAAATGCTATTAATTTATCTGTAAAACCAAGGAATTTTATATCAAGAATTATGCTAAGAACCTATAAATTATATCCACTAGGTCTTATTTTTTTCTGAGTACATATTAAACTGCTATTCTTGTTTTTAGGAGGGGGGGAAACATGAGCACCAGCAAAAAAACAGTACCTCAGGTCTTTATTCATTTTGTCCCTCACAGTGATATTTAAGTCAAAGAGGAGTAACTCAGGAAGATATTTCTGTGTTTGAGACTTCCTTTAAAATAACTCCTTGAAGGGACCAAGCCTTCATTAACCAATCATGAAACATCCTGAACAGGATGCAGTTGTCATATTCTAACCTGATAGGGGTATGTGGATACCAAAAATAGGTTTTGTGTGTTTTATAGTTTGCTCAGAATTCAGCCTAGCACCTAAATAAATTCTCTTCTACCACAACACTTTAACGACCATAAAACTGTGAAAACTCTGTCAGAATAACAATACGGGGAGCTAAAGTTTTGAAATAAAAGAAAGTTGCTTCTCCCAAAAGTTTTCCCTAGGCATGGGGGGCCTGGGAAGCTGAAATTTTTAGGTTGTAGAAACTAAGAGAATATCCAAGTCAGAGCACCAGCGAGCTTTTTGAGAACAGGACAGAAAGTAACACCCATAATGACTAGAAAACAAAAAACATGGAGAACTAGGGGGAAAAAAAGGAAAGCTGGTCTGTGTTTATTTCCGAGACTAAATCGAGGATATGTAATTGACCTACTTCTTAATAGAGTGTAACCTAGAATCCTACATCTTTTGCAGAAGTACAGCTTGTGCTTTAATGGCTGCCAGATGTTGCTTTGACATGCCTGACCACTGAGGAAGTATGCACCGGAGGCAAACATGGCAGAATTAAGATGGCATGATAAAACCTCTGGTTAAACATGACAGATTGTGTTTATATCTGCTCCCCCCTAAAAACCTCAAAATGAGCACTAAGGGGTAAAATTAGAGAAACCCACAAGGACAAATAGAACCATGGAAACAACAGCAGACAAGAGGCAGCTACATAATTTTGGAAATAAGTGGACATGTAGTTACTTCCCCCAAGCAGGTAGAGAAAGCTGAAATCTAAGTGCCTGAAGAGAAGGCAGACAAACAAGCCAGTTCACCCAAGCACAGGGCTCTAGAAAGACTCAGGAGCTGGAGGGACCAGGTATCTCTGTAGGTTGGGAGCATGGGACCAGGTGAGGAGTAGAGCTGAAGAAGCAGGTTGCGTGAAAATCTTTATTAAAAACCAATGGGAGGTGAGGGACCCAGGCCTCATAAATCCCAGTGACTACCTCAGTCTCATTCTGATATAAGACAAGAAGTTTACTCTGAAGAAATTGAACCAGATAAACTCTGGGCTTGAGGACACCAGGCACAGTGGAGAAGAGGAGTCAGGTACCATGTTGAAACCAAGGAAATTAATGAAAGTCAAGATACTGTAGACTGCTCCCACCCTCCTTCATTCAGAATTCTGGCAGCAAAGAGAAAACACTTTAATTAAGAAATGGACCTTCTGGGATTCCCCACAGATGGTTGGTCCCCACCTGATTACCCTGTGGCAAAGTTCACTATTCATAAAGCAGATACACAGAGCTTCCAAGTGGCATTTCACTCTTCAGCGCATGGATGGCAAAGGATTCCCAGACACTTGAGAAAGGCCTCTCACTCAAAAGGCCAAGACCAAGACAAATAGAAGACAGGGGATTCGGAGATAACAAATGTCTGCTGTTTTACTTTACAGGGAGCAGCGTATAAAGTAAAATTATGGTTCCTATACTCAGAGAGGAAGGATGAGGTGTTGCTTTTGCAAAACAAGAACAAAAGTGTTTTTATGAGGACTATATGGAGAACAAGAACGAGCTCTTAAAAATGGAAAACATAACAGCCAAAGTGAAAGATTCACTATCATGCTTGGGAGATGGAGTTGAAAGCATTCCTTTATTACGCAAATTCTGTTGAGTGGTTACTCTGTCCTTGGCATTGTTCAGGCAGTGGAGATTTATCAGTAGGCAAAAGAGATGAAGAACCCCAGCCTTGTAGAGCTTAAAATCAAGGGGGGTAGAGTACAATATGATGCTATGTAAATTACATGGTATGCCGGAAGGTGTCGCGTGATGGAGGCAAGAAAAAATAGAGTGTAATAAGGAGAATGGAGAGGACCAGGAGGAGAGGTTAGAAAAAAGGTGAAGTTTTAAGTAGGATGGTCAAGGCCGGTCTCATTGGGCAAGTGACAACTGAGCAAAGACTCAGGGGAAGGAGTTCGCCAGGTGATATCTGAGGGAAGTTCATTCCAGAAGGAAAACTAGAACAAGGCCCTGAGACAAGAGGGTGGCCAGGCTGTGCAGGGTGTAGCAGGGGCCCAGTGTGGCTGGAGTGAAGAGAGAGAACAGGGGGAGGTGAGGGACACAATGGTACCAGGTTGTGTGGGCCTTGGAGACTGGGGAGGGACTTTGACCTTCACTCTGAGGGAAATGGAGGGTCATGGCAGAGCTTTAAGCAGAGCAGTGGCAGGATCTGACAAAGAGGATTTGACCTCTTTGGCCACTGTGTTGAGAACTGACTGTGATCAGAGTACCGAAGAGAGGAATTGGACCCAAAACTCAATGGCAGTGATGCATGCGCTATTGCCCTCGTGTTCTGTCTTTAGACCCCAGTTGTTCCCTCTGAGTCAGCCTGTTCGCCTCTGTCGTATTTTCTCCCTAAGAAATGACTTGCTGGCCCTCTCCTTTGTCACTCTGCTGTCCACCTTACATCTTCTGCTTAACATTCCCTCCCAGGTCCCATTGCACTTCTTTCAGCTTCCCTCCCTTGCACCATATCCTAAAGCATATAATGTCTGCTTGGTCCCACTTCCAGAGTGAATATCGTTTAATGAGGCCCCCATTTGGCTCCCTGTTTTTTGCTGAATCTCTCTAGGCAAATGCAAACAAATATTAAGCATTTGCTTATTGGCTATAATCTGCTTTTTGATGCTCCATCATCAGGCAGAGTCCTGTACAGAGGTAAGCCTTGTATCCCAACTCCTGGAAAACCCAAGGGTTTAGGCTGCTTTAAACAAGAGGGAAATGGAAAAATCTGTCTTATACCTTACATTCCAACCTGCAGACCCTTGGTGGAAAAATCAACGACAACCCTCCCACACACATTGACACAATTTTTTATGAGAGTGTATCTATTTATACCAAAAAAGATTCGATTATAAGGAAAAACACCTGAATTATTTTTTCTTCATAAAATTATTCTCCTCTGTACTCAGTGCTATTTTTTTCTGATGTTAAAAAAATAATAAAACCTAAGGGACTTAAGGTAAAGCTGACGATAAAACTGCAGGTTCACAAAATTCCTTTCCCCCCAAATTTGCTGAAAACAAAAATGTAAAAATAAGAAAAAACATGTCATCAATCCTGAAACCAAAAAGAGATCTCAACTTCATACCATACATAAACTTTGAGTGGTGTCATCTAGAAAAAGAAAAACTAGGCCAACTTGAAAGAAGGTGCTTAAAAAAAATCACAGTGTTTTTCAAAGAGATTAGAAAATGGAGAAGTATAGGAGGGAATTCTGAAAGGTCTCACTGCTTTTCACGGTTCTGACTTTAAGTGTAAAAATAACCCAGAGGGAAAGCTTGGAATAACCCATACCTTCACTGGGGACCCTTTCTTCCATCAAGAAGATGTCTTCCATAGGCAAGAAAAGTCCAGAAGTTTATGTCTTTCCTGCCTCTGGTACTTCAGTACATGGGCAAGGGATACAGGAAGCATCACTAGGAATACTTATTATAGCCAAACCAAGGAAAAGCTCCACAAGACATGGAAAACAGAATATCTATACCCAACCTAGTCGAAAGCCTATGGTATACTCCAGGCAGTGAAGCAAACCTCTGGTGCATTTATTTTGTTTGTATTAAGCAAGGAACTCAATGACCCAAAGCTACCCAAGGCCCCAGCTGTGTCTCCACTCTGCTTGAGCAGCTGAAAGACTAGATGAGGCATATCAATCATGAACTTCAGTCCACATAATCAGTGGAAGAATAAAATAATACCCAGTGAAACACTATTTGGAATAAACGGAATGCTGACAAGGAATGGCTCACACTCATTAAGAGTTTCCAGGTCACACTGACATGTGACTAAGGCAAAAAAAACCCTGCACATATAAAAAAGTGGCAGGGTGTAGGGGCCACAGACTCCTAAAGACAAAGATTTCATATAGTCATAACAACCAATGCGTATTGAGTTCCAGTTACCCACCAGGCACTATTTCAAGTGTGTCATGTGTATCAACTCCAGTAAACCTCACAACACTCCAAGATAAGCATCATTATCATCCCCATGGCTACAGATACAAAAACTAGGGGTTAAGTTGATACAGATAAGAAAACAAGGGGTTAAGAAGCTTGCCCAAGTTTACCTAGCTGGTAAAGGTGGGGCCAGGACTGGAATGCAGGC
Source organism: Anoura caudifer (assembly GCA_004027475.1). Lineage (NCBI taxonomy): Eukaryota > Metazoa > Chordata > Mammalia > Chiroptera > Phyllostomidae > Anoura > Anoura caudifer. Next base: position 43,987 of record PVKU01002333.1, on the reverse strand, counting down.
AGTCTGCATCCAGAGTCTGTTATCTACTCAGCTCTCACACCTCAAGAAACAGACAACGATTCAGGCAACTCCTCTGTACCCTCAAATTAAAGAGAAGAGGTGTTTACTGGCCATGCACCCTTTCTTGGGAGCTACTGGAGGGAGGAGAACCAAGAAAAAAAGAAAAACATAAGCTCAAGAATCAGGGATCCAACATGGAAGAGTTGCTTTAAAAGACCCAGGACAGGCATAGTGCAGTGGGCCTGAAGAGCATAAGAACACAAGGAACATCAAAGAAAAGATTCAATAGATGTGCTTGACAATTGGAAAAATTATTGCTGATCATTTGATGGGTCTGTTAGAGCATTTGGCAAAAATTAACAGTGGGTATATAGAAAGTAAAGCAGACTTTTAAAATGAGACAGCTGTTAACTATAAGTAAAAGCAAATTTATTTGACAAAGTAATGAAAGAGTAGTCATATTGTACTCCTTAGCGCATTGGTGAAACAAATTAATACATAATATGAAATATAGTATATTGTGGGGGAGCTTCGGTCCAGCAAAGCTCCCCCAGCTGTCACAGACGAGAATAAGTCTACCAAGACATGATCTGCTTGGGGAGGAAAGGCTGACCAGTCTCTCAGAGGAGAAAGGCCTTAAGCTTCTTTCTCAATGGGCTTTTATTGGGTTTAGTTTGCATAGGAATACAGGCCGTATACATAAAGCTCATCAATCATTGTCAGGCAGTAATGATCAAAGAATAGATAACATTCAAAGAACTGTAAGTGCTTATTCTGAGTCACGGTCAGATAGGTAGAGTGACACCAAAGGGCCATAAAACTTTGGGAAACAAACTCATTTTATTCTGGGACCCTTTTCATTTAAATTGAGGGCATTCTTAGCAAAGCAGGTTTCACATTATTTTATGCATCTTTCTTAAGCCTGATCCCCTGGGGGAACCACCCTTTCCAGCATAGGGCCACACCACCTCCAGCATTATTTGAGGCTTAAGTCAGGTGGGGAAGGTAAGGCAGCCAAAAGATTAGGAGACTTCTTACAGATAGAATGAGGACTCAGGCTATGATAAAACTGAGGGGTGAAGATCCATCACCCCTTTTCTTATAGTCACCTAAGACCTTCCCTGATGGGGCCCCTTTGCAACTGTGCCTGTCTTAGGTTGTTCCTCCCTTGAGGAATCTTACCCATCATTGACTATCCAGCCATCCTCCAGGGGCCAAGCAGGGTGAAGTAAAGGGGGCAGAGGCTGCGCCCATTCCAGGAGGGTAAGTTTTGTCTCCTTAGTGGCTTATGATCCCAAGGTCTTTTTACTCAGCCTCAGACACAGGGGGTTATAGATTCTGAAACCAGGCAGGGCAGTTCCCAATAGTATATATGCTATGTAAATTATTTATGTAATATATAACATATTGAATGTGTAATATACAAACACTGTTGACTGTAAAATTTTAAATGTAATTATTATTGAGGTGGTAAAGGAGAGGTTAGAGGATGGCAAGAGAGAGCTAAGTCACCAAATTCTGTGATTTGGATGATGTCAACAGGATCAGCCAAGAAATAACAGTGTGTGTATCATTGGTAAATAACAGAAGAAGCAATTGAAACAGTTTTCATGAAATAGGACTGGACTGGGAGGTGGGGTTAGGTAGGCAAGGGGAAGAGCTGCTATCTTTTTATAGCATTTTTCTGCTATTTGATTTTTCAACTAGACAAAACCTAAATAAACCAAGAACACAGATGAAATTTTAAAAGTTGTAAAAAAAAAAAAAACCCTACACCTTAAAAAGCACTTGCTTACAAAATGTTTTTTTTCCAAATTACTAAAGAATCTAACCAAAAACATTTTAATAAAAAGCTCTGCAAAACGCTTGTTGAAAATTAAAGATTGGTTTCCTATATAGATGTAGCTCCAGGGAGTCTTAATTTCCTTCCTCTTAAAAAAAGGGGGGCCACAAACAGCATGAAACTTTAAAAATGTGTTTTCTTTGAGAAACTGAATCACAGACTTCCACCCTGTAATTGTATTCTTTTGGTCTTTTCAAGATGCTAAAGAAGGGACCTTTATTTTAGCACTTGGGTGGAGGCGTAACAAAGCCATCTGCAGGATGGTTTTGGCTACAAAGAAGAGAGCCATTTTGACTAAAAAGGGTTTCCATACTGATGCTGCCTGCAGTGATTAGTTTTCAGTGCCCCACTGTCTGTATACTCCATTTATATGTGAACTCTAGGTTCCTGTCATAGATTGCTTCTCTGTCATGTTTCCCTTCCATATCTTGTTTTTTCTTGACCCATTAATTCCTCTTCGGGGTTCCCTGGTGACCCCCTACACGTGGTATGCAAACACATCTATCTCCATTGGGCAGCAGGCTGAAAAAGGAGAACATGACACATAGATGGTGCCAATTTAGGAGTCTGCATGAAGACACCAAAGATGACTGGATAAAGGAAGCATTGCATGAGTTTTCCTGAGAGAAACTGGTGGGCACAGTTGGGAATTTAAGAAGAAACAAAAGAAACCTGAAGGGATCTGGAGAACCCATATGGTAGACTTTGAACTAGAGGTTGCAAATCTTGGTCTTAAGAGGCCAGAGATGGAGGGAAGTAAAACCATCAGTCTAGGAACTGGAATGGCAGTGCGTGCAAGGAATTTATTATCAAAGAAAGCAGAGTAGTTTGGGGTGTTGCAGATTGTGTAGCAGAAAGGAGAAGAAAAGGCCCCTGGCTGGGTAGCTCTCTTGGTTAGAGTATTGTCCTGATACACCATGGTTGCTGGTTCAATCCCCAGTCAGGGCACATGCAAGAGCCAACTAATGAATAAGTGGAACAACAAATCAGAGTTTCTCTCTCTCCCATTCCTCCTCTCCTTCTTCCTCCCTCCTTCTGTCTCTCTCTCTCTCAAATTAATAAATAAATTTTTTTAGAAAAGAAAGGAGGAAAAGGTTTATGTTGGAAATGGTGTGGAAGAAAGAGTCAGGGTGGTGGTGGACAGCGTGTATAGGGGAAGAGCTGGTGATGAAGATTACACCAGATTTCTTTTTCCTTGGGAGACTGAGAAGTATGGGAACCTGGACAGTGGATCCTGAAAAAATATTTAAGTATATCCAACTTCCCTGCCCTTGGATAAAGCTGGCATTGAGACATTTATAAATGGATTGATTTCTGAGCACCAAAAAGATTTTAGTGAAGATTCACATGGTATTCGTCATCTGTTTTACCCTTTCCTGAGGAATACACGTAAATTCTTGGGAGTTTACATAGCACCCAGGAGAGAGGCTGCCCAGGAGATGTATAAATCAGTCTGGAAATCCAACGTGAAATTATGCTAGCAGCCAATGTATATAATCTGTGTAAAGCTGGGTTTCATAAGAGAACTACAGATGTTAATGGGTTTTGGTTCTGACTCAACTTGTTTCCTTTCAACATTCTTAAAATATTTTTCTAAAGATATTTGTACTTTGGCTTTCTTCTTTTCATGACCGTAAAGTGAAAACAGGACTCTGCTTCAAACTCAGCCCACACTCCAAAGTAGACAGCAGAACCAAAATGACGGACCTGACTCCCATCGCCATCTGTTGGTGGCAGGCAGAATTGACATGTCTTGGCTCTGGCTAATTTTGGTAGCACATGCAAGTTCCCCAGTTGAATTTATAAGTAGAGGAGCCTCTGTGATTTAAAAGTTATCTGCTATTCGGACAGCCAGCAACGTTTTCTTTTTCCTTGCTCTTCTGTGCAGGTGTGGCGGGGCACACTGGCCCGCATGCGGTACAAGAGGACCAAGGCAGCTCTGACAATTATCAGATACTACCGGCATTACAAAGTGAAGTCATACATCCGCGAGGTAGCCAGACGCTTCCACGGCGCCAAGACCATGAAAGACTACGGGAAGCACGTGAAGTGGCCGACCCCTCCTAAAGTTCTTCGCCGTTTCGAGGAGCTTCTACAAGCAATTTTTAATAGGTAAGAAATTATTATATATGCCGCATCCATCTCTGGCAGCACACTTAATATGTAATATAAAGTCATAATTCTTGCACCATGATACTGGCTCAGTTGTTTGCTGTTAAAACGTTTTCTTTTACCTTATGTCTTTAGTTTCGTAGATTTAGCTTTCAAAAGTCTTCTCTTTCCCTCTCAAAATAATGGGACTGCCCATTTATTTTTCCTGAAGCAAGAGTATACCACCACCCCTGCATCGAGCCATACTTTAGATGTTGTGGGTGTACAGACTCTACTTTCTTCTCCTAGCAACAACTATTAAAATCGCCGCACAGAACTCAATCTAGAATTTCTGTTAATCCCATCAGAGCATGGCTGTCTATCCTGCCATGCCTTAAATTCACAAGGAATTTATAATTCATGACACTGCCCAAGTGGCACCTCCAGAAAGTGCTGTCTCATGGGGCTGGTAGAGGGGCCCAAGCAGAGGTCCTTTTTAAAGCCTCCCAGGTGATGTTAAAATGCAAGGGAGACCTAGCTGGTATGACTCCGTAGATTGAGCACCTGCCTGCAAACCAAAGAGTCACAGGTTGTATCCACAGTCAGGGCACGTGCCTGGGTTGCTGGCCAGGTCCCCAGTAGGGGGTGTTAGAGAGGCAACCACACATTGATGTTTCTCTCCCTCTCTCCCTCCCTTCCCCTCTCTCTAAAAATAAATTTAAAAAATCTTTTTTTTAAACTGCAAGGGAGAAAACAACTGTTTTAAAGCATGCCATTTTTTTCAAATAAGCCCTGGCTGGTGTGACTCAGTGGATTGAGTGCCAGCCTGCGAACCAGAGGGGTCTCCCATTCAATTTCAAGTTAGGGCACATGCCTGGGTTGTGTGCCAGGTCCCCAATTGGGGGGTGGGGGGCACAAGAGGCAACCACACACTGATGTTTCTCTTCCTCTCTTTCTCCCTCCCTTTGTCTATAAATAAATAAATAAGCATGTACCTGTGTAAAATTTGTTATCTTTCTATCAGATCTTCATTCTTTTATAAACTGCTCTGAATCTGAGTATTTAGTTATTTGTAGATCCTTTTTCCTCATTTTTTGAGCTTATTTGTTGCAGGTATACACCCAGATATATTTGGCTGTGTCTTGGAGGCAGCCATCTAGTCACATAAACTAAGCTAATGGTCCTCAAGTGTGTCATTTGGTGTCATGGTGTCCCACAAAGAACACTGCAAAATCATTGAGATACTGCATGTAAATTGGTGGCAGATATCGGAAGATAAAGAAAAACGCATGGGAAGAAAACTCTTTAATATTGACTCTATATCTCATTTGCTATTTTTTTTTGAAAAAAAATGATTGCATATGAAAAGAAAAAATCAAACAGTACAGAATTACTGAGAGCACAAGCACCTCAATTCTCAGGTATAATACTATAAATGTTAGTTGTAAATAGGCAGCCTTTTTAATGCACAGGTAAATTTTTTTTCATAAATTATTTCCTCTGTAACCTGCATTTTTTACATAATTTAAAAAGTAATTAAGTGATACATGAATACATCCTCATTTTTTAAATGGCATAATGTAAAAATATATAGGATATAAAGTTGAAACCCTCCACTTGTCTCTCCCCATTTTCTCTGCTTCTCCAGAAGTAACCACTCATTAACAATTACTTTGTTTCCTTCCAAATCTTTGTCCTTGCATTTACAAACACACACACATAACAGACAGCATGATATAGTGGTGAGGAGCACAAACCCTGGAGCCTGGGTTCGTATTCTAGCTCTGCCACTGACCAGCTGTGTAACCTTGGGCAAATTAGTTAACCTCTCTGTGCCTCAGTTTCCTTTTCTGTAAAAGGGCTATAATAATAGTACCTGCTCATAGGGTGTTGAAAGGATTATGAGTAAATATGTGAACACATTTCAGATAGTGCCTGACACATAATAAGCACTTGAGAAATATTTGCTCTTGCTATGAGTGTGTATGCATACAGTCACATATTCTTTGGGCTTTTTTCTGTTCTTTGCTACACAAGTATATATGTGGTTATATGACTTGACTTAAAATTATCAGTCTTGAAGTTCTGGCCAATGTGGCTCACTTGGTTGGAGCATCCTCCCATACACTGAAATGTGGGTTCAATCCCCAGTTGGGGTATGTCCAGGAGGCAGCCGATTGATGTTTCTCTGTCTCTCCTTCTCTTTTTTTCTCCCTTCCTCTCTCTCTAAAAAGCAATGAAAAAGAATGTCCTTGGGTGAGGATAAAAAAATAAGTCTTGAAGACCTGTCCATGACAGTAAAGATCTGTGTAATATTTTTAATGAATGCAAAGAATTACTGATTTTGATTATGTTGCACTGTGGCCTGTATGGTTTTCTTTAGATTTTGAAGTTTTATGTATGGCTGAGAATGATTAATTTTTATAAAACTTAATTTATTCAGGAAATATATACTAAAACCTGCTGTGCCATAGGCACTGACCGAGGTTGAAAATAATGTGTCTGCTCTGTTTGTTGACCACACACACACACACTCTGAATGAATCTTGCTAGTTATGTTCTTCTAGTTCAAAGCCAAACTTTTCCTGTAAAGAGCCAGATAGTAAATTGTTTAGGCTTTGTGGGCTACATGTGGTCTGTATGCCACATATTATACCTTGGTTTGGTTTGGTTTGGTTTGGTTTGGTTTGGTTTGGTTTGGTTTGGTTAAACATGTAAAAACTATTCTTAGCTTGAGAACACAAAACCAGGCCATGGGCCAAATTTGGCACAGGCTCTGATTTACCAATCTCTGACCTAGTCTCCATATTCTGTCTAAGGTGCCCTTGAATGTCTCAGCCTGCGGACTACTGAGAGGCCTGTGCTGCAGGGTTCCACTGTGACTGTGGGCTTGTTTTTCCCAAGATCTCAGTGTGTGTCTGATCGTGTTTACACTCACCCTGTTCCTTAGAGCAGCTCTTCATTCTGAACGGGTGGGAGTCTGGGTCATGCTCAGCCTCGTCCCCTCTCATGTCCTGGAGGGTGGGCCGTTTCTGTGGATGCCACCATTGCTGTTGATTACGTATATTTTTTGATGGAGGTTTGCTCGATAGGATAAGCAGCCCACGTGGCTCTCTCCACAGTTGTGTAGACCAGGTTCCGGATTCCCAGGCACGCCTTTGGAGTCAGTTAGGTATCGACCTTGCCCTGGGCCACTGTGGGCAGTGAAGAAGGCACAGGCTGACCAGCTACACAGGCTGAAAACAGACTTCCAGGCAGAGCAAGGACCTCTCCCCACTGAGAATGAAATTGCGGGCTCAAGGGCTAATTGGGGTAGTTGCCTAACATGCTACATAGTATTGTGGGACTACCTGTCCCTAGTGTCCTTCCTTTGACCACAAACTGCTTCACACCTGTCCCTCTTCCAGCCTCTTTTGGGAGTGGTCTTAGGATGGCCTGTCCCACTGGAGTGTTGGTTGGCCACAGGTAGAGAAGAGGATTTCACTGTTGTGTTGAGCCTTCATTTTTCCCATGGTTGTTGTTTGAGCAACCTACCATCTCTGACCCTCTCTGCCATGGCAGCTGTGCCCATCTCTCCACAGCCAGCCATTCTGTGTTCAGGGACCTGGCAAGCTCTCACCTTGAAATCCCTTACATCCTGCCCTTGCTCCCAGCCCCTGCTGCTTCAGGCTCAAGGATCTCTGGGGCCGCCTTGGAGAAGGGCCCATCTCCTGCTGAATGGATTGCTCAGCATGGAGCCGCTCCTCCATCAGCTCAGTCCCATCTGCTTCCTCTCTTCAGAAAGTCTTCACACCCTCCAGTCTATTGACAGCATTCCCATTTTCTGGTGGTGCTTTAGATTTTTCCCTATTTTTATATTTACTTGGTTATTTCGGTGGAAATTTGAAAGAGTCAGAAAAAACATTTAGACTCAAGCCACCATCTTGAAACAAGAATACGCCTCAGGAAGATCTTAGATGAAACCAGGCTCTCTAATATTTTGCATATGTATATGGGGAAAAGACCACCACTCTTCAGTTTCAGCTGAATCTTATTCTGGTATTCCATGGAAGCATAGTTTGAGGACCACTGGCCTTGATTATTTCATCTGATGTAAGGCAATTCTCAGTTTGCTTCCAGCCTCCCTGCATCAAGTTCCTGTGGCAGAAAAGATGGCCTAAGTAAGTATCATGTAGGGTTAGGCTGCTGCTAAGAGCATAAAAGTCCTGTACTTGGTTTTCTTAATCAGGAAGCTTATTTTTTAACTTATGCTTTTAATTGCTTAGACAAAAAACCTTGGAGTCATCTTTAAATCCTCTTGTTCTCTTGCTCTTTTGTCCCCACATCTAATCCATCAGTAAGTCCTATTGGTGCTTCCTTCAGAACATATCCAGAACCAGTACCTGTCTCTGCCTTGAGCCCCGGATCCAAGCCATCCTCTGCAACATGCATTACAGAAATAGCCTTTTAACTGGTCATCCTGTTCCTAGCCCAGTTCCCTTCAGCCTTTCTTCATATCATACAGCAATCGGAATGATCTTATAAAGCAGGAGTCAGGTTTTATCCCTTTTTTGTTCAGAAACTTCCAATGGCTTCTTATCCTATTCAGAGTAAAGCCCAGAGTCCTGATAACGGCCTGCCTGCCTGGGGTGGGCAATGGGGTTGCGGGGTGGTACTGGCCCTGGCTCTCCCTCTGACCTCCCCTCCTGTTTCTCCCTCCCTCCTCCCCGTTCTTCCTGTGTCATCATCACAGGACTCTTGGCTGGTTCTCTAACACACCAAGCAAGCTCACACTTTACAGCCTTTGCACTCAGTTTTCTCTTCCTGGGAGACTATGGCTCAAATAGCCATACATCTGGCTCCTTTGCTTCCTGTAGGTCTCTGCTCAGGTATCATCATCAGTAGTGCCTCCCAGACCACCCTGTGTAAATAACCCAGCTCCCTGTTTCTTCCCCCTGCTGCACACCCAGCCTCCTTTCCTTGCCTCATTTTCTTCTGTAGCACTTACGACATCATATGAGGGGAGACCCTCCCCAAAATGGAATTATGTTGTGGAGGGTGAGCCCCTTGTAGTACAGGCTTCCCCTGCTAGATGAGTGTTCTAGGATCCCATCTATATCACCGTACCAGCCTGTAGAGAGGCTGTGTTTGGCTTCAGCAAATTTTTTTTTTTGAAGATTCTTTTGATGCATGTGCCCATTTCATGACGGGTGATTTCTGAGCTCACCTGCCCACACTGCGCTGCATGGTCAGCAGTTTTTGACCAAAAACGGCATTACCCCAATGCCCCACCCTCCCTGTTTACCCAGTCTCTCCCTGAACGACATTATTTTTGTTTTCCCAACAAAATAAGTCCTCAAAGGGAAATGTTTTGCTGATATGGAAGATGTGAAACAAAAAATGGCAGAAGCCCTAAAAGGCATCAAAATCCATGAGTTCAGAAACTATTTTGAGCAGTGGAAAAAGCATCTCGATAGGTGTATTACATCAAATGGAGAGTACTTTGAAGGTAACTGAAGTTTAAACGTATACGAATAAATACACAATGCTTTATAAATAAATTCCAGGGGGGTTGCATCTCCCCCCTTGTACATACTGTTGCCTTGTTTATCGTCTCTCTCCACTGTAGAATAGAAGCGCCTAGCCGAGAGGACCTCCATCTGTTAGCTCACTGCTGTGACTCCACTGCTTAGAACGGCGTCTGGAGTTTACGCCTGCAGGCAGGTGTCGAATGAATAATGAATCCAAAGTAGCTGTGCCCTAACTATGTGTATTACAGGAGTCCACGTTCACTAAGTTCTAGTTGTGTTCAAATCACACACACAGCAAAGCAAGTTTCACAAGTATTCTGTTCACATACAACTGTGTATTTTAATAAGTGCTATGTACATTTTGGAGGCATTTTACCTTTTATAGGGTAGCATGCAAGTAGTTTGGTTTAACTAATTAATGACAGATTCTTGTTTTTGAGAATGAATGGTATTGTTTCTGAAGTATAATACATTTTGTTTATTTACTCAGATGGAGAGCATCTCAGCTCATCAAAAGCATACCTGCATCAGACCTGCCCCAGGTCAGGGCGAAGGTTGCGGCCATGGAAATGTTGAAGGGTCAAAGGGCTGACCTTGGGCTCCAGAGGGCCTGGGAGGGCAACTACCTTGCTTCGGTAAGTCCAGAAAAGACGAGTGGAATCACTGCACTCCCTTAACAAACAAAGAAAAGAATTTTTCTCCAAGAATTTCTAGAAAGACTGACCCTTCAGAAACCAAATGTCTATAAGTGATACTAAATTAAAAGATTTTATTGCTTCTCAGTGTACAATATTTGATGTTTCCCCCACTTTAAAAAGGGTGCTCTGTCGTCTGTCTGTATTAGGTATACTGTCGAACCTGGCTTTGACCATTTAAACCTTCCTTTGCATAATTCAGCAACTATTTTTAACTATCACCTTTATATCACTTATTCCCAAAGGTGTATTTCATTCTCTCTTCCATTCCTTACTTTAAAATGTCTCGCTCTGGCTGGTATAGCTCAATGGATTGAGTGCAGGCCTGTGAACCAAAGGATCGTGGTTCGATTCCCAGTCAGGGCACATGCCTGGGTTGCAGGCCAGTTCCCAGCAGGGGACGCACAAGAGGCAACCATACATTGATACTTCTCTCTCTTTCTCTCCCTTTCTCCTTCCCTTCCCCTCTAAAGATAAATAAATAAAATGTTTAAAATGTCTCTAGGACCTTTGGTGTTAAAACAACTTTTTAGTAGTGTGCCATCTGGGATGGGGAGATAAAAAGTATGTGTGGGAATCTTCATGAGCATGGTCATAAAGCAGCACACTAAAAGCTTACCTTTCCGTCCAAAATGCTCAGCATAGGCACTTTATCATGTTTCCCTTTTCTTTCAGAAGCCAGATACACCTCAGACCTCAGGCACTTTTGTCCCCGTTGCAAATGAACTGAAACGGAAGGACAAATACATGAACGTCCTCTTTTCCTGTCATGTCCGTAAGGTAAGGTGATCTTGAACCAGATCTTTGGAAAGAAGAGGCTGATTCAGATGAAAGTTACTTAGAAATGACTTCAATAAAACATAGCAGTAGGTACATAATTAGCTACGTTATCAGTGAGCTATACATGTCAATGAGGAGGCATTGATGGAACGTCTGAGATGGCTCCAGTTTTAGAGATAGGCTGTAAAGCCTTCGTAAGGGAAGTAGATAGTTTTGATATCCATTTTTAAAAACGGGGGAGCGGGGATCCTCCCTGAGATCAAGGATTTTCAGTGTGTATATCTTTCATAGCACGTATTGGTCTGCATTACTTGTATATGGTGGTTATTGAGGACTTTTTATACGTGTTTTGTTACTATTTTAAATAGGGGAAGAAGGAGGAAGAACATAGTTTGGAAAAGAGAGAAGGACATGGTGATATTTGGAAGGGAGAGGAAAGGGTTATATGCTGTGCATATGTTTGCTTTTCTGAAGCAGGATGTGTTTCATTATTTACCTGGAGACAGCAGCAGCTGGGCAAGGGGAACAGGTGCAAGTTGGAAAGTGGAAGGCAAGGGACATAGCTGGTTGTTTAAAACCTAAGATACTTGTTTAGAAAAGTAGAGAGACAGGAAATTATAAGGGCATTTTGTAAAACTGTGCAAATAAATTTCAAAATAGTAAATGCATGAATTTAAAAAAAATATTGCCTAGAATGACCGCAGAAGAGATATTGATATAAATACACCAATATCCAAAAGCAGAATTAAGAAAATATTCAAAGCGCAGGCCTGTGAACCAAAGGATCACGGTTCAATTCCCAGTCAGGGCACATGCCTGGGTTGCAGGCCAGTTCCCAGCAGGGGACGTACAAGAGGCAACCACACATTGATATTTCTCTCCTTCTCTCCTTCCCTTCTCCTCTAAAGATAAAATAAATAAAATCTTTAAAAATAAGAAAATATTCAAAAGTTACCCCACAACAAAGGTCCAGGTTTAGGTGATTTTAGAAGTGTTTTGTTTCAAATTTTCAAAAAATACACAGTTTTATTCAGATCAAAATAATGAAATATTATTTTTCAGGTATAAGTTTGGCAAACTTTAAAATGCTGATAACAGCTAGTGTTTGAGAGTTTAGGGGAACAGTATTGGTAGGTCATAAAAGAGGCCTCGATAAATTTAAAAGGATTGAAATCATACAGAGTTAGTTCTCTGACCATAATGAAGTGAAATTAGGAACGAATAACAGCAGCAACTAAGGTTATGCAAAACTAGGTGGGAATTAAATGGTATACTCCTGAATAACCAACAGTCAAACAAAAAATCGCAGGAAAATCAAAACACATGGAAAAGAAGACACAACATACCAAAACTTATGGGATGCAGCTAAAGCCATCTTAGAGGGAAATGTAATGCCTACAATAGAAAAGATGAAAGATCTCATGTCAATAATCTGCTATGTTAAGACACTGGTTTAAAAAAAAAGCAAACTAACCCAAAGCAAACAGGAGAAGGAAATAATATTAGAGCAGAAATCAATAAGATAGTATAAAAATAATAGGAAAAAAGCAACAAATCCAAAAATTGGCTTAAAGATTAACAAAATTGACAGATCTTTAGTCCGACTGACCAAATACTATAATAAAAGAAAGAGATTAAACTTTATTCATGCGGTTCAAAAAAAAAACATAACTATTAGTGTTCAGACATTCTAAGGAAGAAGAGATTATCAATGTAATATAAACTTTTTAACTAAATAGAAAGCTGTTGGCTTTAAACTTAGAATGAAATACCCTATTTTGTTGTGCATAATGCACATTTTTCTGCCCAAATTTTTGAGGGAACAATAAGGATGTGCATTATACATATGTATAATGATCACACACCACGGGTATAATCCTGTATAACGTGCACAAACCATAGGTGTGCATTATACATGGCAAAATACAGTACATGTCATCAAGGAAAACCTGCTGGCAGTATCTCAGAGTGGTTGCAAAGTCCTGAGTCTAATTCTGAAGTCCTAAATTCAGAAACTCTAGTTTATAAGTATACCTTGAGTTGATCAGCCAATCAGGAAATGACTTTTGCTAACCAGATTCACAGAACCACAAAGGGATCTACTATTTCATCTATTTTAGTGAGTCCTCATTTCTACTATCTAGGATACTTCCTTTTTAGAATCAAGATACCTGGAAAGTCAAATTATTAACCAGAACAATTGATCAAAGACAGTTGGATGATTTTTGACAATCATCCTCCACTACGGAAAAGCCTGGTGTCTCTGATTCCCGTAATGACAATTTAATGTCTGACAGCATGTCTCTCCCTGGGTCCTGCTGGATAAAAACTGAAAAATTCCTTGTCATGCTCCTGTATTTTAAGTTCAGTGCAAAATAATATTTCTCCACTTTAGAATCTTGTCCTCTTTAGAATCTTTTTCACCCCAAGGACGTACCAAGATAAACGACGCCATTTCAATAAAGCCCTCTTCTTTATGCTTTCATTCTTTATGAAGCAGCCACTTTCTGTTAACTACAGTCATAAACGTAGGAGACTTCTACACATAGCTGCTGTCACTCCTGTGCTTTCCCCTGGTCTCGTTCTCCAGGGGAACTTCCTCTCTGGCCCCCTGTGGTGCTGACTAAACCTATAAACATCATTAGAAGTGTTTGGGCAAAAGCAAGATCATAGGGATTTTTTTTCTCTAGCTGAGGATTTTTGCTTAAGAAATAGAAGAAATAAGATGAGATCTTATCTAATGGTCTGTAATCCAGTTTTTCTTTTACTTCATGAATTTAAATGGAAGAAAATTAGTGCCCCTATGCCATAATTATTTTAATTTAGTATGAATTTACAGATTTACATGTGTATGAAAAGTTTTTCTTTCCACTTTGGTTGAGCTAAGTCATATGACTTGGAGCTTTCACTTGGTTACAGATGTCCTTCCCACTCACTTGGTCATGTTTTAAGGATGATTTGAGTTGCTAACACAGAAGCTAAAGATTCGTGACCTGTTCTCTTTAGAAATTACATTTTTGCATACAGAAGGAATGTAAAACACAGTTTCAATAAGATTGCTGCTTTAAGGTTTTTGTTGGTTTCCAGATCAACTCATGGACCTGTCATAAAAAGGACAATGCTCTCCACTTTACCACTGTGGCCTATTGTTTTCAGCTCTTGTGTGACCTTGTGAAATTATGCAAAAATGTTGTTTTTTCATATTTTTGCAACATACTCATATTTTTCAATATGAATTCACAAAAGATGAGGAACACTGCTTTTGCTTATTATTCAGCTTTCACCTTATATGTTCTCTGTTCTCCATATTCTAAGATGGATACAAATGATGATTAATGTCCTCCCGCATGGGTTTCACAAACCAGTGTTCTGTTGAATTTGAATGTGTTTTCGGAAAGGGGGCCCTAATTCATTGTTTTTGGGAAATGCTGAATTAAACCATTGAACGTGCTCTTTGAGTGCAGCATTCTCAGAGTCTTTAATGTATTCGTGAGTTATGAATATCCCAGGGAAGGCTGTGGTTTGCATTGTTCCTCAAACCAGCTTGACTTGGAGCCCTTTCTTGCACAAAGTATCATGTAAGCCTAGTGTTGTGCTAATAAACAACTTAGAAAATGCTGATGTAGATGCTCCACCATCACTTATTTCAAGTCTTCTAACAAGTGCCAGTTCAATTCTGTGGCAAAAACTTACCATATGACATGAATAGTTACTACCAAGACTAGTTATTATTTCACCATGTCAACTCTATTTTGTTCTTAATTACAGATACCATTGTTGTGAAGACAAAAAGTATATTTTGGTTATGAGGAAATGTTTAGAGAATGGACTGATTTCTAAAACGATGAGGCAAGAGGGAGAAGACTGAATAAAATTCAAACTAAAATTTGAATTTTAGTTTGCTGTATTCTACCTATAACAATATATCTTCAATGTCCCATCCTACCTGTCCTAATTTATTTACTTAGGTGTATATCCTGCCAATGCTAACAACATTTTCAAATTAATCTCTAACTTCTTTGTTTGCATCTTGAAAATCAGATCTTGAAAGCAGGGATGGAGACTTTATATATCACAGCGACGCCTTCTATTCTACTTAGTTGAGAGGTTTGGGTGGATTCTTTATTGTTTTGTTTTGCTTTCCTTCTCATCACTGAGAAACCTGACCTTGGAGTTCCTCAGGAATTTTTAGTGCTCAGTGCCCTGACGTAAATGTTACACAAATCTATAACATTGAAATATGCTAATCAGCAAGTAGTTAACTATGAATTTATAAAATGTTTCTTCATTAATTCTGTTAGAAAAAAGATTTGCCTACAAATGTGAGCATTTTCTGACCCCCCTAATAAAGTAGCACTCTACAGAATCACACACGTATGCATTTTCTCCCAATCCTATTGTCTAGTTTTATTTTCTTTATATTTGTAAGAAATGATTTTTACTTGAAAGCTTCTTATCTGTCTCAACTCCATCCATTACTATTCTCAGATTCTTACTTTAACCAAAGGCTTTTTATATCATTCCTTTGTATATCATCAGCAACTTCTAAAGTGCCTGGAAATGCACGTGGTAAATTTGGGAGAAGGAAACGTTTATCAAATTACTTAGTGCGAGTAAATGTTTACCACTATATATTTTTTAATTAATAGGAGTCATGTGCTAGATTAACAAATGTAGAAAAAATAAATTCAATCCCATTTGTAGATTTCTGATGATAGGAAAACACTTTTCTCAATGAAATGGTAGGTCTAGAGATTTTATAAGGGTAGCTGTTGCCTAGTAATAGAGCATCACAAATACAGGCACGAGTACGTTTCTCCAGGTCAGCTTTGGTCAGGGCAGTTCATCCAGCCTGTCAGTGCGCTGCGTGCAGACTCGTAGTGACAGCCAGTCGTGAAATTTCAACTCTGAAAAGAAAAATTAAATCATCTCATGGTGAAGACACTTTATAAGAAAAACCAATATACAAATAAATCTCAACAATTCCAACCAGGAGCATAAATAATTCCAAATCAACAATCCATGAGCTTGTATAGTAATGCTAATATTAGAGAGTTTTTTTATTAAAGTGATAGCTTACTCACAAAGGAGCTTGCATCCTCAGATATAAAAGAGCAAGAAGCCCACAGTTCCTTTTTCTTCAGTGCAGAAATGAAGTTTTTCCAGGACCAAACTGGGCAATGGGGACTTAAGCTGTTGAGCAACTGTGCTTTTATTTGCCATTGGGGAATTTTTTCTGAACATTACGCACCCTCCCCAGTGTGCTGCAGCCGTCTCCCTGTTTTCCCATCTGACGGTTCCCAATCTCAACACTGGTTGGCTCATGTGGAGAAGAGTTCTTGAAATTATCCTGTGGGATTTAAAGTACTCTCAAAACCAACTGCTCAGCAAGGATGATGTAGTAAATGCTCTGTAGGTTGCCCACTTCTGTGTTGGGGGCTGTGAGGTACAAGGTCAGAGATACCATATGATCATGACCTTCAAGGAGCTTATTGTTCATGAAATAATAGGGCAATAAATAAAAATCTGTCATGGATATTTGAGATTCTGCATTGTTTTTGTCCTGTGTATTTGTATCAAGGTATGTAATTGATAACAGGTAATACACATTATCAGAAGTATACATTCAGTGAGTTTTGAGAAGTACATATACCCTGTAAATTACAACCCTATCAAGATACAGAATGTTCCCATCACCCCAGAAAGCCGCCTCATGCCCCTTTCCTGCTGTGTGCCACCCCCACCAAAGGCAATCATTTTTCTGGTTTCCTTTACCACACAGAGTTTTGCTTTTTCTTGACCTTGATTAAAAAAGGAATCATACTGTTTTATGTAAAGTTTTTACCTTGTTGTAAAGTGAAGTCGTCAGTCTTTTTTATAACTATTTTGATAACTTATTCGTAACTATTTTATAAGGAAAGCTGCTTTTTTGATATACTTCAAATTTAAAACAATCTGTATCTTTTATATTGACTGAATTAGAACTGTATTAGCGAGGTTATAGTCATTAGATTAATTATCACAAGATTAATAAGTAAATCCAACCTCTTGCCAAACATAGCTTTAACTGTAAGTTAAAAAACCCAGTGTTCTGCCCTGGCCAGGTGGCTCAACTGGGAAGCAGACGATTGATGTCTCTCACATCAGTGTTTCTTTCTCTCTCTCTCTCCCCCCACCTTCCTTTCTGTCTAAAATCAATAAACACATCCTTGAGTGAGGATTTTTAAAAATAAATAAATAATAAAACAGTGTTCTACACAAACTGTTTTAACAAGTATATTTTTATAACTAGCATCCATAGTCTAACAATTATAAGTCAACTGCCCTTGAAATTATTCAAGCTTTTGAATTATTAAGTGAAAAATTTGCACGTTTAGTGGAGACATAGAGAGTAACTCGACTTCATGAGGAGACGCAGACTAAGGGCAGATGCAACTTGACTGTCTTGCTGTGTAGAAGCATCCCCCAACCTTCTTTCCTATCTTTCTGTCCAAACAACAAGTAATGAGATGGTGTGTCCAGTGTTTTGCATTAGCAAACCGCTTACACCAGTTGGTTTCAATGTTATTTTTTTATTTCATTCTTAATTCCACATATATTCTGTATATTTATTCTACAACTATGAAATACAAGTTCATAGAAAACAGTGATCATTTTTTACTCTAATAGGTTTTATAATGGAATGAGTTGGGTTTCCAGTACCACAGTCAATTTTGAACATCTTTTTTACCCCAAAAAGAAATCCCACACTCCTTAGCTGTCTTTTGTCCAAACCTCTCATCTTCCCCAACCCTGCATAACCACTAATCTACATTCTGTTTCTGTACATTGGCTTATCCTGGACAGTTCATAAAAATGGCATGATACAACTTGTGTAACTGGCTTATTTTGCTTAATGTGTTTATGCATTAAGGTTCATGCATGTGATAGCATGTTCATTTTTTATTGCCAATTTAGATCCCATTTTAAGGACAGATCACATTTTATTTACCCATTCATCAGTTGACATTTGGGTTGTTTCTGCTTTTTTCAGTTACCATGATTAATGCTGCTGTGAATGTTAGGCACAAGTGTCTGTGTGATTATATATACTTGGGAGTGGAACTTCTGGGTCGCATAGCTGTGTTTATCTGGTTGAGGAACTGCCAGGCTGTTTTCCAAAGCAACTGCATCATTTTATACTGCCGCCAGAGGCAACAAGGGCTCCAATTTTCTGCATCCTGGCCATCGTGTATTGTTATCTGTCCTTTCTGTGATTGTCATCCTGATGGATGCAAAGTGGTGTCTCACTCTCACTGTGGTTCCGATCTGCAGCTCCCTGGTGGCCGATAGTGACGAGCACATGTTTGTGTGCTTATCGGCTGTCTGTATATTTTCTCTGCAGAAATGTTTACTTAGGCTCTTAACCCATTTTTAATGGGGCTTTTGTCCTTTTGTCACTGAGTTATACATTCTAGATACAATTATATTCTGTGTATGTTTTACATACAAGCCCCCTATTGGACATATGATTTGTAAAACTTTTCTCCTATTTGGTGGGTTATCTTTTTCTTTGTAGTGTCTGGGTTACATGTTTTCAGTCTTTTCACTATTTGTGTTTTTCTTGTTTTCCCTGTTTAATTGTAAAATTCTGCAAATCTGGAGATAGTTACTCCTTTTAGATCTCTGTTGCATCCAGCAGAGTGGCTGTGAGTGAAACCCACCTATTATAGAACACGTCTCCAGTCAGCCACCTCTGCCCCTAGGTGTTCTGCTGGCAGATAATTTGGCTTGTTCTTCCTGAGATGATAGTTATTGGTTGGTTTTCTTACAGGTCAATCGATTTAGTAAGGTAGAAGACCGAGCAATTTTTGTCACTGATCGTCACCTGTATAAAATGGACCCCACCAAGCAGTACAAGGTGATGAAGACTATTCCTCTCTACAATGTAAGTACTCTGCTTTCTCTGAGCGAGGGATTGTTATTAACCTGGTGTTCATGAACCACTTGTGGGCTGATAGTCTGATCACTAAAACCTTTGGGGCTTCAGGATGCCCATGAATTCTTGAAATTTTATGCCAATTTTATGTTTATACAAATGTACAGTTTTCTGCAAGGAGTATCCAAAGCTTCCAATAGATTAATGAAGGCATTTTTTTAAGGGGTAAAGATTTCGTTCTGTGTCATCTTTCTCTATTCCTCATTCTATTCACTGCTTACCTGTTGTTATACATCATGTATTTTCTTATTTTCTTTTTTTTAGTTTGTATTATTTTTTAGCTTTAATTTTTTTATTCTTGTATTATTGTTTATTTATTTTAATTATATTTTATTGATTATGCTATTACAGTTGTCCCATTTCTCCCCCATCACTCCCCTCCACCCTTCACACCCCTTCCCACCCACATTCCCCCTTTAGTTTATGTCCATGTTTCATAAGTTCTTTAGCTTCTAATTTTCCCACACTATTCTTGCCCTCCCCCTGTCTGTTTTCTACCCACCGTCCATGCTACTTATTCTCTGTACCTTTTCTCCCTCTCTCCTCCTCCCACTCCCCTGTTGCTAACCCTCCATGTGATCTCCATTTCTGTGTTCCTGCTCCTGGTCTAGCTGTTTGCTTAGTTTGCTTTTGTTTTAGGCGTGGTTGTTAATATCTGTGAGTTTGCTGTCTTTCTGCTGTCCTATTTTTTATCTTCTTTTTCATAGGAAAGTCCCTTTAACATTTCATATAATGAGGGCTTGGTGATGATGAACTCCTTTAACTTGACCTTATCTGAGAAGCGCTTTATCTTCCCTTCCATTCTAAATGAAAGCTTTGCTGCATAGAGCAACCTTGGATGTAGGTCCTTGCCTTTCATGACTTGGAATCCTTCTTTCCAGCCCCTTCTTGCCTGGAAGGTCTCTTTTGAGAAATCAGCTGACAGTCTGATGGGAACTCCTTTGTAGGTAACTGTCCCCTTATCCTTTGCTGCTTCTAGAATTCTCTCCTTCATTTTAATCTTGTCTTATGTAATTATGATGTGCCTTGGTGTGTTCCCCCTGGGGTCCAACTTCTTTGGGACTCTCTGAGTTTCCTGGACTTCCTGGAAGTCTATTTCCTTTTCCAGATTGGGGAAGTTCTCCTTTATTAGTTGTGCAAATAAGTTTTCCACTTGTTGCTCTTCCTCTTCCCCTTCTGGTAGCCCTATAATTCAGATGTTGGGACATTTCAAGATGTCCTGGAGGTTGCTAAGCCTCTCCTCATTTTTCTTGAATTCTTGTTTCTTCCTTGTTTTCTGTTTGTTTGTTTCTTCCTTCTGGTCCACTCCATTGACTTGAGTCCCAGTTTTCCTCCCATCACTATTGGTTCCTTGTACGTTTTTCTTCATTTCACTTATTGCCTCCATTTGTTCATCTAATTTGCGACCAAAATCAACCAATTCTGTGAGCTTCCTAATCACCAGAGCTTTGAACTGTGCTTCTGATAGGTTAGCTACCAGTGCTCTGAGCTCTGCATGTGATAGGTTACTCAGATGAATTAGCTCTGGGGCCCCGGTCTGTTCTCCCTTTTGAGCCATCCTTAGTTTTGGTTATTTTGTTTTTGTCTGGTTGCAGCTGTTACATAGTGAGGGGCGGAGCCTTAGGCATTCACCAGGGCGGGGCAGACCAGTCTCTGGGTTGTGATGCAGGATGTGGGGGCGGGGTCTGAGAGGGAACAATGGCACTTGCTCCACGCTCTTTCCTGGATTACAGTCCCTTCAGCCTCTTTCCCCTATCAAATTGGGCCCTTCTGGTGCTGATTTCTTTGTGGGTGGGTCTCCCCAACGACCTCTCCTGTGAGGCTGGGACTCCCTCCCAGCACCTCAGCCCCTACAAGTATTTTCAATGGGTGCTTTTAGGCTTCACTTCCCAGTGCTGGGGGCCTGCATCATGCAGTCTGTATTGCTGCCCGTTTTTGCCTGGTTTTATCTGTGCATGAATGTGTGTCCGTGGTCCGCTGCCTTGTGTGCCCCACTTGGCCTCCTCGTGTTCGGCAACACCGCCCCCTGTGCACCTGGGGTGACAGCACACCCGGCACCACCATCGGCTTATCCTGCCACCATCCGACTCCACTGGCTGCGGACTCCACCCGTTACTGATCTGAGTGAATCGTTGTTGTTGGACTCCCGCACAATTCAATTTTCTCTCTGTCCTGGTTAGGTTTTCTTTTTTTGGGTTCTATATTTTTGTTGTCCTTAATCTTGGTTGTGAGAGAAGGCACAGTGTGTCCAGCTATGCCTCCATCTTGGCTGGAAGTTTTTCTTACTTATTTTCATGAGGCTTGTTCTTTCTCTGTTCCTGATCCTACTCATTGCTTCAAGGTTGTGACATGTAATATATTTTCTTATTTTCATAAGGCTTGTTTTTATATGGAAATAGATCAGGTAGAAAACAGCAGAGAATTGCTGTATGAAAACATTACCTGTCTTTTAAATGTAAATTTTAGGCTGTTTCCAGAAGTTTTTTTCATCAATATGTTTTACCTGTGATCCAAATCCACTCAGTTGTTCACTGTCTCCACAGAGCTTTCAAATTCTGGAATCAATTCCTTATTTGAAATAAAAAGTTTGGTAGGTGTCTTCTTGAATTTCAGTATGAGATTTTTGTTTTGTTTTTTTTTCCTGTTTTATGGGGTCTGCTTTGCAAGTGACAATTTGTTCTGATTCTTCAGAAAGATCCTGCTAGACTACTGGATCTTTTCACGCATGATATGATTTTTCTCTGTCTGCTAGTTCTTAACAAGGGAGGTCTGTGTTTTTTCCAATAATAGAATATAGGAGGAATATTATTAAAGATTGTTTTAAATGCTCTTGGTCTCTGCAAAAGGGAATAGGAAACATTGCTTTGTAGTTTTATTTTGTTAAATCGGGAGTCTTGTTGGTTGTGAGGTACAAAGAAGGCAAATTATTCCTGGCTTTGCTAAATAGTTTAGAACATCACTGTAGGCTCATTGCCCAGATTGTCACCCAGGTTGAAATTTGTCTTCATTATGCATCACACATGCACACTCACACATGCACCTGTACAAACATGCACACATATATGTATGCATGCATGTACATGCACACACACACACAAACCTTCCACGAGAAGGCTAATGGATTGCAGCTAATAAGGAAATACTATCCTAAGACATTCTTGATTGTATATATATTCTTAGCAAAGATTTGTGATCATATATATCAATCACTGCTTAAGCCTAATACCCCTGAAGTCTTAAAACAGGAGGTGAAGGAAAGTAAAGGAAAAAAAACAAACTCTGTCAAAGTCTAGTGAAGCGTGGAACCAAACAAACATCAATTGTGGTATGCATTTTACTTCTTTTCCTTACTTTCTGTTAAGTGGAGATCAATCAGGCACAGGATATAAATTCAATAGTTGAACAACTCTTTGAACTGAAATTATATTCCCAAACGACCTTCCATTTTTGTATTGACTGGTGTGTATTTATATTCATCGTTGCCCTTCACCACATTCTCATTATTGTTCACATTAGCAATAATATTATATAATGTCAAAAATTAATGATGTTTAACAATTGCAGTAAGGGTAGAACAGTGTCAGTAGGATGGATACACACTGTCAAAGGTGCTATCAGTACTCTGCCCACATCCCCTGGATCCCTTATTTTTGTATATATCAGTGTAACTTCCAGCAGCCAACACCTTTGTCAAAAACTGTGCTGCCAGAACACACTTTGCTCCCACACGCAGAGGACTGGAAATGCCCACCCACCCCAGCAACCCAGTGACCAGTGGGTGGGGGGTGAGTGCTTCTAACACCTCACCATTGACCAAGATCATTCTGAAGTGTGTTTATACTATTTCCTAGAGCTTCCCTAAGGAGTAAGCTACAGTTGCCCACAGTGGAAGCTTGCTTAATAATGGGCCCTAGTGGCTGCCTTCCCTTCCCTGAACCACCTCCCAACTTTCTTGCCAGTGTCCCAGCACCTCCCATGTCAGTTCTATGGGCTCATCAGCCTGTGTCCAGGGTGTGCTTCTGAGAGGAACTGACTTCAGTTTAGTGGCTTCCTCTTAGGAGGGAACAAGTTGAATGGGATGGGCAATGTCCAACTGGGTCAGTAAAAATGTTTTAAAATCTGGAGCAAATATGGCAAAATACTAAGTCTGAATAATACGGACATATTTATTTTATTCTTTTACACTTCTTTGTATGTTTAAAATGTTTTGCAATTAAAAACAGTTTAATACAAGGAACCTTTAAAAATGATAATGCTGATAATAGTGATGGGGAGGTTGGGAAGGAATGAAGGAGAATGATTTCCATTTTAACCATGTTGAGTTTTAGGTACTGGTGAAACTTGTAAGTATACATCTCATAGATAGTTGGAGGTCTAATATTATAGGGAGGGAAAGAATCCAGCACTTATGATAAAATTTAAGAGTAGAGCCATATATAACTGGAGGCTGAATTATGAGTCTAGAGGGAGAAAGGGGACAGATTATTCAAGAACATCCATCCATTAAATGGTGGGGAAAAGAAAATCACTGATGGAAATGGCATAAAATGGAAATCTCTTTATGGTCCTCCATTTTCTCAATTCCCTTTTAATGTACTAAATGAAACCTAATTTTTCTATGATTCTATCAGGTGATGAATTATTCTAGGAAAGAAAGGAACTATGAAAACACCATTTTTCAGAATCAGATTGGAAAGTTTTCAGAAAGATGAGAAATCAATAAAAACACATAGCTGAGTGTGCCACACTTCTCCTCTCACTCTCAACTTTTCATTTCTCCGTGTGCTCTGGCTCCAGGGAACAGATTGTGACCACACACTATCTTCAGTAACATTTTGCTTTGTCTTGAATGAGGATACACGTGGACATAGGGAGAAGAGTCTGACGGAAATCCGGGACACACTATCATTCATTCAGGTTGCAAAGCAGCTCTAAGGAACCGTGTCACCCTATGGCCCCTCAGCAGTGTGGATGCTCCTTAGCTAGTCCAAGTTCCTGCCATTCTCTCAGTCTCTGCTTCTCTTCATGCATCTTTTTACTATCAGTTACTTCTTCTGCAGCAAGGACCCGCACTAGGCTCAGGTCTAAACCAGCCAACCCAGCAAACCATTAGAGTTTCATCCTACACTAATGTGTTGAACACTGTGTCTCAGATGAGGCCTCACCATGGCAACCAATGTCACATGACCCAAACTGGTATTTTTGTTCCTTGTCAAGTGCTTGCAAATCTGTGCATAGTCTTTCCTGACTTTTGCTAGTATAACATGGATAATTATTAGAATTCATTTTGGGTATAGTTGATCTCTTCCCTCTACAATTTTTGACAGTTGCCCTGAGGCCTAAGTCACATTTGGACCATGGTCATAAATCATGCTGAATATTGAGGTGGGTCATTAGGTTTTCCCAGTAGGAAAGGAGTGCTTCAAGTGGGCCCGCTTCACTAGGCGTCCTTGAGCGCTTGGACTCTTCCCCCTCCTCCCCATTCCAATGGCCAGGATCCCAGTCTTTGTCAAACAGGACTTAACTTGTGCCACATGTAACCTATGGTACATGTATGTGTGTGCATGTATGTGTGTGTTCCATGGGGGGAATCCATAAACTTTATTCATTGTTTGCGAGATGATCTGTTTCATACATATTTTCAATATAACACCACCGCACAAAGCTATTATCATACAGTCAACGTTCTACTACACTGGCTTCATCCCTCAGTTATTTTTTCAGTGGGAGAATTCATCAGATTATCTGTTGTGTTGTTCTGGCCAGTTTCTGTTAATTTAAAAGGAAAACACATTGCAGAATTTAAAAGAAAATTTAAAGAGAACTAAAATTAAAATTTAAAGAAGGAAAAACTCGAAGTTAACTATTTTTTATCGTATGATTTAGACCTCCCCTCCCTCTTCTTGACCCGTTGTTCGCTCTCACCGTAATTCTACCCAGTCAGAGCGATAGTGTTCGTGCCTCATGTCCGTAAACACAGCAGTCCTGGTTCTGTTTCCCTCGGGAATGAGCGCCTCAGCTAGAGCATCTTTGCTGTTGTCATCATTTTTTTAGTGGTGGTATCCCATTGGAATGGTGATTTTCAAACTTTTTTCATGAGGCTTGGGGTAATTTAAGTAAAACTGAGATCATTGGATTGGCAGACCCTTGGAATCTTTTACTGACCTGTGGGACACCCCTACTGCGAGTTCATTCATGTCACAGCAAATGTCTTAACTTTTTTATTGATGTATGCCTTACATGCAGAAAAGGGCGCAGATCTTAAGTGTATAGCTTGGCAAATTGCCACAAAGTGAATTCACCTTTGTAACCATCACCAAAGTCAAGAGATAGGCCATTAGTAGGACTCCCAGAAACCCCCTTGTATTCCCTCCCTGTTACCACCTCTTCCTTCATTTTCAGGGGCATAATCCTGCTCATTTGGAAATGAATGCAAGTTAAATCAAATATTATATATTCCTTTTTTCTTCTTTCACCATTATGAGATTTATCCATGTTATTCCATTTTTAGTGCTGTGTGGTATTTCCTTGTGAAAATATAGCACAGTTTGTTTATTCATTCATGTGTTGATGAATATTTGAGATTCTTTTTGTCCTTCTTATGCACATCTTTTGGTGTTGTATGCATACATTTTTGTGGGACAAATACCCAGAAGTGAAATAGCTGTTTGACATTCATAAATAATTCCTGTTTTCCAGGGTAGTTGTAATGGTTTACACCCCCAGCAATGCATGAAAGTTATAGTTGCTCCGTTTCTTGTCCAATATTAGGTACTGATGGTCTTTTAAATTTTAGCTATTCTGGTAGATATGTGGTAGTTATGCATTGTGGATTTTTTCCCCAGTTTTGTTGAGATATAATTAACATATAACATTCTTAAAGTTGAAGGTATATGATGCATTGATTTGTTACATATATATTACAAAATGATCACCTGTATAGCATTAGGTAACACTTCCATCACATCACATAATTACTGTTCCTTTTTTGTGGTGAGAACATTTCAGATCTACTCATTTAGCAACTTTCAAGTATATAATACAGTGTTGTTATTAGCTTTAGTCACCAAGCCATACAATAGATCCTCAGAACTTCTTTATCTTATAACTGGACATTTGTTCCCTTATCCAACATCTCCCCATTTTCCCCAGCCCCACACTCTTGACAACCACCACTCTCTGTTTCTGAGGGAAGCTGTTTCAGAAGTCACATGTAAGTGATATCATGGTGTTTGTCTTTGACTCACCTCACTTAGCATAATGCCTTCAAGGTCCATCCACGTTGTTGTAAATGGCAAGATTTCCTATTTTTTCTCACAGGTTAATAGTCTCTCATTATCCTTACATACCATGTCTTTATACATCTATCTGTTGACAGATACACATTATGGTTTTATTTGCATTCCCTAAATTACTAATACTTTTTGTGTGTTTATTGGTCATTGGGATGCCTTTTTGTGAAGTGCCAATTTGACTCTCTTGCCTTTTTTTTCTTTTGGGTTTTCTTTTTGTTGTCGATTTCTAGGTGTTCTTTTTATGTTCCACATATGTGCCTGTTGTCAGTTACATGTGTTGTTGCTATTTTCTTTGACTCTGTGATTTGCCTTTTCATTCTTTCAGTGATGTCTTAGAACATAGTGTTCCTGTTATTGTTTACCTGATCAGTTTTTTCCTTTAAGATTGATCTTTTTATTTTTGTTTAAGAAATCATTCCCTATCCCAAGATTGTGAAGGTAGTCTCCTCTGTTATATCCTGTACACATTATTGCTTTGCATTTCACATGGACATCTGCAATCCACCTAGAATTGATTTCCATGCCTGCATGAAGCTGCTGCCCCAGGTTCAGTTTTTCCCCATCTGGACAGACACTGGGTCCAGCACTGTCTACTGAGAAGATCATCTTTCCCCACTGCCCATAAGTGCTGTATCAGTCATAAATAACTGTGTCCATGCAGCTCTTTCCAGTTTCTCTGCTCTGTTCTGTTGATCTGTTGGCTATCCTTGTGCCAATTATTGTTTTAATTACTATTGGGCAAAGATTTTATTAATTTCTAAAATTAATAAATGTTTAAAGCCCCTCCCTTCAATTTCATCTCCTTCCCAACATAATGTTCTCATTAGCCACATCCATGTGAAGAGAAAGAGAGGTGAGGATGGCTGTAAAGCAGATCTTACCGGAAAGAATAACTTACTGCGTACCCATTTTCTTTGTCAAAGTCAAATGCGTTTAGGAGTCAGACAAGTCCCTAAATGAATGAAGCCCATATCTTGTCATGGGGCAGCCTCTGCTCAACTATCACCACTTGTGGTCACTGCTGAGTCCAGCATGCCAAATCTTTGGATTCACCTAGAAAAAGCTGAAGTCTGTATCTTATGTAAAAATCTTCTGATTGTTAAATGCCAGGCAAGCCAAATAAAAGCGGCTGTAGGCCGCTTCCAGCCCACAGGCCACCAGTTTGCTACTCCTATTTTTAAAGGTCTCTACTTGTCATTTTTGATTCTACGTGAGCTATAACCGTACTCCTCAGTCTCCTCCATGCCAAACATTAAAAATTCTAAAATCTATGATATGTTTTATTCTAGATCTTACGTAGTAGAAGCAGACACCAACTATTTCTCACTTAAGAACAACTAACTGGGTAGGAGCTATGGAAGAATATGTTTTCTGCTTCAGTTAGCAAGGAAGGAAGGGAACAAAGGAAATCTTCGATAGAGGTATCTTTCCTGCCTTGAGAACTTTCTACCTTTCAGAGTTCACTGTTACTTCTTTGTCTCTGACTTTTTATTATAATATTTCCATATGTTCAGAGAAATTGAAAGAATTGGACAGGAACCCCCCACCAATGCCCTCTACCTGCATCCAGTAAGTGTTTCTTCTTTCGCCATACTTGTTTGCTCTCTCTCATGACACTTCACCACTGATATGCTCCTGTGTGCATTCTCCTTCATAACCACAGTACTTTCTTCGTGTCTAAAAAATTAATATTTCTAAAATATTTCATATCCAGCACATACTCAAATTTCCTCCATTGTTCAAAGCATATCTTGTATATACCTATTTTTTTAAATCCAAATGTTTCTAGTCTACTCCATTTTATATCCCCTCCAGTATAGGAGTACTGGTTTCTTCACATCCTCACCAGCACTTGATGTGCATGACATTGACCTTTTAAAGAGTCCAGGACTAAGTCTTGTCTGGATTTGCCTGATTGTTTTCTGATAGTTCATTTAATTGACTCTCCTAGTCCCTGTACTTCCTATAAACTGCAAGTTAAATCAGATGTTCATTTTATTTGAATATGCACTTTCACATCCTTAGCATTATACCTTGCATGTCAACAAAAATGGCACATACACAGCTAATTCTGCCTTGTGGGTCATCTTTAGAAAATTTCATTGTAGATAAGCTGTTATTATGTTGGCCCCCACTGTAGCCTAAATTTCCTACAGCTTGTAGAATAGACCCCCTGTGTTTCCTTGTGAACAACTAGATAAATATGTAGATTAAAAAATTAAGATAAATATCACCATCAAACATTACCAGTTCATACGTCGCCTATCACTAACAGTACCTGTTATTTTTTATTTCTTTTTTCAATCTCTTTTCATACCCAGTATTTTCCAATACTTTGCTCTTAACTTAACACTTTTTTAAATATATTTTATTGATTATGCTATTACAGTTGTCCCATTTCCCCCCTTCATTCCCCTCCACCCTGCATACCCTCTCCCACCCATATCACCCCCCTTTAGTTCATGTCCATGTGTCATAAGTTCTTTAGCTTCTACATTTCCCACACTATTCTTGCCCTCCCCCTGTCTATTTTCTACCCACCATCTATGCTACTTATTCTCTGTACCTTTTCCCCCTCTCTCCCCCTCCCACTCCCCTGTTGCTAACCCTCCATGTGATCTCCATTTCTGTGGTTCTGTTCCTGTTCTAGTGTTTGCTTAGTTTGCTTTTGTTTTTGTTTTAGGTGTGGTTGTTAATAATTGTGAGTTTGCTGTATTTTACTATACATGTTTTTTATCTTCTTTTTCTTAGATAAGTCCCTTTAACATTTCATATAATAAGGGCTTGGTGATGATGAACTCCTTTAACTTGACCTTATCTGGGAAGTACTTTATCTGCCCTTCCATTCTAAATGAAAGCTTTGCTGGAGAGAGCAATCTTGGATGTAGATCCTTGCCTTTCATGACTTGGAATCCTTCTTTCCAGCCCCTTCTTGCCTGTAAGGTCTCTTTTGAGAAATCAGCTTGACAGTCTGGTGGGAACTCCTTTGTAAGTAACTGTCTCCTTATCTCTTGCTGCTTCTAGGATTCTCTCCTTCATTTTAATCTTGGCTAATGGAATTATGATGTGCCTTGGTGTGTTCCCCCTGGGGTCCAACTTCTTTGGGACTCTCTGAGCTTCCTGGACTTCCTGGAAGTCTATTTCCTTTGCGAGATTGGGGAAGTTCTCCTTTATTACTTGTTCAAATAAGTTTTCCACTTGTTGCTCTTCCTCTTCCCCTTCTGGTACCCCTATAATTTGGATGTTGGAACATTTAAAGATGTCCTGGAGGTTCCTAAGCCTCTCCTCATTTTTTTGAATTCTTGTTTCTTCATTCTTTTCTGTTTGTTTGGTTGTTTCTTTCTTCCTTCTGGTCCACTCCATTGATTTGAGTCCCAGTTTTCCTCCCATCACTATTGGTTCCCTGTGTATTTTCCTTTATTTCACTTAGCATAGCCTTCATTTTCTCATCTAATTTGTGACCAAATTCAACCAATTCTGTGAGCATCCTGATCACCAGGGCTTTGAACTGTGCATCTGATAGGTTGGCTATCTCTTCATCACTTAGTTGTATTTGTTCTGGAGCTTTGATCTGTTATTACGTTTGGGCCTTTTTTTTTTTTTTTTGGTCTTGTCTCACTGGTTAGGTGGTGGAGCCTTAGGTGTTCACCAGAGCAACCCAGTTGCTGGGTTATGATGCTACATGTGGGGCAGGGGTCAGAGAGGGAACAATGGCGCTTGTTCCGCTCTCTGCCAGATTTCAGTCCCTTCCGCCACTTCCCCCAAGCAAACTGGGCCCTTCTGGTGCTGATTCCCATGTGGGTGGGTTTGTGCATGTTCTAGGACCCTGTGGGTCTCTCCAATGAACTCTCCTGTGAGGCTGGGAGTCTCTCCCAGCACCTCAACCCCCACAGGTGTTGTCAATCAGTGTTTTGAGGCTCTATTTCACCGCGCTGGAGCCTTGAGTTGCGTGGTCTATCTCGCTCCCCAGTTTCACCTGGTTTATCTGCATGTGAATGTGGGACCACCCAGTCCGCCAGCTGCATTGCGCACCTTGCTGGGTCTGCCCACTGCTGCCCACGCCCGGGTCCGCAAGCCACCACTTTTTTTGCCACCACCCTTCTCCGCCCAGCCACCTGACTCCACCCCTTGTACCTGTTAGGATAAATGTGTCTTTTCAAACTCCTTGGTTTTCAGACTTCTGTACAGTTCAATTTTCTGTCAGTTCTGGTTGTTTTTTTGTTTCTAAATTTTTGTTGTCCTTATTTTGGTTGTGTGAGGAGGCACAGTGTGTCTACCTATGCCTCCATCTTGGCCAGAGGTCCTCTTAACACTTTTTAAGCATTTGTCATGTATTAATCCTCTCATGAAAAATCTGCACAATCACTGCGGATGAAGTCACTGCAGAATCTTTACCCCTTCTTTTTGCCAGCACCAGCATTGGCTTTGGCAATTGCCCTGGCAACCTTCATTCTGTTCTTGCCATTCCTTTCTCTATTTTCTTGAGGTCTTCTCATATAGACCATGGCTTCCAAGTCTGGGTTTGGGTTCACTTTTTTTTGTGCAACCCCAAGAGTTATAAATCATGCCAAAGCCAGTTGTCTTGCCACCACCCAAATGGGTTCTGAATCCAAACACCAAGGTGATGTCTGGTGTGGTCTTCTATGTTTTGGCTAGTTTTTCTAAATTGCTGTCTTAGCTACTGTTGCCTTTCCAAGGTGAAGGACATCAGTGACCATTTGTTTCTGCCAAAATCGTCTGTTGGTCATGAATTGCCTGGTCCAGATAGTTACCAGGTCACCCATAATGACTGTCACTCCTCAGGCAGCCAGGAAGAGCTCCCTGACAGTTCTTATGTACTTCTACACCATTGTCTCTCTCCCCAAACCGCCAGCCACCACCCGTCATTCTACTGTCTATCTGTGCCTTTTCTGGAACCTCATACAATGACAACCAGTGTGTAGCCCTTTCAGACTGGCTTCTTTCACTTGGCAGTGGGTATTTGAGGTTCTTCTGTGTCTTTCCATGACTTGATACCTCAGGGGTTTTTTTTAGCCACTGAATAATATTTTGCTGTGTGGATATACCGTAGTCTGTCTATTTGCTTATTGAAGGACATCTTGGTTGCTTCCAGTTTTTGGCAATTATGAGTAAAGCAGCTATAAACATTCACATGTAGGTTTTCATATGGACACAAGTTTTCAAATCATTTGAGTAAATACCCATGAGGAAAATTGCTACATCATGTAACAGGCCTGAGTTTGGCTTTATAAGAACTGCTAAGTGGCCTTCTGAAGTGGCTGCACCATTTTGATTCTCACCAGCAATTCATGAGAATTCCTGTTGCTCCATATCCTCATCTGTATTTGGTATTCTCAGCTTTTTTAAATTTTAGCCATTCTAACAGGTGGATAGTGGCATCATGTGTTTTTCTATTACCCTAAACTATAGAACTCAGCACACACTTGGAGCTCAGTTAATCTTCAACTACAAGCATTAGCTCTCCACTCTGTTAGTAATTGGCTTGTGCTCAGGAGATAAAGACTGATCTTTCTATAAGCCTAAAGAAAATGTAACTACATGATAAACTTGGTGCCTTTTTCCCCTTCCACGAGCAAAATTATTCAGTCAGCTTATCATTTAACAATGATTCCAGTCACTCTTCCCAGGAAAGATAAAAATAGGAAATTATGATAAGTTTCTGGGAGTATTTTCAGTAACATAGTTCTCACAAATGGAGTGGTCAAATAATTGTCAGTAACAATCTGAGAATGAAACATTCAAGTTATAGGTGACACCTTTATGGGCCACAGAGTGACTTCCTATGGTTAAGGTTAGGGTTTCAGCCAACTGGAATATGCATTATTGTCAAATTAGTATTGTTCCCCTTGAATCGCTCTCTACACTATATTTGTAAGTTGTAATGTCAAATTAAATCATTAATTCCAATACAGTTGCCAAGAAAGGTTAAAATTTGTACAGGAGCAGTGGGGTCAGCAGGTGAATGTTTAGCAGAGCTGGCAGGGATACTGAACTGTGTGGTTGCTGGGGCTGGATACAGAGAACAAAGGCAAGAAGTAGTCCACAGAATTAGCAATACTGTACCCCAAACTTTGATCACAGCCTCTCTGTCACTGAGAACCATCCTCAAGATCACTTTAAGTTGGTGGGAAAGATCACATCCTGTGGTTGACATGCGTTGCCTGAACCCGTGCACCTCTGCCACTTGAGTCATGTGAACCTCGGCTCTCCCCAGCCAACGGTTGCCAAGACTGAGTTTAATTTGCATAAATATAAAAATCTGTTCAGTGGTTTCAAGTGAGACCCCATGAACTGAAACATTTACCCTGACCTCAGCTGGGACTGCTCTTAACCCTTTTGTGGGTGAGTTGTGCCCGATGGGTTGGTTTAGAGAACGTTTGAATCTGCCCATTAATGCTGTGTGATACAGTCCCTTTTTATCTGTATGGGCTTGATGGCTAAGGAAGCAGCCAGTTAATTATACAAATATGTCCTTTAGTTCTGTGGAGAATATGAAGCAAGCAGGGGAGAGAAAAGAGACAATCATCTGAACTGATGTGACTGTGCTGTGGTAGTAAATGGGTTGTAACTGTGCCAAGCTTCATGCTTTATTATCTCTCTGATGTGACTTGTTAGAACACTACCGTTTCATTTGGAAGACGGGTTGTCCTTGTAATGTGTACAGGGGCGAGCCCTACTGGAATCCGTGGGCTGCCAGCTCTGTTCCCTGTCACCATTTCTACAGCACCCTACCCTCCTGGCACTGTCCCAGGAGAAGGTGTTTCCATGGTAATCAGTGGAGGCAGTCAGCTGACGTCTGGCACCACCCGAGCTGGTGTGTGCCAGCCTTCTCCCCTCTCTCCTCCCTCCACCCGTTAGACTTTTATTAATCCTCTTTAATAGAAAGGGTATAATCCCTTAATGTAAGACACGGAGTGGCACTCAGTTTATTTATTCCTTTAGGTAATAAATTCCCCTTCCTTATTAATTCTCAGCAGGTCCCGGAAGCTGTATTACTTTGAACATCTTGTGCAAATGTTTGTATTTTTGCCTGTTATAAAAAGGGAATTGTTTACTAATATTAGATATTTGGAAATCCCTATTCTTAAGGGGAAAAATGATGTCTCTATAAAGAATTTTAAAGATATGAATGTTAAGGTTTCAGTTTCATTTTGTAAGAATCTCTTAATGCTTTGATGTCTATGGCAATGGAAGTCTCTCCACGCCCCTTTTAATTTTTTTTTTTTAGCTTTCAGTGATTTTATTATTGGATTTGAGCAATCCATGTGAGTTTAAGTATTTCTAAGATAAGTGACATCTAGCCATGTTCTCTTTTTTTTTTTCAGTAAGAGAAAGAAATGAGAATTTCAGAGCTAACCTATTGATTGTCTTTCTGACACATGTTGAGAAGTAAATGCCTTTTGTCACCGTGGTTAGAGACCACAGCTTAGGTTAAACAGTACTAAGCAAACTGATTTATAATGTCAAAAGTCAGTGCTTTCCGGCAGGAGGCAGAGTCCATTTTGATCAGTACTATACTTGGAAATTCAATTACAAATGTAAAAGATGTACCAAACCCATATCTGAAAGAAGCAATCATTGGATCCAATTTATGACCCCTTTTAAAAAGCTATATTGTTAAAAAAAAAACACACACACAAAGCCTTTTAAAAGGTGAAGTATAAGAAAATTAATACAACATATTTATTTCTGTTTATCCAGAGGTCAGATTCCTAGAAACAAGATCCTTTTAAAACAAAGCCCTAAGTGGAGACATACACATAAAAAGGTCTCTGCCTGTGCAGAAATAGATGGCACCAAGCCGAGGCAGGGCTCTCTTTGATGCAGTAAACATTTGTGAGCACCTACTGCGTGCTGTGCGTTTGCCTGGCCCTAAGCAGTGGCATAGTGCATACATCACACAGTCTCTGCCTGCAAGGCCCCACAGCACAGGCTGGTGGCAGCCATGCAGGTGCCTGTGGCTGTGCCTTCCTCTCCGGAGGGCACTCGCTCAGAAAGATATAGTAATCTGCCCAAGGTGACAAAGCTCACAGGGAGTGGACCCCGTGGAATCACAATCCTGATGATGACCTCCTGCCACTGCCTCCCTTTTATGACAAATAGCACATACCATGAAAATCCTATTTGAAGAAAAGGGGAAAAAATAGCAGGGCTAATATTTGTCACATGCCCAGTGCCAGACATTAGGTGATTTAAATATGCTGTATCTCCCTCTTTATGAGAATCCCATGCAGGAAGTTAAATACCGTTTTATCAGTGGAGAAGCCAGTTCTCAGAGAAGTTGGCCACCAGTGCAGGATTTCAGTGCCCATTGTTTAGACACCAGAGCCCAAGGGAACCATAAAACTGGCCGTCTTCTGGCTCGGTTGCCTGCGATATGCTCTTCTCTCTCCCATTCCCTTTGTTTATTTATGTAAGTCTTTCTTACAATAATAATTGCTTTCTAAAATACTTCATCTCAGCCTTTTTAAGAATAAGTGGCTTGTAAGCCCAGGGGACCCTGCAGGGAATGACATAATCAGGACTAGAGCTTCTGTACCGTCCATGTTCTGCGTGTCAAGGGCTCTCGAGGATGGTCCACCGGGACATGGAAAAGAAGGAAAAAAACCCTGTGCTTCATTTCTATTGGAGAGAAAGGAAAAAAACAGCACCTTTGAAGAGAACTGTCACATTGTGCTTCTGTTTGCACAGCTGTTTCTCTCTTAACTGCAATCCTGTCGTTTCCAAGAAGAAACATGTAGGGAAAAACGGTACTACATAGAGTCTCAGGCAGGCCAGAAAAAAAATGTGCTTTCACAGCTAACCTGATTCTTTGGAGATTTGATTTTTGTTTTATTTGGTTTCCACTTTTAAATCCTAAGTCAAAAATGTTGTTAGTAGCTTCTAACTCAGGGGTTCTCAACCTTGGCTGAACATTTGGAATAGCCTGGTGTCTTCTTTTTCAAATTCTGATACCCACCCCTAGTCATCAGCATGTTTTAAAGCTCTCCAGGTGAGAACACTGTGCAGCCAGGGAGGAAAACCGCTGATCTAACTATTTTGTTCCCCAAATTTATTCACTTTTGTTGTTCTAGCTATTTCTCTTGGAATCATTTGTTAAAAATTGGACTTGCCCCCAAATTTAATTCTGCCATGAAATTTTTTTCTCACTTGCGTGTGTGCATGTATGCAAGAGAGGCAGAGATGGGGAGAGGGAGAGCGTGTGCGTGTGTATGTTTTCTAGAAAGCTTTGTGATCTTGTGAAGAGAACCCTGTGACCTCATTTAAATCTTTTACTCTTTGTCTTTCACACATTCAATAAATTTTGATCATCTACTCTCTACTATTAGGTACTACGGCACTATGCTAGGTACTAGGAAAATAAAGATGAGAAAGACAGAGCCTCTGCTTTATTGTTTAGTGAAGTGAGGCAACTATAGACAGCAATTATCACAGTACAGCTTGTTACGTGCTAAAACAAAGGTCAGCTGAGTTGCTGGGAGAGAAAGTGGAGGAGGGGCGTGGGAATGATTTCCCAGATGAGGAAGTTTCAGGGGTTCATGCATACATGCAAACTTTGTGCATTTTTCTACATTAGGCACCTGTAGCTTTTTTCAGATTCTTAAAGGAATGTCTGAACTGTTGTTTTGGACAGTACAGACCAACAGATTCAAAATGGCATGATGTTTATTTTCTAAGAAGCTCATTCTGACAGCATGACAAAGTATAGACTGAAATGGGATGAGGCTGGTGAAATAAATACCATTTCGAGGGCTCTTGAAATAATCTCAGTGAAAACAGTGGCACCAGAAATAGAAAAGATAAGTCTTAAGAGCCTTCTGAGTTACTCTTAAAGTTAAGTTTTTAAAAAATATTTTCTCTGTGCCAGGCACTAGTTTAATTTTCTACCTGTATTTAGATAATTTTGTATCTTCCCTATGAGGTAGGTAACATTACTAACCCCATTTAAGGTGAAGAAACTGGTGCCAGAGCATGGGTCAGATTCATCCCAGGACATGGAGAGGTGGTGCCCAGAGCTAAGCCCAGGCTGTCTGTCTCCAGAGCCTCTGCTCTGCCTGTTCCGTGCTGCCTCCCAGCCAAGAATGGAAGGGTGGGAGCGGAGGTGGGGGATGGGGGAGAACTATTTTTGGGTTTGGGACACAGTGCTTTGGTGGCACTTCATTGAAATAGGGTCCTGAGAAGCAGAACACTGAGGACAAGGTGGCAAGTTTCATTTTGTCCAGGTCAGATATGTGGTCCCATGGGCCCCCCAGGGGGGCCTGTCTGTCTGCCCACCTGGAGGTCCAGAGAAAGGTCTAAGCTGGACGTTCAGTTGAGAGTTACCAGTATTTTAAAGAGGGAAACTTGCAACTGCCTTCCCCACACACAGGGCTGTGTTGTTCACTGCTGTGGTATGGGCCTCCTGGCTCCTCAGTTGTCCTGTAAACTCTCCAAGGAGAAAGCTGCATTTTCTAACTCATGTGCATGTGTGATCTGGAAGAGAGAGTTGGAACTTCCAGTTCTGGGCAAGATGGAATGGATGCATTTCTCCCTATCCTTCTCCCTAAATATAGCTAAAAGCTCTGGATATTATATTATAAAACAAACTTATGTTATATAAGAAGACTGAAAAATGGAGAGCAGGTGGACTAGCTAAGGACCTTAGGACTCAAGAAGCAATATGCCAGTGAGCTCCCTGGGATTCCTTTTTCCTCCTGTGTACCCTGGACTGGGAGCTGGAAAAGCCCCCGGCACAGAAACACCAATATGTACAGACAAGAGAAGCTTTTTCTCTCTCTTGCCAAAGGACCAGGAAATGAGCAGCCTAGCAAAACAGAAACCTGGACTTCCACTCCTGTCCAGCAGTAAAGTATTGCTGCCCTTCCCTACTGCTGGTCCCTGTGTAGTAGGAACCTACAAAAATAGAAAATTCCATTAGATCCAGAGTCTGATAACACAATACCCAAAATGACCAGGGCACAATCAAAGATCACTCATCATCCCTAAAAGAGAAAGATACTAGGTGTTCAACTTGTTGACAAACATAGGATAAGGGAAATAAACCTAAAATTGAGCGAATAATCTTTTTGCATTAATAGGATCATTAATTTGTGTGGTTAAAAAATTCAAAAGACCAATTAGGAAAGCAACTTAATTAAGTTAGTATTTTAAGAGAGAAAGAAAATAAATTTGAAGTGGATAATATGAAACTTGACTCAATTAGTAAAATAATTAGCATTGTAAAATAATAATTTGACTCTCTAGGACCCAGTTATTTAATAGTTTTACCCAAATCAATGGCTGTGCAGTTACAGTCATATGAGGAGCTTTTAAAAAGTAGATGCCTGATCCCAGACCAGTAAGTCAGTATCCCCAGTGATTCTGATAGGCTGTCAGAGTTGATAGTCATTGGCCTAAATAAACCACAGGTGATAAGTAGAATATAAGTGAGAAGATTCTTATATCCTCTGAATAGTCAAAATAGACATAACAAAGTTTGTGCACTAAATGTTGCATGTTCTTTCCAAAGAAGGGCCCTCTTGAGCCATTTGTCTTGCTCTGTGCACCCTTGTGGTGAGTCTGATTATCTGTCTCCCAAGCCCACAGCAGTAACTATGAAGGTGTCAGTCTCTCACAGGAGGGTGTATTGATAGTTGCAATACATGAAAACAGAAAGTACGGGAAGATTCAGAGGAGACTTAGTTCCATTCCACTAGATAGCTTGGTATTAAAACTTGTTGAAGTGATTTCTTGAGTTATTTCCTCAGCAGTATTTCTGGAATTAAAATTCAACTTTTCATGAAATTACTGAATTCCATGTTGCAAGACAAACCCAGGAAATCAAACTGCCAGGTACTCTCAGAGACCTCCAACAGGCCTGTCTGAGAATTTTAGCAAAATTAAAACAATTAGCCACTGGGCTGATACCCATAAACCAGTAGGTTCTAACCACCTTCCTTGTAAGGAATTTGACAAATTGAATCTAAAAATAAAAAAGCTAAATATACATGCCACCAAGGAGGCACTCCCCACAAAGGGCGAAAATAATGCAAGCATTCGAACTAATAGAGGAGGCTCTGGCAGGCCCAGCTCCCTGTGTGACACTCTGCAAAGGAATTTGCATTTAATTCTGTCAAGTACAATGTTCATTTGCAATGAGGACATTATCTAGGTTGTAAATTTTCTTCTCGATGGTGTGTGGGATATTTGGAAGAAATTGAAGTTCAATGTGGAGATGTTATTTATTCAGTACAGTTAGATGGATTAGTATTGGACACTTTTTAAAGAATTTTACTGAGTTACTTTCTTCAGGCTTTTAAAATCACGAGTTGAAAGCCCTTGTCAATCAAAGACACAAACTTAGCCCTTTAGTCAGTTGATTACAATTATTTCCATTGACCTGAATGTATTGATCAATAGTACTAGACTCATAATGAGTTGCTTGTGTATAAAGTCGATTACCCTGGCTTTAAGACAATTTTTTGTGACAGCTCATGGCCCATATTTATATAATAGGCTGTTCGATTCTAATTTCACTGTTAGAATGTTGTGTGGTTTATTACATACTGGGGATGGTTTGGGAGCTTGTGGTCCAGGGGTGCAGTCATGTGAACTCCAGCAGCCCTGAAGATGCATCTGTTTCAAAGCACATTTACAAGTTAATGTTCACCATAACAACTCGGAATCCTTAAGAAAGTAAAATAATAATTTTATTATGTTTAATGAAGCTCCAAAACACTTCTAAATATAGTGTTTTCTTAAATATTGTTCCAATATGATAAAATTTTTAACATTTTTGTTGAAAGTGATATTTGTTAAGAAATGAATTCTCAGTTATCCCAAATTATGCATTTGTTCCGTGATAGCTTGACAAAATTAAGATTTCTCTTTTCTGGTCCCAATTGCTGTATACCCCAAATTTGCAACCACAGCCATTTTATTAGGATCCTGGGTTCTTTAGGTCAGGCGTTCAGGAAGGGCAAAGCAGGTGGCTCGTCTGTACTCTGTAATATGTGAGGCCTCAGCTCGGAAGACAAGAAAATGGGGGGTGATTCAAGGGCCAGGGACTGGAATCAGTTGAAGGCTCATTCACACAGATGACTGACCCCGGGCTGGGAGGACTTGATGAGTGTGACCGAGGACTGCAGAGCCCTCTGAGGCCTTTCAGACATGCCTGGCTTTCTCATAGCATGGTGGCCTCAGACTTCTTACAGGGTGACCTGCAGCTCAGAGCATGAATGTCCCAGTGAGCAGGGCAGAAGCTGCTTCCCCTTTTATACCTAACCTTGGAAGTCATGCAGCATCACCTCTATCACAGTTTAGTGGTAAAAAGCAAGTCTGGCCCTGGCCAGATGGCTCAGTTGGTTGGAACATTATCCTATACACTGAAATGTTGGGGGTTCAATCCCTGGTCTGACTGCACACAGGAGGCAATCAGTCGATGTTTCTCTCTCCTCTCTCTCTCTGCCCCGCCCCCCGCCACCTTGTCTTTCGCTTTCTCTTCTCTCAAATCAAAAAGTATGTCCTCAGGTGAGAATTAAAAAAAGTAAATAGGTAAAAGCAAGTCTGTGGTTACCCCAGACTCAAGGATCAGGGGACATAAACCCCTCGCCCCATTTCTCAATGGGAGGCATGTCAAGGGATTTGTGAACAGGTTTGAAGTCTTCCACAGTCTGTTCCTTGGTTAAAAATTATTTATATTACTCTGACTTCAAAATGCACTTCCCTTTGTCTTTCCAAGATGCCCCAAAGTCTCATCCCCTTATGGCATCAGGTTCAGGGTTGTGGTCGAGGATCTCATCATCTAAGTCAGTTCACATGCAGATTCTCAACAAGAGTTCCTTCAACCTAGAGACCTGTGTGAACATCGGATCTTTAAAAAGACAAGATCCACCCCACATACCCAGTATACAATGGTGATACAGGGATGGAATACCCCAGCAGACACTTCATTCCAAGAGATGGGAGATGGGAGGCACCTAAGTCACTGGCCATCCGTGTTTGCAGCTAAGCAGCCTTCTTAATCTCCTTCCTGCCTCCAAAGGTTGGGGGTCCAAAAGCCTTGTCACATGTTGTAATGTCTCTGTCCCTTTCAGCCCAACTTGATACAGTTCCTTTGAAATCTTGGTGGACTTAACTGTGCATCAATTTATAATCCGCTTTATTAGACAAAATACACCCTCGCAAATCTCTGCAAAGATACTCTTTTGAACTCTGGGCTTCTTTTGAGCTGCTATGGGATAAGGTCCTTTAGACTCCTAAGAGCCCTGTCGTTTAATAGAGAAAATTTATAGAAAATGCTCTGAAGATCTTTAGAGAGGCTTTCGTCTCTGGAAGTTTCTGTGGGACACTGCCTTAGATCTTTCTGAGGTTTTGACAAAGGATTTTACCATCCCACTCCAGATTTGCTCATTGCCCTAAAACCATTTCATTCAGAATCATTTGCCATCTGGAGAAGCTGCAAATAAGAAAGACTTTCATTTTCAAACTCAGCAAGAATAGGCTCCTTTATACTTTCTCTAAATTTGGCATGAAAACTGAACAGTTCTTTATTTATTTTAATCCTCACCTGAGGACATATTCATTGATTCCAGAGAGAGAGGGAGATTGATCCATTGCCTACCAT
Source organism: Anoura caudifer (assembly GCA_004027475.1). NCBI lineage: Eukaryota > Metazoa > Chordata > Mammalia > Chiroptera > Phyllostomidae > Anoura > Anoura caudifer. The sequence goes on along the minus strand of PVKU01002333.1, from coordinate 3,169 downwards.
ATGTACCCAACCAGGGACTGAACCTGCAACCTAGGTATGTGTGCCCTGACCAGCAATCAAACCCGTACTCTTTCTGTGTAAGGGACGACACTCCAACCAACTGAGCCACACCAGTGCTTTATTAAGATTGCCTCTTTCTTCGTGTTTTTTCACAAGACAGCAAGAAGCAGCCAGATGGCATTTTCACGATTCTGTGTAGAAATCCTTTTCTAGATTATTGAATTTGTTAGGCACATTTTCTGTTCTCTCCCTTCCCATAAGCAGCAGTGTTGTCAAATTTTCTGCCCCCTGATAACAAAGGTCCCCTCTCCTCACACTTGAGATAATACTGTCCTTGCCTCCATACCTTCAGGTCCTCACTGACCACCCCCCTAAAGCCTGGCATGATCCTACCAGCCATCTCCTGAAGGCTCTTCCAGCTCTCACCCATTTCCCAAAGCCAGTGCCACAGTGGCACCTCACTCCTCCTCCCAAACTTGTATTCCAGTTCCAGTACTGTGTAACAAACCACCCCCATTTTATTATGGTCATGGATTCCATGGGTCAGGGAATTTGGGAAGGACACAATGGGGCTGTTTTGCCTTTGCACCACAGTATCTAGGGCTTCATTGGGAAAACTCAAAAGCTGAGGGTTACTCGACAGCTGGGGGCTTGGAATTACAGGAACCCTCAGCACTGACTTGTCTGGCAGTGGGGCTGAGGGGACCCAAATCGGACTGCTCACCGCAGTGTCAACACCTGACCTCTCTGAGAATCTTGGGTTCCTTACAGCAGGGCAATCTCAGGACAGTCGCCTCTTTCCAAGTTAATGAAGTCCCTTAAAGATGTGTGTAGAGACCACTCTCCACAGAAAAGAAGAGTTCCTCCCACTTAAGAAGACTATAGAGTAGCCCTGGCCAGGTAGCTCAGTTGATTGGAGCATCATTCCAATACACCAAGGTTGTGGGTTTAATCCCATCAGGGCACATACGAGAAGCAACCAATTAATGCATAAAAAGATGGAGCAACAAATCAGTGCTTCTCCCTCTCTCTCCTTCTCTCAAATCAATAAATTTAAAAAAGAAAAATTGGAAGAAGAAGGCTACAGAGCAGGGGCGTCAAACTCATTTTCACTGGGGGCCACATCAACCTCTGGTTGCCTTCAAAGGGCCAAAATAATTTTAGGACTGTATGAATGCAAGTACTCCTTAACTGTTAAGGAGTTGAAATTACAAGCAGCCCTTTGAGTTTGGCACCCCTGCTATAGAGTAACTGGTTACTAGGACTAAGTCTGGGAAAAAATAGGGCTCAGACTGAAAACTAGCCGTGAAGCACATTCTCCTCTCTAGTTAGTCCTGGATGATTTAAAGGAGTTGGTCATCAATTAAAAGATTAACTCTTTTTAGCAGTTCTGGCTGAGATGGAGGCATAGGTAGAAACCCTTCACTTCTTCGAACAGCCAATCTAAAATCAATAAACAATCAGAAGTGCCAGAAAATCAAACTGCATGGAGCTCTGACAACCAAGGAATCAAAGAAACAGTCAAACAGAACAACCAGACCAGTGTACCGAGACAAAAAAAATATGGCCCAAATCAAAGCACAGAGCATAGCTTCAGAAAGAAAGCTAAGCGATGAGAAGATAGCCAACCTATCTGATGGAGAATTTAAAGCCCTGATAATCAAAATGCTCACAGAACTGATTGAGCTTGGTTGAAAAATGAAAAAACCAAATGAAAGGTACCCAAAATGAATATAAAGGAAAGTGTTTAGGGAACCAACAGAGACAGGAAGGAATCCAGGACTCAAATCAACAACTTGGAACAAAAGGAAGAAATAAACATCTAATGGGAAAGGAACAAAGAAACAAGAATCCAAAAAAATGAAGAGAGGCCGAGGAATTTCTGGGACAGCAACATTCCAATACTGGAATTATAGGGGTGCCAGAAGGAGAAGAAGAGCGGCAAGAAATTGAAAACTTATTTGAACAAATAATGAAGGAAAACTTCCCCAATCTGGCAAAAGAAATAGACTTCTAGAAAGCCCAGAGAGTCCCAAAGAAGTTGGGCCCAAAGAGGAACACACCAAGGCATATCACCATTAAGTTATCCAAGATTAAAGGTAAAGAGAGAATCCTAAAAGCAGCAAGAGAAAAGGGAACAGTTACCTACAAAGGAGTGTTCATAAGGCTATCAGCTGATTTCTCAAAAGAAACCTTGCAGGCAAGAAGGGGCTAGAAAGAAGAATTTGAAGTCATGAAAGGCCAGGACCTACATCCAAGATTACTCTATCTAGCAAAGTTATCATTTAGAATGGAAGGGCAGATAAAGCGCTTCCCAGATAATGTCAAGTTAAAGGAGTTCATCATCACCAAACCCTTATTATATGAAATGTTAAAGGGACTTATCTAAGAAAAAGAGGATCAAAAATATGAACAATAAAATGATGACAAACACAACCATCAACAAATGAACCTAAAAGAAAAGACAAACAATGAAAACAAAAACTAAGCAAACAGCTAGAGCAGGAACAGAATCAGAGAAATGGACATCACATGGAGAGACTTCAGTGGAAAAGGGGAAGGCAGGAATGTGGGGGAGGGAGAGGCAAAGAGGGAAGAAGTATGACTGGTAGGCATAAAATAGATGGGGAGAGGTCAAAAATGGTATAGGAAACAGGACTCAAAGAACTTATATGTACAACCCATGGATATGAACTAAGGGCAGGGAATGCTGGAGGGTGGGGTAGCTGCAGGGTGGAGGGGGGATAAAGGGAGAGAAATTGGGAAAACTGTAATAGCATAATCAATAAAATATAGTTTAAAAAAGGCTAACTCTTTTTTTAATTATATTTTATTGATTATGCTATTACAGTTGTTCCATTCCCCCCCTTCATTCCCCTCCACCCTGCACACCCCCTCCCACCCACATTCCCCCCTTTAGTTCATGCCCATGTGTCATAAGTTCTTCAGCTTCTACATTTCCCACACTATTCTTGCCCTCCCCCTGTCTACTTTCTACCCACTGTCTGTGCTACTTGTTCTATGTACCTTGTCCCCCTCTCTCCTCCTCCCACTCCCCTATTGCTAACCCTCCATGTGATCTCCATTTCTGTGTTTCTGCTCCTGTTGTAGTGATTTGCTTAGTTGGCTTTTGTTTTAGGTCTGGTTGTTAATACCTGTGAGTTTGCTG